>JARQOC010000005.1:422318693-422700386 GCA_033576535.1 Allobates femoralis | reverse complement strand
CCAGACTCTACAGCTCCGGAATGTCATGCTCCTCAGCCTCCTCCTCCTCCGGCGCATCCTCATCCACTTTACCCTCCACACCAGTCCCAAGCTGGAAGCACTGCCTCTGTGAAGCGGCAACAGGCTGTGCTGAAGCTAATATGCATAGGTGACAAACCCCAAATGCAGAAGAGGTGTGGACAGCTCTGAAACAGCAGGCAGATCACTGGCTCACACCTCTGAACCTAAAGCCAGGAAAGGTCGTGTGTGACAATGGCCGGAACCTGGTAGCAGCTTTGAGGCGAGGCCAGCTGACGCATGTTCCCTGCGTGGCCCATGTGCTCAACCTGGTGGTTCAGCGGTTTATAAAGTCATACCCAGAGCTGTCTGATCTGCTGGTAAAAGTTTGCCACCTGTCTGCACATTTTCACAAGTCACCTGCTGCTTCAGCCGGCCTTGCCGGCTTTCAGCGCTGTTTGCGTCTTCCGGCCCACAGACTGGTGTGTGATGTCCCCACGCGTTGAAATTCAACTCTGCACATGTTGGTCAGGATATGTGAGCAGAAGAGGGCAGTTGTTGAGTACCTGCATCACCTAAGCTGTCGGGAAATGGGTCAAACTCCACTCATAACACCTGAGGAGTGGAGATGGATGTCGGACCTATGTACCATCCTCCAAAACTTTGAGGACTCCACCAAGATGCTGAGCGGCGATGACGCCATTATTAGCGTCACCATACCGCTACTCTGCCTTCTAAAACGGTCTCTGCTGAAAAACAAAGAGGAAGCGTTGCAGGCAGAGCGCGATGAGTTTGAGCAAGAAACAGTAGTGGGTGATAACACACAGCCCAGCCTCCTCTCATCAGAATGTGCAGTGGAGGACTATGACGAGGAGGAGGAGAATGAAGGCATGGAGCAACTCTCTAGCTAAATTGAGGATATGCCATGCACACCAGTCATACCCTCGCTTCAGCGTGGCTGGCCAAAGGACAGGGGAGATGAGAGGAGGAGGACAGCATGTTCAGTCATCGTGTTGGTCTGGATACTGAAGTGATGGCTGTTAAGGGTCTGGCGCACATGGCTGACTTTATGGTAAGCTGCCTGGCTTGTGACCCTCGCGTTCAGAACATCTTGGCCGACAATCGGTACTGGTTGGCAACGCTCTTAGACCCACCTACAAGAAGAACTTTATGTCTCTCATTCCTGAGGCGAAGAGTTCAGCCAAAATGCAGCAGTTCCAGAAGGCCATAGTCACGGAAGTAGGCAAAGCATTCCCCTCACAAAACGCTAGCGGCATAGGTCAGGAATCGGTGGACAACCAAGGCGAACGGCCGAGAGGGGCACAAGTCCAATCCCCAGAGGTAGGGGAACAGTCTTTACGATGTGGGACAGTTTTCTCAGCCCCTCAAGTACCACAGCCCCTGAGGTGCGGGGTAGTGCCACAAGAAATGCTAAGTTTGGCCAGATGCTGAAGGAGTACCTTGCAGATCGAACAACTGTACTGCGACATTCCTCTGTGCCTTACAATTATTGGGTCTCCAAGCTGGACACGTGGCATGAATTGGCGCTCTACGCCTTGGAAGTCCTGGCCTGTCCTGCCGCTAGCGTTTTGCCAGAGCGTGTTTTCAGTGCCGCAGGTGGAATCATTACTGATAAACGCACCCGCCTGTCAACTGAAAATGCTGACAGGCTGACTCTGATCAAGATGAACAAGGGTTGGATTGGGCCACACTTCACCACACCACCAACAAATGACAGCGGAATTTAAATTTTGTTCTGTAAATTTGCCATGTACCTCCACTCACCCATGGGTACACACTTCTGGACTTTGGCTAATCGCTGGACTGCACCTCCTTCTCCTCATATGCCACCATGATGACCGTCACAATAGTTAGGCTGTTGTTTCAGGTATACTCCCAGTGGGTAAATTTTTTCGCCCATTCTTTTAGAATGGGCATTACAACGACAGGAGACCCGCTCCTTTTCAATGGGAAAAATATTTTTGAGGCCCTCTGCACGTCTCTATCCAGGGACAGTGTGGAGCCTCCCAATTTTTGGCTGCCCTGGCTAAGGGCTATACTACAATACACCCACTTGAGGTTTACAGGCCCTCATGCATGTCTGTATGAATGGGTCATTGTTGAACCTCCAATTTTTGTCTGCACTGCCAAAGGGCTATACTCCAATACACCCACTTCAGGTTTACAGGCCCTACTGCACGTCTCTATCCAGGGACAATGTGGAGCCTCCCAATTTTTGGCTGCCCTGCCAAAGGGCTATACTACAATACACCCACTTGAGGTTTACAGGCCCTATGCATGTCTGTATGCATGGTCATTGTTGAACCTCCCAATTTTTGGCTGCCCTGCCAAAGGGCTATACTCCAATGCACCCACTTCAGGTTTACAGGCCTTACTGCAGTCTCTATCCAGGGACAATGTGGAGCCTCCCAATTTTTGGCTGCCCTGCCAAAGGGCTATACTACAATACACCCACTTGAGGTTTACAGGCCCTACTGCATGTCTGTATGCATGGGTCATTGTTGAACCTCCGAATTTTTGGCTGCCCTGCCAAAGGGCTATACTCCAATACACCCACTTCAGGTTTACAGGCCCTACTGCACGTCTCTATCCAGGGACAATGTGGAGCCTCCCAATTTTTGGCTGCCTGCCAAAGGGCTATACTACAATACACCCACTTGAGGTTTACAGGCCCTCATGCATGTCTGTATGCATGGGTCATTGTTGAACCTCCCAATTTTTGGTTGCCCTGCCAAAGGGCTACACTCCAATGCACCCACTTCAGGTTTACAGGCCTTCTGCAATGTCTCTATCCAGGACAATGTGGAGCCTCCCAATTTTTGGCTGCCCTGCCAAAGGGCTATACTACAATACACCCACTTGAGGTTTACAGGCCCTATGCATGTCTGTATGCATGGTCATTGTTGAACCTCCCAATTTTTGGCTGCCCTGCCAAAGGGACTATACTCAATCACCCACTTCAGGTTTACAGGCCTACTGCATGTCTCTATCCAGGGACAATGTGGAGCCTCCCAATTTTTGTGCTGCCTGCCAAAGGGCTATACTCCAATACACCCACTTCAGGTTTACAGGCCCTACTGCACGTCTCTATCCAGGGACAATGTGGAGCCTCCCAATTTTTGGCTGCCTTGCCAAAGGGCTATACTACAATACACCCACTTGAGGTTTACAGGCCCTACTGCATGTCTGTATGCATGGGTCTTTGTTGAACCTCCCAATTTTTGTCTGCCCTGCCAAAGGGCTATACTCCAATACACCCACTTCAGGTTTACAGGCCCTACAGCACGTCTCTATCCAGGGAAAATGTGGAGACCCAATTTTTGTCTGCCCTGCTAAAGGGCTATACTCCAATACACCCACTTCAGGTTTACAGGCCCTACTGCACGTCTCTATCCAGGGACAATGTGGAGCCTCCCAATTTTTGGCTGCCCTGCCAAAGGGCTATACTCCAATACATCCACTTCCTTACAATGGGCACTTTAGGTTTACAGGCCCTCATGCACTCTCTATCCAGGGGCATTGGTGAACCTCCCAATTTTAGACTGCCCTGGCAAAGGAAAATACTACAATAAACCCAGTTCCTCAAAATGGGCACAATATGTCAAGACAGGGCTTCATGTACGTCTCTTCTCAGGGACATCGGAGTGCCGCACAATGTTATCACGTAAAATCTTTCATGTAATCACAAAAAGTAACATACACCAGCTGTATCTCACTATTGGGTATGTGCCCTTAACATTTCCACCCTGAATATTCATTTTGGTGTCATCTTGGAAGGTTTCTGGTGACTCCGTAAAATTGGCGTGAAACTCGGACAACATTGTTCACAGCTGTGACTTTTGAGTGAGAAATGCTTCCAGGGGTCTTCCCCATGGTGTTGCCATGTCATTTCAGCACTCCTCTGAGACTTTTGTGACATTTGTAGGGTTTCTACATGCTGCCGGCAGTCATTTCATAAAAATACTCGTGTCTCCCATAGGATAACATTGGTCTCGGTGCTCGGGCCGAGTACACGAGTATCTTGGGATGCTCGGCCTGAGCTTCGAGCACCCGAGCATTTTAGTACTCGCTCATCACTAATCACAATTAATGATACAAAGCAACATTGTAAAATATAAATATATATATATATATAACTAGATGGAAGCCCAATGCTCTCGCATTGAATGGGCGGTGACATGATGATGGGGGTGGATCTGTGGCGCTACCCCAATGCGCACTCTCTGCCCTCCATGTGAGAGTGTGGTGACGCCCGTGTGCACGCTCTCTGGCCTCCCCTGTGTGTGCTCTGTGGCCCTTGTGCACACTCTGTGCTCCCATGTGCATGATCTGTGGTACCACACTGTGAGCTACCCACCCCCCATTGTGCACTCTCTGCCCTACTGTGCACAGCCCTGTGGTTGCTGTCTGGCCACCCCCTGTGGTCACTGCCTTCACCTGTGGTGTCTTTCTGCCCCCCATGTGGTTGCTCTCTGGCCCATCCCTCTGTTGTCTCTCTCTGCCCTCCCCCTGTGGTTGCTGTGCTCCCCTGAGTTGATCTGCCCCCACGCAATGGTTGCTTTCTGCCCTCCCCACTGTGCTTGCTCTCATGCTGCGGGTGAGATCGGGCAGAACAGGTGTGAGCATGGGTGAGAGGGTGTGAGCTTGGGTGAGTGGGGTAGAGCGGGAGAAAGCAAGGGAGAGTGGAGCTGAGCAAGAAAGAGTGGAGCAGAGCAGGTAGAGTGGAGAAGAGCAGAGCAGGCAGAGTGGTGGATAGTGGAGAAGAGTGGAGCAGAGTGGGGGAGACTGGGGAAAGTGGAACAGAGCGGGGGAGAGCAGAGCAGTGGACAGTGAAGCAGAGTGAGGGAGAGTGAAGCAGAGCAGGCAGAGTGAGGGAGATCAGAGTAGAAGGGGCAGAGTGGGGGAGAGTGGAGCAGAGTGGGCAGAGTGAAGGAGAGTGGGATAGAGTGGAACAGAGCAGGGGAGACTGGGGGAGAGTATGTGAGAATGGAGCAGGGCAGACAGAGTGGAGGAGAGTGGGTAGAGCTGAGCAGAATGGGGAGACTGGGGGAGAGCAGAGCACAACAGGGGATAGAGGGGCAGGGGTGAGTGGAACAGAGTGAGAGAGAGCAAGCAGAGTCAGGGAGAGCGAAGCAGAACTAGCAGAGCAAAACAGAGTGGGGGAAAGTGGACCAGAGCAGACAGAGTGGAAGAGAGTGGAGCAGAGTGGGGGAGACTAGGGGAGAGTGGAGCAGAGAGGGGGAAAGCAGAGCAGAGTGGGGCACAGTGAAGCAGAGTCAGTGAGAGTGAAGCAGAGAGGGCAGAGCAGAGGAAAGTGGAGCAGAACGGAGGAGACTGAGAGAGAGCTGGTGAGAGTGTAGCAAAGTGGACAGAGTGGAGGAGAATGGGCAGAGCTGAGCAGAGTGGGAAGACTGGGGGAGAGCAGAGCAGAGAGGGGCGGGGGGGAGAGCTGAGCAGAGTGGGGGAGAGTGGAGTTAAGTGAGAAGAGTCAGGGAGAGCAAAGAAGAAGAGCAGGGCAAGGCAGAGCGGGGGAGGGGGAGGGGAGAGCAGAGAGCAGGGGCAAGCAGACCAGAGCAGGCAGAGTGTAGGAGAGTGGGGAAGAGCAGAGTAGGCTGAGCAAAGCAGAGCAGGGCAGAGAGGGGCACAGTGAAGCAGAGTCAGTGAGAGTGAAGCAGAGAGGGCAGAGCAGAGGAAAGTGGAGCAGAATGGAGGAGACTGAGAGAGAGCTGGTGAGAGTGTAGCAAAGTGGACAGAGTGGAGGAGAATGGGCAGAGCTGAGCAGAGTGGGAAGACTGGGGGAGAGCAGAGCAGAGAGGGGCGGGGGGAGAGCTGAGCAGAGTGGGGAGGGAGAGTGGAGTTAAGTGAGAAGAGTCAGGGAGAGCGAAGAAGAAGAGCAGGGCAAGGCAGAGCGGGGGAGGGGGAGGGGAGAGCAGAGAGCAGGGGCAAGCAGACCAGAGCAGGCAGAGTGTAGGAGAGTGGGGAAGAGCAGAGTAGGCTGAGCAAAGCAGAGCAGGGCAGAGAGGGGCACAGTGAAGCAGAGTCAGTGAGAGTGAAGCAGAGAGGGCAGAGCAGAGGAAAGTGGAGCAGAACGGAGGAGACTAGAGAGAGCTGGTGAGAGTGTAGCAAAGTGGACAGAGTGGAGGAGAATGGGCAGAGCTGAGCAGAGTGGGAAGACTGGGGGAGAGCAGAGCAGAGAGGGGCGGGGGGAGAGCTGAGCAGAGTGGGGGAGAGTGGAGTTAAGTGAGAAGAGTCAGGGAGAGCGAAGAAGAAGAGCAGGGCAAGGCAGAGCGGGGGAGGGGAGGGGAGAGCAGAGAGCAGGGGCAAGCAGACCAGAGCAGGCAGAGTGTAGGAGAGTGGGGAAGAGCAGAGTAGGCTGAGCAAAGCAGAGCAGGGCAGAGAGGGGCAGAGCAGTGGAGGACGGAGCAGAGCGGGGAGAGCTCTCTGTGCTCCCTTACTCTATGTCTGCTAAAGGACTTTTGGTAATGTCACAGTCATGTGATCAGTGACTCCATCAACGACTTTGACATCACATCACAGGCTTTGGAGCTTCTAATTCTTTTGAGTCTGCAGTGACGGGTTGTGGGGGTGTTGCGGGGTGCGGAGACCTGTCGGGGGTTGTCAGGCAGCATATGAGGGGAGGGGGGTAACACAGGTCCTTCAGCATTGGTCTGCTGTGAGCGGACAGCGGTAACACTGGGCGGAGGGGAGACGAGCAAGAGAGGAAGACCGGCAGGAGGGGGAGACCAGGTGAACTGCTGGGAATGGGTGGGGTGGAAGTGTGCACAGAGCTGCAGCGATGGGTTTGTGAGGGACTGCAGGGTGCAGGGACCAGGCAGGGGTGATTGGGCTGCGGAGTTGGGTGCAGCCGGGGTGTTGAGTGTGTCGCCGGGAGTGCGGCAATCGCCATTTTGGGAGACCCATCACTTGCGTCACTCATAACCGGCATACGTCCGGTCGGTGTGGAGAATTGTGGGAATTGTAGACATCCTGATGGAAGTATATGATGAACATAAGGTAATTATGTAAGTACAGTTATGGCCAAAAGTTTTGAGAATGATACAAATATTAATTTTAACAAAGTCTACTGCTTCAGTTTTTCTAATGGCAATTTGCATATACTCCAGAATGTCATAAAGAATGATCAGCTTAACAGCAATTACTTGCAAAGTCAATATTTGCCTAGAAAATGAACAGGGGAGAGTATCGCAGCTAGAAAGATTGCACCTCAGTCAACAATCTATCGCATCATCAAGAACTTCAAGGAGAGAGCTTCCATTGTTGTCAAAAAGGCTCCAGGGCGCCCAAAAAAGACCAGCAAGCACCAGGACCGTATCTTAAAACTGTTTCAGCTGCGGCATGGGACTACCAGCAGTGCCGAGCTTGCTCAGGAATGGCAGCAGGCTGGTGTGAGTGCTTCTGCACGCACTGTAAGGCGAAGGCGGAGACTCTTTGAGCAAGGCCTGGTTTCAAGGAGGGCAGCAAAGAAGCCACTTCTCTCCAGAAAAAACTGCTGAGGACTGGGGTAAAGTCATTTTCTCTGATGAATCCCCTTTTTGATTGTTTGGGACATCTGGAAAACAGCTTATTCGGGAGAAGAAGAGGTGAGCGCTACCACCAGTCTTGTCTCATGCCAACTGTAAAGCATCCTGAAACCATTCATATGTGGGGTTGCTTCTCAGCCAAGGGAATCGGCTCACTCACAGTCTTGCCTAAAAACACAGCCATGAATAAAGAATGGTATCAGAATGTCCTCCAAGAGCAACTTCTCCCAACCGTCCAAGAGCAGTTTGGCGGCCAACAATGCCTTTTCCAGCATGATGGAGCACCTTGCCATAAAGCAAAGGTGATAACTAAATGGCTCAGGGACAAAACATGAGATTTTGGTCCATGGCCTGGAAACTCCCCAGATCTTAATCCCATTGAGAACTTGTGGTCAATCACCAAGAGACGGGTGGACAAACAAAAACCAACAAATTCTGCCAAAATGCAAGCATTGATTATGCAAGAATGGACTGCTATCAGTCAGGATTTGGTCTAGAAGTTGATTGAGAGCATGCCAGGGAGAATTGCAGAGGTCCTGAAGAAGAAGGGTCAACACTGCAAATATTGACTTGCTGTATTAACTCATTCTGTCAATATAACCTTTTGGTACTCATAATATGATTGCAATTATATTTCTGTATGTGATATTAACATCAGACAAATGCAAATAAAAACCAGAGGGCAGCAGATCATGTGAAAATATAATTTTGGTGTCATTCTCAAAACTTTTGGCCATGACTTTAAATAATCAAATGGTTAATAAATATACAACAAATATTTTTTAAATTAATGTCTAAGGGAAAACCAATGTCAAGATCCAGTATCCAGAGAGCTTCACTCGAAAGAACTAGTTTCTGTCAACTACCACCCCTAATGGGGCGATTAACCCTTTTTATAGTATAGAAAATAAAACCAGTTAACTCACTTAATGATGTACTGCCCCTGAATAGATACTATTTTGGCTTTAATATTTGCAATGTGCTTAGCGATACTTTTTTTATAATATGTGTAGTAGAGATGAGTGAACCTTTGGAGGTTCACTTCACTGACCGGGCAAAGTTCAACTAACATCAAATAAAGGAATTTTCCGTGCTCACCTGTCCCTTTATGCCTGGCGGCAATCCCAAGTAAATCTGATTTGATACAAAAAAATCCGGCACCAAGGCGTTGAGTTTCAAAGCTTTATTCCAAAAAATTTGTAGGCACAAAAAACATAGGCAAACATTTCAGAGGTGGAGGGCTTCACTCAGCAGAGTCCCAGACACTGGTTTACACGTTTCAGGGCTATGTGTGCCCCTTAGTCATAACCTAGCATTATATAGCAGTGACTTGGGGAATTTGAACTAGCTGGGCAAACATGCCATGCCTCCCTTGTCACATGACATTCAATACCTCCATATCAAATACATTCAAAAATCCAATACAAACCACATATACATGTTTAAAAACAAGTTACATGATTGACCCAAAGTGCTATTAGCGGGATTAGTGAACAGTTCTAATAAAATAGAATTAGGTCCAAATGTTTATTCAAGGTCATGAGGACCCAATAGGCTACGCGACTGAGGAGTTTCTGTTTCCAAATCCCTCCCCTCTTTCCATCTAGAAGAACTGAAATCCGCTCAAGTCTTCTCTGTGCACTTGAAGAAATTGCTTGGATACATTGGACGGATTAGGGGCTTCGCCATTCACTGAATCCCTGAGTTGCTCATGAATAAACTGCCACAACTTCCAGACATTGCAGGTAATTCTATATATGACATGTGTACTATTGCAGTTAAATTGTTAAAAAATATTTGCCAATGTTAGGAAGTGATTAGGGAAGAGCGAGCATGCTCACCGATACTGGGTGCTCGCCCGAGCATCACAGTACTTGCAATACTCGGCGAGCACAAGTATCGCAGTATCGAGTATCCCACATGCAGGGATTGGCTTCCACACACTGTAATGCCACAGCCATGTTGGTTGTGGCATTACAGCGAGTGGCTGGCTGCACAGCATCATCAGGTCTATATAAGACCTGACCACACTGTGCTCGTCACTCTGCTCCACATTGTCAGCTAGTGTAGGGAGTGGTGCTCTGAGTGAGGGACAGATTTTAGGTCTTTTAAGTAGTGTAGGGGCTGGGATACAAAATCCATCAAAACAACAGTCCTTTTGAGGACTAATCTAGCTGTATACAGGCAGGCAGGGTATATAGCACACTGCAGCGTACCACAAGAGGCTGTATACCAGTCAGCACATCTGAGGATGGTGTACAGGCTTCTAATATCTATCTATCCATAAATACAACAGTCCTTCTAAGGATTAATTTACCTGTGTACAGGCAGGGTATATAGCACACTTTTAAAAAACATATAGCACACCATTTAAAATGTGCAGGGCACGAGGCAAGGGATGAGGAACTGGACGTAATGGTGATGGTCCATGCCGAGGCCGTGGGCAAGCTAGAATTGTGCCACAACAAACACCCACGTCTTCTCGTCCGACCTTCCTGTCCCAATATCTAGGGACCGCAGCACACCACTAATAATCCCAGAGCAGTGTCAAAAGGTTGTTAGTTGGATAGCGGATAATGCTTCCAGTCAGTTTGCAGCAACCACAACCACCCTGTCTTCCACACAGTCAAGTCTCAGTAGCCGTGAGTCTGGACCGTCCTGATCCTCCTTCCTCCCACCATGCCGAGTGCCCAGACAAAATGATCCCACACTTTGACACTCTGAAGAGCTGTTCACTTTTCCATTCATAGATTCGGGCCTCTCGCCCGCTCCACTTGAAGTGGGGCATGAGGAGATCGTATGTAGCGATACCCAAATATTTGAGTAGCCACGGTCACACGAAGGCGACGGTGGAAAAGTGTCATAAGAGGTGGACGATTATGAGACACAATTGCCAGAAAGTCAGGAGGAGGACCAGGGTGCGGAAGTGGAATATGACATGGTGGATGAACAACTAGTAACTGACCCAACCTGGCAGGAGGACATGCAGAGTGAGGACAGCTGCGCACAGGGGGAGGGAGGCATAGCACCCCAAGAGACATGAAAAAGCAATGCGGTGGCCTCAGACAGAAGGCTGGCAACCGTTCCCCGTAACACCAACATGACGGATGTTGCCAGTACAACTCTTAGGTCGTCCCGAGTCTGGCTGTTTTTTAAGGAGTCTGCTGATAATTCCAAAAAGGCCATTTGCGCCATGCCAGTATCAGCAGGGGTAGCAAAACTATCAGCCTGACCACCACCAGCATGATCAGGCACATGACAACAAAGCATCCGACTTTGTGGGTCGAACCCCAGGGTCCAGGAGCAGTGTCTACAGGTGACACCACTGCTTCTTCCACTGTTATGCGTGCAAGCCAATCGCTTGTCCATAATGCACACGAAGCTGCCTCCTGTGCTGCACCTGTCATTGCAGGACAAACCACCATCAGCAACCACGTCCATGTCCTTGTCTGAGTGCAGCGTTCAGTTGTACATACCCCAGTCCTTAGAACGCAAGCGCAAATACACAGCCTGTGCCCCACATGCGACTCTACTCAATGTGCACATTCTGCGACTGCTTGCGCTCAAAATATTGCCTTTTAGGCTAGTGGAGAAGGAAGCATTCCGCAACCTGATGGCGGCAACCGTCCCTCGTTACTCAGTCCCCAGCCACCACTGTTTCTCCCGGTGTGCTGTCCCCGCATTACACAAGCACGTGTCCTAAAACATTAGCTGTGCCCTTAGCGAAGCAGTTTCCGGCAAAGTCCACCTAACGACAGACACGTGGATAAGTGCTCGTGGGCAGGGACGTTACATCTCGCTGATGGCACACTGAGTTAATATAGTGGAAGCCGGGACATAGCTGGATCTCGGGACGGAACACGTCCTTCCGACGCCAAGGATTTCGGGCCCTAACTCAATCAGGGTTGCCCCCACAGTCTACAGCTCCTGCACGTCTTCCCCTCAGCTTCCTCCTCCACTTCACCCTCCACATTAGTCAGAAGCCTGAAGCGCTTCAGAACTGCCTCGGTCAAGCAGCAACAGGCTGTGATGAAGCTAATATGACAAATAGCACAATGCTGAAGAGTTGTGGACAGCACTGAAAGAACAGGCAGATCTGTGACTCACACTGCTGAACCTACAGCCATGCATGGTCATGTATGACAATGGCTGGAACCTGGTGGCGGCTCTGAGGCAAGGCGAGCTCAGACATGTCACATGCCTGGCCCATGTGCTCTGCTCGTCAAAGTACGCCGCCGGTGTGCCCATTTTAGAAAGTCACCTACTGCTTCAGCCGCCTTTACCGAGTTTCAGCATCATTTGCAGCTTCCGGCTCACAGACTGGTGTGTGATGTCCCCACGTGTTGGAATTCAACACTGCAGATGTTGGTCAGGATTTGTGAGCAGAAGATGGCAGGTGTTGACTCCCAGCCATCGGTATTCAGTTCAGACTCCACATATAAGACCTCAGGAGTGGACATGGATGTCCGACATACAGTTGTGGCCAAAAGTATTGACACCCCTGAAATTCTGTCAGACAATACTCAGTTTCTTCCTGAAAATGATTGAAATCAAAAATTCTTTGGTATTATTATCTTCATTTAATTTGTCTTCAATGAAAAAACACAAAAAGAATTGCCCTAAAGCCAAATAGGATCTAATTCCACACCAAACATAAAAAAGGGGTGGACAAAAGTATTGAAACTGTTAGAAAAATCATGTGATGCTTCTCTAATTTGTGTAATTAACAGCACCTGTAACTTACCTGTGGCACCTAACAGGTGTTGGCAATAACTAAATCACACTTGCAGCCAGTTGACATGGATTAAAGTTGACTCAACCTCTGTCCTGTCCTTGTGTGTACCACATTGAGCATGGAGAAAAGAAAGAAGACCAAAGAACTGTCTGAGGACTTGAGAAACCAAATTGTGAGGAAGCATGAGCAATCTCAAGATTACAAGTCCATTTCCAAAGACCTGAATGTTCCTGTGTCTACCGTGCGCAGTGTCATCAAGAAGTTTAAAGCCCATGGCACTGTGGCTAACCTGCTTAGATGTGAACGGAAAAGATAAATTGATGAGAGATTTCAACGCAAGATTGTGCGGATGGTGGATAAAGAACCTTGACTAACATCCAAACAAGTTCAAGCTACCCTGCAGTCCGAGGGTACAACAGTGTTAACCCGTACTATCCGTCAGCAAAGGGACTGTATGGTAGGACACCCAGGAAGACCCCACTTCTTACCCCTAGACATAAAAAAGCCAGGCTGGAGTTTGCCAAAACTTACCTGAGAAAGTCTAAAACGTTTTGGAAGAATGTTCTCTGGTCAGATGAGACAAAAGTAGAGCTTTTTGGGCAGAGGCATCAACATAGAGTTTACAGGAGAGAAAAAAGAAGCATTCAAAGAAAAGAACACGGTTCCTACAGTCAAACACTCCATGACTCGGTGGACAAATTTTCTCAGACTTGGCAGAAGTGGGACCGTTCTGTAGATTCAATACAACTGTAAAGTTTCAAAGACTTGTGCTGATACTAAGGATTACTTGCAATGGAGAGCGAATTGAGTACTAGTACTTGTGATTGTTCATTCATGTTTTATGTCATGTTCTGACTGTTAAGAAAAATAAATAAAAATTAAAGTTGAAAAAAAAAAAAAAAAAAAAACATGGTGGAGATTCCCTGATGTTTTGGGGTTGCTTTGCTGCCTCTGGCACTAGACTGCTTGACCGTGTGCATGGCATTATGAAGTCTGAAGACTACCAACAAATTTTGCAGCATAATGTACGGCCCAGTGTGAGAAAGCTGGGTCTCCCTCAGAGGTCATGGGTCTTACAGAAGGACAATGACCCAAAACACACTTCAAAAAGCATTAGAAAATGGTTTGAGAGAAAGCACTGGAGACTTCTAAGGTGGCCAGCAATGAGTCCAGACCTGAATCCCATAGAACACCTGTGGAGAGATCTAAAAATTGGCAGTTTGGAGAAGGCACCCTTCAAATATCAGGGACCTGGAGCAGTTTGCCAAAGAAGAATGGTCTAATATTCCAGCAGAGCATTGTTAGAAACTCATTGATGGTTACCGGAAGCGGTTGATCGCAGTTATTTTGGCTAAAGGTTGTGCAACCAAGTATTAGGCTGAGGGTGCCAATACTTTTGTCTGGCCCATTTTTGGAGTTTTGTGTGAAATTATTTTGCTTTTTGCTTCATTCTCTTTTGTGTTTTTTCATTGAAGACAAATGAAATGAAGATAATAATACCAAAGAATTTGTGATTGCAATCATTTTCAGGAAGAAACTGAGTATTATCTGACAGAATTGCAGGGGTGTCAATACTTTTGGCCACAACTGTATGACCCGTCCTCCAAAACTTTGAGGACTCCACCAAGATAGTGAGTGGCTATGACGCCATCATTAGCATCACCATCCCACTTCTCTCTCTTCTGAAACGCTCTCTGCTCAAATTCAAAGAGGATGCATTGCAGACAGAGCACGATGAGATGGAGCAAGGGGCCATACAGGGTGATTACATGCAGCCCATCATCATTTCATCTCAAAGTGGATTGGTGGACAATGAGGAGGAGGACGGGGAGGGGAATAACAGTAGCTAATTTAATGCACTATAGACGGTACTACCTGTACAACTGTTATACCGTCTGTTCAGCGTCGAAGGCCAGAGGACAGGGAGGAGGAGGAGAGCATGGTCTGTCGTCCTCTTGGTGAGGACACAGACTTCTTGCCTGTTATTAGTCTGGTACGCATGGCTGCCTGTCCCATGACCCATTATCAAAATCTTGGGTGACACTCATTACTGGATGGTGACACTTTTAGACCCATGCTACAAGGAGAACTTTATATCTCTTATTCCTGAGGTGGAGAGATCTACAAAAATGGGGTAGTACCAGAAGGCCCTTGTTGCGGAATTAGTAAAAAATTTCCCTTCTGATAATGTTGGCGGCAAAGGTCACTGTTCGGTGGACAACCAAGGAGTACAGGCGAGAGAGACAAAACTCCAATCCAGCAGAGGCAAGGGAACACTCTCAAAGTTCTGGGAGAGTTTTCTCAGCCCCTCCTAGTGGAACAGGCCTGAGGCGTGGGGTACTCTCACAAGAAGTGCAAAGTTTGGGAAGTTGCTGAAGGAGTACTTTCTGACCGTACTAATGTACTCCATGATTCCTCTGTGCCTTATAATTATTGGGTATCCAAGCTTGACACGTGGCATGAACTGGCTCTGTATGCCTTGGAAGTCCTGGCCTGCCCTGCCGCTAGCATTTTGTCAGAGCGGGTTTTTAGTGCCACAGGGGGAATTATTACTGATAAGCACACCTGCCTGTCAACTGAAAATGCTCACAGGCTGATTCTTATCAAAATGAACAAAGTCTGGATTGGGCCAGACTTCTCAACACCACCAAATGATAGCAGCATATTATAAACTTAAAGCCAGTGTGTTTTTTGGGAAGGTATATTTCCAAGCTCCTCTTCCCCCCCACACATGGCTATATACTTCATGATTTTGGCTATTTGCTCTAGTCCTCCTACTTCTCCTCATCCTCCACCACCATATCACCAGGGTGACCATAGTGCATCATGCATGACCCACATAATATTTTTAAATGGTGTTTTTGATGCTCGTAACCCAAAAAAAAGTTACAGTATATTCATGTATACCCCCCAGGGGTAAATGTTTCAGTCCATACTTAGTGCATAGGCATTATAAGTATAGGAGACCGACTCCTTTGTAATAGAAATGTTGTTCTTATGAGTGCACATCTCTTAAAAGTGGCATTGGAGTGCCGCACAATTTTTGGCAGCATGCATAGGGCAACACTATGGAAGACCCACTTCCTAATAATGGGAACATTATTTAACGAGGCCCTCCTCCAAGTGTCTTCAAAAGGGCATCAGAGTACCTCCCAATTTTTGGCAGCCTGCATAGGGCAACACTATGGGAGACCCACTTCCTAATAATGGGAACATACAATATTTAATGATGCCCTCCTCCACATCTCTTAGAAGGGGCATTGGAGTGCCTCCCAATTATTTTTTTTTGTAAATTTTTAATGTAATAAAAAAATAACAATACACCAACACTGTCTCACAAGTGAGTATGAGCCCTTAACATTTTTCCCAGGAAAATACATTTTGGTTTAATTTTTGGACTTTTTATTGTGAGTAAAAGTGGCGTATTACTCAGACAACATCGTTCACAACAGTGACCTAGGAGTCAAAAATGATTACAGGTGGCTTCCCCATGCTGTTCCCATGTCATTTGAGCACTGTTCTTATACATTTGTGACTTTTTTAGAGTTTATCCAAGCTGCTGGGGGTGCTGCCGGAAAAGTGCTATGGTTTGCCATAGGTTAACATTGGGCTCGGTGCTCGGGGACCTGCCATGGACACTGTACAGCTGGGGGGAGGACATTGACCAGGACTTATTTTGAGCCCCGGTAGGGGTAATGCTCATGAGACTGTGGACGAGCTTGTTCTGCCAAGGGGAAAAGTGGCACCCCACCGTGTGAGCTGCCACCAGAGGTACTGCACTCCTGCGGTTAGGGAGTGTAGTGCCCTTGTTCTCCAGGTGCTGGGATGGTGCAGTTGAGCCCAAAGAATGCACGCAAACAGTACACAAATGCTACCACTTATGCCCTGGGACAATGGGAGGATCCGCAGGGAGGGCCAAGGTCACAAAAAGGGGGTACAGGAAGTGATAGTCATAGACAGTAGAAGGAGACTGGAGGAGTAACATCAATTGTTGAGGAGTGGTAATCGGGAGCGTCAAGGCGATGTGGTGCCGCTCCCGGGGCTCAGAGCACGACCACGCTCACCCCGGGAGGGAGAGAACTGACTGGCAGAGAAACAGAAGGACCCTTGGGGTGAGGAAGAGACACCGATTCCCCGTATGCCTGAATCTGATGAGACAGATAGGTTGGTGGACAACACAGGGACCCGGCCCTGAACACGGTGTGGATACTTCATGCCCGAGCCGTAAATCCGGAGGTCCCTCACTTCTAACGGGAGCTGTGGCTGAACACCCGACACATCTTGGGAAAAGTGGCTGACCTAGGGAGCAGTGCCCGGGAAAAGAACCTAATGGTGCCCGGGACACAACAGCACCTGTGGACATCGGTACTTGAGCTCTGTACTGCTGGAGAGTGCTAAGAGCATGGAGGCAGAGCGTTGCTGTGCTCGCTTCAGAAGAGAACTACTCCTTATTGCGCTGAGAGAACTTAGACCTACCAGAGACTGAGACATCTAGAGAGGAAGGAAAAGGCACCAACCATGGTTTGACTGTACTAACCGGCTCTGGAGAAAGAGCTGTACCGGAGAGTGGCAAGGTACGTACCCGGTGGCCATGTTTTAACACCTGAGTAAAAGCAATGGAACTGCAGCTGTGGTGTGTGAGACTTTTATTTGCGGTGTCCATTGGCCGTAGAGGCCACCTGGAACACGGAGGGTACTGTTGACGGAGTGAACATCTGCCAAGGTATAAGCCGGGGGGGAATCACTGCACTACCCTGGGGACTACGCTCCACCTGCGGGGAGCGAAGCCATCCAAGCTGCCGGCCATTGTCCCCAGAAGATCTGAAGCAGCGGCAGCCACCCTGGCCACATACTGCAGGTGGTGTCACAAATACCCCCTTATCCCCTCACACTTTCCCGGTCATCATTCTCTGTTTGTCTTTCATGACACCGCCAGGGTCATGGGACTGGTTCTCGGCCCTGTCTGTCCCCTTGAAAAGAACCAAAAAGAGGTGAAGTTGAACAACGAGTAACCGCCCGCTTCCCGAGTCTTCCCCGGCCCTGGAGTGGGCGTGTCAGTAATGCAGCTGAGGTGGTTCTGCTCTCCAATGGTAGAGCCGAGGACCCCAGGGCAGTTTACACTGTCTATGCTGGGAATACCCTATTCCCGTTCACTTCCAAACGTCTCAAAAAGCATGTCCACACCGTACTCTAATCCCACCTCTCATCCAACTCTCTCTTTGACAACCTTCAATCTGGCTTCCACCCCCACCACTCCACTGAAACTGCACTGACTAATATTACTAACGACTTACTCGTGACCAGAGCTAACAGACAGTTCTCCGTCCTCCTCCTTCTAGATCTGTCCTCTGCATTTGACACAGTAGACCACTGTCTCCTATTACAGATCCTCTCTTCCATTGGCATCACTGACCTTGCCCTTTCCTGGATCTCTTCCTACCTTTCCAACTGCACATTTAGCATCTCTCACTCCCACATGACCTCCTCGCCCCATCCCCTCTCTGTTGGGGTCCCTCAAGGCTCAGTCCTGGGGCCCCTCCTTTTTTCAATCTATACCCTTGGTCTGGGACAACTCATAAAGTCCCATGATTTCCAGTATCACCTGTACGCTGATGACACTCAGATCTATTGCTCTGGGCCAGATGTCACCTCTCTCCTGTCCAGAATCCCGGAGTGTCTATCAGCCATATCCTCCTTCTCCTCTCGCTTCCTAAAACTCAATGTAGACAAAACCGAACTCATCATCTTTCCTCCATCTCACATAACTTCCTTACGAGATCTATCTATCACCATAAATTACATCACACTTTGCCCTGTACCTGAAGTCTGTTGCCTCGGAATAACCCTTGACTCTGCCCTGTTCTTCAAGCCACACATCGAAGCCCTTGCCACCTCCTGCCACCTCCAACTCAAAAATATTTTGAGAATCCATCCCTTCCTCAACCCTCAATCTGCTAAACTACTAGTGCATGCTCTTATAATCCTCGACTACTGCAACCTCCTCCTCTGTGGCCTCCCTGCTAGCACTCTTGCACCTCTCCAATCTGTCCTTATCTCTGCTGCCTGGACTAATCCACCTCTCTCACTGCTATTCCTCCACTTCTCCCGTCTGCAAATCCCTCCACTGGCTCCCAATTCATATCCAATTCAAACTAACTAACACTGACTTACAAAGCCATCCACAAACTAGTCCTTCACCCATATGGAAGGCAGATTGAACCTTTTCCAGGTGTCGCTCCTTGATGGCGGCTTCAGGTTTTGCTATGCTGCTTTGCCGTCAGGTATTGAGTAGGGCCAGATGACTTGCAATCCTCTGCCTTCCAGATTTGACTGTAAGGACTTCAGTACCAAGATAACCACGTACTCTGGCGTCCTGTTTCTAGTGCTTTCCTCTGGAGCAAGCCTGGTCACGGCACCACTACCTAGGTTCTCCTCGACTCTTCTCTGTCTCACTAGCCTTCCACTGTCCTGGGACGAGCTACTCCAGTTCCAGTCCCCAGTACGTCTGCACTCCTCCTGTTCTCTAAGACTTTCTGCCTAACCCCGCCTCCAGACCAGAATTTATAGGGAATCTCCCCTGAATCTGGATTCAGAGCTCCCCCTTCTAGTCTTGAGTCAGGACCAGTGTTGGATGCTGGTGTTACCTGACTAGGGGACACCTTCTTGCCTCCAGGCATGACATCATTCCCTGTGAGGGAGGCAATGCCAATGTGGCATCTGGACTCCTGGGGTGCCACATATGCCCGGCTAGTTTAAATTCCCTGAGTCACAGCTATAAAGCTAGGTTATGAGTAAGGGGCACACATAGCCCTGAAATGCTTAAACCAGTGTCTGGGACTCTGCTGAGTGAAGCCCTCCACCTCTGAAATGTTTGCCTATGTTTTTTATGCCTAAGATTTTTTTTTGGAATAAAACTTTGGAACTCAACGCTTTCGTGCTGTATTTTTTCATATCAAAATGTTCAACTAACAGTTCGCCGAAAAGTTTGCCAATCTTCCAAACCCCATTGAAATTAATAGAAGACAAAATCAAGGTTCTGAAAAGCTTAAAAGGGGCCGAAAAGCTGCCAAGCACAGCTCAAACCATTTTAAAGTGAAGCCCCGCTGTTTTGGCATAGATATTACCTTCCTACACTATTACTTAGCAAGCTTCAGCGCCACCGTCACACTCACCATGCTTGTGGGCTAGATCATAAACCTCAGACATCCTCATCATGACTTCTCTGAGGTTGTCTCTGATTACACAGTATCATGCAGCAGGAAATCCTGCTGTGCTCACAGTATTCTGTTTGATGCTTCTTTTTAGGCAGATTTTGAGAATCTGTATCAAAATCTGCATGCCTATCCTAATGCCAGTCTATGAGAGTTTAGAGGTGCTATGCCAATGTGTTTTTTTTTCCCCTTGCAGATTTGGTGCAGATTTTGAGGCAGAAAAAAAAGAAATCTGAACCACATGTTCAAGGTAAAAAAAAGAAACGTTGGCACAGCACTTTTGACCTTTCCTAGACTTTGCTAGTTTTAAGATTAACAGATTTTGAAGCAGATTCTCAAAATCTGTGTCAAAAAAGCATCAAACAATGCACGGTGGGCACAAATCCTAAGAGGGTCCAGGGAGAGTTGAAGTTGTCGTGAAAGGGCTAGATGATTCCTCTTTCACCCTGACTACTCCCACAGAAACATCTAGGACAGGGGCAGCCAACTACAGTCATCAAGATCTGAAAACAGTGCAAGTTTTCAGGATTTCTTTAGCATTGCACAGGTTTTTGTAAGCTTCCTGGACTTCCAAACTGCTGCCACATCTTGTACTGTTTCCAAAATTCACACCCTGCAGTAAAAAACACCTGTAAACTCCAGAAGGCATATAAAATTAATTTAAAGCTACAAAAAAATTCACTATGATAAAAGCCAGTAGATCTGATGGCTGGGGACACTCCTAACTATTCAGCTAGCTCCAGCAAGATTTTGGACCCAAATAAATAGGTAAAGTTTTAGAACCATTTTAAATTTCAAACTTTTTCCTGAACAAAGTTGTATATGCCAACTTTTAGGGAAAGTGTTCGGGTTTCCATTCCCCAAGGTGAACCAGTTGAGTTTGAAATTGGTGAACGGGCAACGTTCGCTCATATCTAAGGTTTAGTATATCCTACATACTTTTCAAATAATGCAGTCAATAATATATATCACATGATGTGTATCACAATTAATATATTTATTTACAGAAAAAGACACACCATCTGACCCCAGAAAAATAGTTTTTCGTTTAAAGGCAAACATTACAATGAGATCATCCACGTTGGTTGAATTCGTTAATTTTGAGCCAATTAAAATGATTAGCAGGAGAGACAAAAACACTAGGTAAGAGAGAATCGCCAAGAGATTTAAAACTTCTAGCAACTACCCTGCTAGTTACTATCAGGTACTGTAAATATTTGAGGATAATATCTCTAAAGCCCCCTTCACATCAGCGTTTTTTTCTGATTTGCGGCAGATCCGTCAGATTTACGCAGCAAATGTGGTAAATCTGTCTGATCTGCCGCAAATCACAATAAACACTTGTGAAAGGGGCCTAATATTGTTAATTTGCAAACTATAAGGCCCCTTTCACATCTATGCATCTGCTGCGTTTTGCTTTATTTGCGTTTTCATGCGTTTTTACCGCAAAAACGCATCAAAACGCATGCGTTTTTGTCCCCATTGATTTTAATGGAAACGCATGCAAAAACGCATGTGCGTTTGTAAAAACGCAAAACGCATACGTTTTTGCAAACGCAGCTCAAAACGTGGCAAACAACGTTTTGGGCTGCGTTTGCAAAAACGCATGTGTTTTGTGTTTTTGCAAACGCACATGCGTTTGTACATGCGTTTTTGCATGCGTTTCCATTAAAATCAATGGGGACAAAAACGCATGCGTTTTGATGCGTTTTTGCGGTAAAAACGCATGAAAACGCAAATAAAGCAAAACGCAGCAGATGCATAGATGTGAAAGGGGCCTAAGATGTTGAAAAACCTTAATTATGGCTATGTTCACACACAATTTGGTTTTTTTTAGCACTCCTAAAAGCACTTGCGTTTTTTTTAAGAGTGCCAAAAAATGTCCCTTGTGTGTCTGAAAGGATTTTCCACGTTTTTGGACTTAGTCATTTTTTCACCAAAAACGCAGGCAAAAAAGCAAAGCGTTAACGCAGGGTGCATAAATGTGCCTTTTAAAAAACGCATGTGTTTCCCATAGGGCCCTCATGTTAAAAAAACGCATGTGCGTTTTTTCAACATGGGCCCCTATGGGAAACGCATGCGTTTTTGAATGGCACTAAAAGGTACTAATGTGCCATGCGTTTTTGCATGCGTTTCCAATAGGGCCCCATGTTAAAAAAACGCATGCGTTTTTGGAAAAACGCACATGCGTTTTTTTACAACACCCAAAAACGCTGCATGCAGCGTTTTTTGGACTAGGGGTAAAAAACGCAAATGGAGCTGAAAAACGCAGCTACACTCAAATGTACCCTGCGTTAACGCACCTGCGTTTTTTTTAACAGCCCAAAAACGCAGAGATGGTCAAAAAAACGCATGTGTGTGAACATGGCCTATCACATTAATTTTTATTCTTATTTTTGTCTCTCTTAATCCCAAGTTTATTTGCATTTTTATTTATCTGTTCTGCATTTTGGACATCATGAATGTTTCATTTATTTACATCTGTCCACACTGGAAAATTCAATAAAGAATCTCTGATATTATTCTCTGCAACATTGAAGGCTTTGTTAATGACTTTATGGCTATATTCCCAATCTAACAATCTCTGTTCAATGGCCCTGCTTTCAGTCAAGAAAGCAGAATCACTGGAGCATACATGGGGAGCTCTGATAAACTCCCTGTATGGTAATTCTTTAGTAGTGTGGACA
Organism: Allobates femoralis; assembly: GCA_033576535.1. Classification (NCBI taxonomy): domain Eukaryota; kingdom Metazoa; phylum Chordata; class Amphibia; order Anura; family Aromobatidae; genus Allobates; species Allobates femoralis. The sequence continues at coordinate 422,678,194 of JARQOC010000005.1, read as the reverse complement.
GGATGACAGCTTGAGGAAAGAAGTAGAGTGTTTCCTTCTATTTCTTTTCAATATAATGAGATATGAACTAAATTCCTGGCAGGGTCACCGCAAAGCCACAAATAAAAAATGGCAATACATTTATCGGGTTTTGAACAGGTAAACTAGGTTATAATTATTTTGATTCAAATAGGCAGTAAAGGTCAGCATGGTTTCTGGATGACCAGACTGAGACCAAATAAACAGTAGGTCATCCAAGTAGCGACAATACCAAGTTATACTGCCAAACAAATGACCATGTAGATAATTTATTACCATCTCCTCCAACCAAGACAAAAAAAAATACTGCTAAGGCTACTTTCACATTACGATTTTTTCCCTGTCCGTGGGATCCTACTTTTTTTAGCATCCCACGGACAGGAAAGGAAAGCATCGGAGGTGACCTCCAGATGCTTTTTCTGTGTCCGGGTCCGTGATTATCATGGATCGGACACAGCGGGGCACTTTAACTTCTGCAATGTATTATATATATTGCAGAAGTGAAATGTAAGAAAGAGTTAAAAATAAAAAAAATCATTATGCTCACCTATCCTCTATTCAACGCTGACCTCCCAGCAAGGTCCCTGTGTGCTTACAGGACCTGTGATGATGTCAGAGAGCATCATCGGGTCACATGACCGCAGTTACCATGGTAACTGCAGTCATGTGACCCGATGATGCTCTCTGACATCATCACAGGTCCTGTAAGCACAAGGACCTTGCTGGGAGGCAGCGTTGGATAGGGGATAAGTGAGCATAATGATTTTTTTATTTTTAACTATTTCTTTTACTTAATTACACTTCTGCAATGTATATTATACATTGCAGAAGTGTAATTAGAAGGGTTGGTTTCCTCGGACCCTGCTCCATAGGGCCCCTTGTTAATGGAATCGGATCGGATCGGATTTGGCATAATTGCCATCCGATCTGTCAGATCTGATTCTATCCGGTTTTTGATTTGGATGCAAAAATCGGAGCAGTCTCCAATTTTTGCACCGGAAAGAAATTGGACAAAATTGGATCGGACGTGATTCGGATGGCAATTAGTGCACATCCGAATCGGTCCGATCCTCATAGGGTTACATGGGGCCAAATTCGGGTCTGATGTCTGATTTCTATCGGACAGCATCGGATTTCACAAAATCGTAGTGTGAAACCAGACTAAAGAAGGGGAAAATCATGAGCCGATTGGGACATCTTGTGACTGCAAATAAAAAACTGAGTCAAAGAAAAAATAATTATACTTAAGCAAAAATTGTAAACTCATGACAATAATTTCCTTCAATTTATTGGTAAAAGCAATGTACGGTACTTGTTCAAGTGATATTGTATGGCCTTCTCAGCTAGATGGAAGACGTATGATCAAGTAAAGGTTGATTGACATCACAAATAAAGAAGACAATCATTTTTTCATTTAAAATCCATGAAAGTTCGTAATACCTCCGTGTTATCTTTCAAGTAACCGGGAATCCTAGAAGCAAGTGGTTGTAAATGATCATCCAACCACCCACTTAAATTTTTCCATAAAGATCCCATCCAAGAAATTATGGGACAGAGGCAGGAGTAGGAAAAACCCCTTGGGAGGTTTGGGTAAACTAGCAAAACACAGCAGTAACCGAATTTTCAGGGCTATGATTAATGCCAATTTTTTTATACAATACATTATCAATTATACCAACACAACACCATCTTTTTCTGATTGTCCTCACGTGCCTGGAGATCTTTAATAGCCTGAAATTCATGTGAATTAAATACTTATTTTTAGGAACACTTGTGTTAGTCATCATCATATGTAAATTTTTCAGGTTCTTTTTAACTACCGGTAATTGTTGAAATAAATCAAGGGCAGGCACCCTCAATTGTAGTGGGTAACATAACTGATTATTAAATTAGTGACTATATCATTATTAGACACTAATTTATTTGTATCCATATCCTCCAGATCTTGGCTGTAATAATAGCAAAGCACATTGTTTCTGATTATTTAATTGTGTAAATTTATTTACAGGTCACATAGATTTTACAAGAAAAGGTGCAGTATCAGACATAGTCTTTTCAGAGTGAAAATGTCTCAAACATCAAAAGTCTAACAAATTTGTTCATATCACATTACATAAGGTGTTAAATAAATCAAAATTCTGGCTAGGTAAAAATTTAAGACCTTTTGCCAGCTCTTCGATTTTGATAGTGTATGAAATTTTCGGTGTAAGTATGAAAACACTATCACAATTTGTGTTGGAAGAAGCATTAATTATTTGTTCCATCTGATGGGACATCTCCTCTCCAATCCTGCAGCACCTCCTGGCTCATCTGACCCACTCCTAAGTTTTTTGACTGACGTATAGATAAGTACAATTCAGGATCTGAATTTGCATGCTTTACTGAGGTAAAAGAAACATATTCAGGAGTGTCTGGAATGTGCGGATTTGAAGGATGTTGTGCATGTTGTTTTAAATTCAGTTTTACGGGTAATTTGGCAATCACTTGTTTGAGGCCAAAAAAATCACTTGTTTGAGGTAAAAAAAAAACCTTTTAACTCCTTCATGACCGAGAGCGTAATAGTACACCCTTGGTCATGTCCCTCCCTCTGATGCAAGCTCATGTGCTGAGCTCATATCATCCCCCACACATATTAGCTGATCTTATCAGCTGACATGTGTAGCTAGCAGCTACTGTTCTGTTCTTGTTCTTGATCCCGAATCGTTCATGTTCACGCCGTATTTGAAAATGACGAACATATTTGGGGAAACTTCATTCATCCCTACTTATAACCTTCAAAGAAAAACAACATTGGGCAAACTGAAGTGGACTTATCTAGCAGATTTTGTGCTGAAGACCTCCGGGACCATGCCACATACCTTTGGGAAAAGTGGATTTGATTTAAACAGAAAATAAACTGCTTACCTAAAACCCTAATGGAAAGCGCCAAAAAACATCTTTCCTAGAACACTAATGGAAAGTGCTGAGTCACCACTAGCTTGGCCTCTGCTAAGCAGACTGCAGTGAAGTCAGAGAGACAGGAGAATGATCCTCGCACTCTGAAGAATCCAATTGTGCCTGCCAAATGAACCAAAAACATCAAGAACTGAGGACAGATCTTGATTAAGGATCCACTCCGCAGCACTCCCAAACCTACAACAGGGAAGCACCCATCACAGAGAGACAAAGAAGCATGGGACCACAGGTGGGAAAGCTGCTGTAGCCGCGGCTGCCACGGGTCCCAACCTATCTCTCAGCAGGGTGGGACAGTGCCATGATATCACAGGTGACCCCTTGCTAAGCACCACTGAGTCTGCAGCAGTGAGGCACCCATCATGAGGAGTTCTCACTAAGAAGCATAGGAACGTAGCTGTGACAGTCACTACAGTGGCAGGTTTTGCAAGTCCCACCTCAGTCTCTAACAAAGTGGGATGGTAGGGTAATAAAAAAAACAATAACCCTTAAAAACTGCAAACTTTATTAATCAATCTAGACACACAAAATCACATACAGTTGAAACCTAAAGTTTACATACAGTATATAAAAGGCACATATGCATGTTTTTCTCTCTATCTGACATGAAATCAGAATAAACCTTTCCTGTTTAAAATCAATTAGGATTACCATAATGTTTTATATTTGCCAAATGCCAGAATAATGAGAGAGAGAATGTTTTGAGGCATTTTTATTACTTTCTGCAAGGTCAAAAGTTTACATACATTTCATTAGTATTTGGTACCATTGCTCTTAAACTGTATGACGTAGGTCAAACATTTTGGATATCCTTTCACAAGCTTTTCATAATAGTTGGTAGGAATTCGGGCCCATTTCTCCTGACAGTACTGGTGTAACTGACCCATGTTTGTAGGTTGTCTGGCTCGCACCTGCCTTTACAACTTTGCCTATACATTTTCAATAGGATTGAGATCAGGACTTTGTGATCGCCACCACAAAACATTGAGTTTGTTACGCTTAAACCACTTTGTAACCAGTTTGGCAGTATGCATTGGGTCATTGTTCATTTGGAAGACCCATTTCTGCTCAAGCTTTAACTTCCTGGCTGATATCTCGAGATGTTGCTTCAGCATTGCCACACAATCTTGTTTTCTCATGATGCCATCTATTTTGTGAAGTTCACCAGTCCCTGCTGCAGCAAAACAACTCCAGAACATGATGCTACACCCTGTGTTTCAAAGTTGGGATGGTGTTCTTAGGCTTGCAAGCTTCTCCCTTTTTCATCCAAATGTAATGATGGTCATTATGGCCAAATAGTTCAGTTTTAGTCAAACCACAGGAGGTGTCTCCGAAAATGTACATCTTTGCTCCTGTATGCATTTACAAACTGTAATTGAGCTTTTTTATATTTCTTTTGGAGTAATGGCTTCTTCCTGGCAGAGTGGACTTTCAACCCATGCTGATACAGTGCTCCTTTCACATTGGATAATGAAACAATCTTACCATATTCTGCCATCATCTTCACCAGATCTTTTGCTTTTGCTCTTGGGTTGGCATGCAAGTTCATTTCTGGGACATAGAACTCGTCTCCTTCCTGAGTGGTATGATGGCTGGACATTCCCATTTTGTTTTTACTTGCATATAATTGTTTGTACAGATGAACGAGGCACGTTCAGGTATCCGGAAATTGGACCCTAGGATAAACCAGACTTATGCAAGTCCACAAATATCTTCCTAATATCTTGGCTGATTTCTTTAGACTTTCCCATGAAGCTACACAAAGAGGCAGTGTGTTTCAGGTGTGCATTAAAATACATCCACTGGTGTATATCTAATTAACTCCGATATTGCCAATAAACATATCAGAAGCTTCCAAACACATCACATCATCATATGGGTTTTCCCAAATTGTTTAAAGGCATAGTAATCTTAGTGTATGTAAACTTTTGACTTTGCAGAAAGTAATAAAAATGTCTTAAAAATTCACTCTCATTATTCTGGAATTTGGCCAATATAAACAATGATGTAATACTAAATGATCTAAAAAAGGAACAATTTATTCTGATTTCATGTCAAACAGTGAGAAAAACATGCATATGTTTCTTTTTATATAGTGTATGTAAATGTCTCATTTCAACTGTATATAGACAACAAGGTGGCTGGGCGGCTTGTGGTGGCACTGAATGTGGAGCCTGCCTATGGGTATTGATTCAAAATCCTCAAACTGTTTTCATAGAAATGTCAACTTAAACTTAACTAGTTATATATACTGTATACTCAAGAAAACCAAAAGCCAGGGAAATAAGCTTGCCAGCACCATTCATTGTCTGAGTGAACTGATACAATAGTAGGTTAACAAAGTAGAGATTTAGATTTGAAATTGTGCTTACTGCCTTTTCTTTGCAGCAGTGAAGTTTTTGACATAGGCCTTGCTGGCCTTGTTTCCTACATAAGGGGATAAAGTATTGCCAAAAGGTTTTGTGAAATACATTTCCAGATGGGTCTGGATATGCCTAGTTTCTTTTATATCTGCTAATTAAGAATCTGGCAGTATAGGACAGGCACATGCCTACTAATTTGTGTGGACAACCACATCCTACAGTGTTGGCCAAAAGTATTGACACCCCTGCAATTCTGTCAGATAATACTCAGTTTCTTCCTGAAAATGATTGCAATCACAAATTCTTTGGTATTATTATTTTCATTTAATTTGTCTTCAATAAAAAAAAACACAAAAAGAATTGTCCTAAAGCCAAATTTAATATAATTCCACACCAAACATAAAAAGGGGGTGGACAAAAGTATTGGCACTGTTAGAAAAATCATGTGATGCTTCTCTAATTTGTGTAATAAACAGCACCTGTAACTTACCTGTGGCACCTAACAGGTGTTGGCAATAACTAAATCACACTTGCAGCCAGTTGACATGGATTAAAGTTGACTCAACCTCTGTCCTGTGTCCTTGTGTGTACCACATTGAGCATGGAGAAAAGAAAGAAGACCAAAGAACTGTCTGAGGACTTGAGAAACCAAATTGTGAGGAAGCATGAGCAATCTCAAGGCTACAAGTCCACCTCCAAAGACCTGAATGTTCCTATGTCTACCGTGCGCAGTGTCATCAAGACGTTTAAAGCCCATGGCACTGTGGCTAATCTCCCTATATGTGGACGGAAAAGAAGAATTGACAAGAGATTTCAATGCAAGATTGTGCGAATGGTGGATAAAGAACCTTGACTAACATCCAAACAAGTTCAAGCTGCCCTGCAGTCCGAGGCTACAACAGTGTCAACCCGTACTATCCGCCGGCGTCTAAATGAAAAGGGACTGTATGGCAGGAGACCCAGGTAGACCCCACTTCTTACCCCGAGACATAAAAAAGCCAGGCTGGATTTTGCCAAAACTTACCTGAGAAAGCCTAAAACGTTTTGGAAGAATGTTCTCTCTTTTTGGGCAAAGGCATCAACATAAAGTTTACAGGAGAAAAAAAGAGACTTTCAAAGAAAAGAACACGGTCCCTACAGTCAAACATGGCGGAGGTTCCCTGATGTTTTGGGGTTGCTTTGCTGCCTCTGGCACTGGACTGCTTGACCGTGTGCATGGCATTATGAAGTCTGATGACTACCAACAAATTTTGCAGCATAATGTAGGGCCCAGTGTGAGAAAGCTGGGTCTCCCTCAGAGATCATGGGTCTTCCAGCAGGACAATGACCCAAAACACACTTCAAAAAGCACTAGAAAATGGTTTGAGAGAAAGCACTGGAGACTTCTAAGGTGGCCAGCAATGAGTCCAGACCTGAATCCAATAGAACACCTGTGGAGAGATCTAAAAATGGCAGTTTGGAGAAGGCACCCTTCAAATATCAAGGACCTGGAGCAGTTTGCCAAAGAAGAATGGTCTAAAATTTCAGCAGAGCATTGTAAGAAACTCATTGATGGTTACCAGAAGCGGTTGATTGCAGTTATTTTGGCTAAAGGTTGTGCAACCAAGTATTAGGCTGAGGGTGCCTTACTTTTGTCTGGCCCATTTTTGGAGTTTTGTGTGAAATTATCAATGTTTTGCTTTTTGCTTCATTCTCTTTTGTGTTTTTTCTTTGAAGACAAATTAAATGAAGATAATAATACCAAAGAATTTGTGATTGCAATCATTTTCAGGAAGAAACTGAGTATTATCTGACAGAATTGCATATCTGTCTAAATTATTTAAAGACAGTATATACACTGGCGATTAAAATTAGAGAACAATGTATAATCACGCCATTTTTTCAGACAATGTAATCTACATTGATCAACATTTCAAGGTTTTTGTGTAAGGGATACACCATGCCACTAGAACAGTGTTTTCCAAAATAACCAAAGTTTATCAATGTAAAACCTTTATTTTACTCAAAATGATGATCATAATTAGAGAACAGCAATGAGTGTAGCATAGAGAAATATTCAAACTAAATTTTGTGACGGTTACAACACTTACCAATCAGTAGGAAATGTGCAGGCCTTTGCTTTGAATGACTTCAGCACATCTGCGTCTTCTTCCAGTCTCTTCCACACTACTGTGACTGTTGTGGGTTTCTTGGCCATAACTTTGTCACTAAGGACTTTCCAGAGGTTTTCTGTTGGATTTAGATCAGGACTCTGGACTGGCTAGTTCATCATTTCAATGTTTTCTGTTTAAAGGAACTACTTCATATGTTTTGCAGTGTGACAGAGGGCATTGTCCTGCATGAAAATTGCAAATAAAAACCACGTAGCTGTATGAGAGGTCAAACCTAGGGATGGGCGAATCTACTCGTTACTATTCGGTACTCGCCGAGTAGTAAGGGATTCGCCCGACTCGTTACTGTGCGAGTAATCGCAGGGATTACTCGCACAGTAACTAGTCCGGTCCCCTCGTCCTTCGAGGAGCGAAGGAAGGGAGGGGGGAGAAATGCTCCTTACCTCTCTTCCGGCTGTCTGCTCTGTGCTGGGGGTCCTGCGAGCTGTGGCAGCTCCAGGGTCCTAGAGCCCGCCTGCTCTCCCTGTGTACAGACATGAATGTCTGTGCACAGAGATGATGTAGCAGAGCTGAGATTGTTCTCAGTCTGCTCACTCCCTGTGCATAGATATGTATATCTATGCACAGGGATGTAGCAGAGTGGACATCGCGTTTTGGACTACGTCGGATGGAAGAGGATTTTTTAAATTAAAGATGGAGTCCCTAATGGCTTTTTTTTTTATTTCTAATAAAAATTTTTTTCTGTGTTGTGTTTTTTTTTAAAACAATTTAAGAGAAATTCATAGCGGTCATGTCTAATATTGGCGTGACTGCCATAAATTTCAGGCTTAGGGCCAGCTGATAATACAAAGCTGGCCCTAACCTCTTTATTACCCAGTGAGCCACCCGCCACCAGGGCCGCTGGAAGAGTGGAGTTCAGCGCCAGAGGATGGCGCTTCAATGAACGCGCCATCTTCTGGGGCGACTGCGGGCTGCAATTTGCAGCGGGGGGTGCCCAGAAAGCTTGGGCCTCCCTGCGCTGCGGATTCCAGCCCCCAGCTGCTTAGCTGTACCTGGCTAGACATAGAAATTGCGCGGAGCCCCACGCATTTTTTTTTATTTCATGAAAATCATGAAATAAAAAAAAAAAGGCTCCCCTATATTCTTGTGTCCGGCCAGGTAGAAATAGACACTTGGGGGTTGGGGGCAGCCCTTCGCTGCCTGCTGGATCCGGCTGGTTACAGAAATACGGCGAAGCCCACGTAATTTTTTTTCTGAAAAATCAATAAAACAATCCTAAAAAAGGGACTGTATCTTTATTAACCCCTCGCCCATGGTCCAGGGGTTAATAAAGATGCCGTCCCTTTTATTTATATTGTTTTATGGATTTGTCAGAAAAAAATTTGACGTGGGCTTCGCCATATTTCTGTCACCCTCTCCACCCACTTCTTCACCACCTTTCACTGACTTCTTTACACATTCTGGGTTCAGTCTCTTCCTAGTTTGACCCAAATATATTAAACTTGTGTTCATCACTGAAATTAACTGTGAACCACTTCTCCTCTGCCCACACAACATGCTCCTTACCAAAGGTGAGTCTAACCTTTTGATTCTTCTGCTAATGAGAGGTTTAGTCACTGCAGAGTGGGCTTTGAGTCCAAATGCTCTTAAATGTTGTGACAAGAGATGAGGGAACTTTACTTAAACATATTCGCCAATTCCAAATTAAGCACAAACATTGCTGATTCAGTTCAGTGATTGGAAACCCGAACACTTTCCCCAAAAGACGGTAAATGCGGGTAAGTTTGGGAAAAAGTTTGAAATTTAAAATGGCCCTAAAACTTTACCTGTTTATTTGGGGCCAAAAAGCTTGCCAGAAGACCCGCGGTTCGAGGATAACACCTAACCTAGTGTTAAGCCGTAGAATTTTGGGTAATTGTTTGAAATCTTTTTAAGCTTCCTGAATTTTGCAGGTGTTTCACACATGCAGGGTCTGAATTTTGGAAACAAGTGGGAAGTCCAGGAAGCTTACAATGGCCTTATCCACACACCTGCGCTCTTAGTATTTTGCGCTTCTGCTCTAAATACATAGATTTTTTGCGAGACGCGCAGGTGCGTGTGTGCGGGAGCTTTCTGCAGACGCTGTCCCTGGTTACCCGATGTTTATCGTGGTAACCAGTTCATACAGCAGGCTGCATAGTGTGCGCTTATCCCGAGCACACAGGAAAACGCTGCGCACACTATGCAGCCTGCTGTATGAACTGGTTACCACGTTACACATCGGGTAACCAGGGACAATGTCTGCAGAAAGCGCCCGCACACATGCACCAGGGGCAGAAGGTGGGTTGGCAGAACCAGTCCTAGAGGAGCACCATGGAGAAGATAAGGAGAGTGAGACCTATGCCACCTGGAACTCCACCGCACTTCCCAATTTGGGCATCATCTGCACTGAGGTGCGTATCCAGTCTTGGTTTCCGATGGAAGCCATGGACCTGAGGAATGAGTCCTAGCAGTCAGGTGACTTTTACCCTATGGCCTCTGGACCTGGGAGCACCACATGTCAGACTGCAGAGGCTCTCACAGTATGTCTGACTACATTCCAGCTGCAGCCAGTGTTGCAGTCTCAACTACTGGATCCCATTCCCCAAGACCACCAGGACCAGGACTTTTACGGAGAGCCAGAGGAAGAGGAGCAACTAAAAGGCAATGTTTCCCATCTGTGTTGATCACTGTCACCACCTCTGGAGGCATTCAACTGGGGCAATGCCATGTGGGGATCCCTACCCCCTCCTATTACCTATCCAAGAAGACATCAATCATCCCGTTCTCCTATGTCATTTGTTGAGGAGATGCAACATGCAGATGCCATCGCCCGAGACTGGCTGCATGGGCCTAATGCTAATGACTTCCTCAACTATTGGACAAAAGGCAAGGTGGTGCTATTCAGACAGGATAAGGGGTATGGATTCCTAGTGGAACATGGCACTAAATTTTGGGGCTGTGTCAATCGCACTACCCTGCAGCATAATGATCTCACCCAAAGAATACGTACCATCTTTGTTGGGGATGATGTCACATTCAAGAAGGTGCAGGGCATAAAGGGGTTGTTTGCAGTGGTGCATATTGGGTTGGCACCACCACCCAATTTGTGAAGTGGCAGGAGGAGGCCGACCTGGAGAGAAGTTGGCGTCAGGTGCAGCTAAAGTCTCTCTTGGTTGGCGAGCCAGATGCACTCAAACCCACAGGGCATTTACATGTTCCCAAAGATGGTCCTGGTCTTGTCTGTCCTAGAGGGGGTAGTCGTCCCCTAGTTCCTCCATCATTGTCTTCAGCTGTGGCAATGTAGGAGTGTGCTGAGAGGCAGGTGGTTGCAATGAATGTCTCTAAAAGAGAAGCCCCTGGACCCCTTCAAGACCATCGGGCAGCAGACTACCATCCGAAACTACGCAAACCATCCAGGGCATGGATAAAAATGCAGATAAAAATGCCCAGTGGACCTTCCTAAAGGCAAGAAAGTGACCATCCCTTACTTGGCATCTTTTGGCATTTTGGCCAAAGAATGACTTTTGGGACTTGTTTTTCCAGCTTTTTGTTGTCCTTGACCATGGTATGTGTTTTTTGTTAATTATGTAAGTAACATAAGAAAGAATCCACTTGGATCCATATTGCTAGAAAATCATCTACCACTCCCATGGACAGATACACGAATCCCACAGTGAAAAATGGGTTTTAACTGAAGTTAAATGTGCACCAAAGTGAATCCGTCGATACACAAAATTCCACCAAATAACTAATATGTTGCAAAGGTTATACTGTAATTCATTAAAGAGACACTGAGTACGACAAGATAAAATCTTTAGTACATACTTTTATACAAATATCAAAAGGTTCAAGAGAAAAAGTGCCAAGGAGAACAGAAAAAAGGCCCCCGAGACCCGGGTCAGCTATCTGTACATCTATGGATGAGTTCCCTCATATCTAAATGACTACTGTGTGGATTTGCATTCAATCTCTTTTACTACTTTAACTTATACACTACTCCTTTGCTGCTATAGGTAGCAGAGTTTACTGGCTAATATGCCTGTAGTTGGTTGAGATCTACCATGCCTACTGCTAACAAGGTGATTTTACTGTCCACTCTTCAGCATTGTTTGGTAGTCATATGATCTCCTTTATTTTCTTACTGCTGATTTGACTCTTAAGGGCCTTTTTTCATCCCCTGTATTGCAGAACAATAAAAATGTTTTTATGGATGAGTCAAATCCACACTCACTGCTGCAAAACAAACCTACTTCTTATCTTTCGTGCCCTCCCTGTCTCACAACTGTTAACAGCTATTCAACACTATAAATTATCTTCTCCATCCCCCAGCACATTCTACCTCTTCTTTCATCTAAGCTGAAAACTTTTCTCTTTCTTCAAACACAAAATTGGCAAAATCAGAGTAAGCTTTGGCCCACAGTCCCTGTAGCCCTCCTCGTAATTACTCAGCCATTCCATTTTCTTAAACCACCTTCTTCCCCGTGATGAAAAATCAGCTCTCCTCTCTTCTGCCAAGATAGCATCTCACCACCTGCACACTTGACTTGCTCCCGCCCCACCTCATCCACAACCTCACCAGTGTCTTCATCCTTATCCTAACCCATATTTTCAACCTATCACTAACAACTGGTGTCTTCCTGTCATGCGTTAAACATGCCTCAATGACACCCATCCTCAAAAAGCCCTCCCTTGACCCATCCTCTGTGTCTAACTATCACCCCATATTACATTCCCTTTTGCCTCAAAACTATTGGAATAGCATGTCTATCTTCAATTATCCTCCTGCCTCACCTGCTGCTACCTCTTTGACCAGTTACAATCTGGCTTTCAACCACATCACTTCATAGAAACTACCTAAACTAAAGTCACCAACAATCTACTAACTGTCAAAGGCAAGCAACACTACTCTGTTCTACTGCTGGACCTGTTCTCTGCCTTCGCAACAGTAGACCATTCCCTCTTGCTACAGGTTGTCTCACCTCTTGGTATCACAGACTTGGAAAATCACACATGGCCAAACTAATCCTGCACAAGCCAAGTGCAAGGAACTCACCAAGTAGGAGCTGAGGGCACCACTATGCACTATGTAGATAGCCCAGCAAATCACATCCTTTAAATAGAGGAGAACAGCTGCTTACTTAAATGCACATTAATGAGGCTGCATAGGGAGTCAGTCATATAGATAGATGAGATATACACAATGTTGAACACAGGTTTATTAGTGCCGCCAGGAGCGGCGGGCCAGTTAAAACTGCATGACGAATATACAACATGTCTGAAATTTAGCCTATTAGTCACGCTGAGTATGGCGAGCAGGTTAGACATTATACGAGTAAACCTCACATGATAGACTCAACCATTTTACTAGCCAAACTCAGAAAGCTCCAATTCACCCTGCAAAAATGGTAAAATGTGCAATGTGCCACTAATAAGCCTGTATTCATACATTGTGTATACCTCACCTATCTATATGACTGACTTCCTATGCAGCTTTATTAGTGTGCATTTATGTAAGTAGCTGTTCCCCTCTTTTTAAAGGATGTGAGCAGCTGGTCTATCTACATAGTGCATCAGTACTGCCCCCAGCTCCTACTTGGTGAGTTCATTGCACTTGATTTGTGCAGGATTAGTTTGGCCATGGGTGATTTTTCAAATTGTTTTTGAGAAAAAAAAGAGAAGGTAACTATTTTTCTGGTTCAGCAAGTGTAGACAGAGACCTGCAAACGTGAGGACCCTTGATAAATGGGTTGCAGACTTCCGTCTTTTGGCCAAAATATCAACTGATATCTCACATTTTTCCTTGCACATTTTAGCATTTTTGCAGGGTGTATTGGAGCTTTCTGAATTTGGCGGGTAAAATGATTGAGTCTGTGATGTGAGGTTTGCTCACATAAAGTCTAACCTTCTAGCCATACTCGGCGTGACTAATAGGCCACAGTTCAGACACGATGCATATTTTACTGGCCTGCCGCTCCTGGTGTCACTAATAAGCCTGTGTTCAGACATTGTGTATATCTCACCTATCTATATGACTGACTACCTATGCAGCTTCATTAGTGTGCATTAATATAAGCAGCAGTTCCCCTCTATTTAAAGGAAGTGAATGGTTGGGCTATCTACATAGTGCATCAGTACTGCCCCCAGCTCCCACTTGGTGAGTTCCTTGCACTTGGTTTGTGCAGGATTAGTTTGGCCATGGGTGGTTTCAAATTGTGTTTTGAGAAAAAAAAGATAAGGAAATTTTAATCTAGTTTAGCTATCACAGACTAAGCCCTATCCTGGATCTTTTCATATTTAATTGACAGGACTTTCAACATCTCCCTCTCCCACACTACCTCCTCATCTCGACTATCTGTAGCTGTCCATCAGAGCTCAGTTCTAGGACCCTACTCTTCTCCATGTACACCTTTGGCCTGGTACATCTCATAGAGTTCCATGGCTTCCAGTATCATCTCTATGCTAGTGACACACAGATCTAACTCTCTGGACCTGATATTAACTCGAAGAACATCCCACAGTGTGTGTCTGCTATTTCATATTTCTTTTCTGCTAGCTTTCTAAAACTGAACGTGGACAAAACAGAATTCATGATCTTTCCCCCACCTCACTCTACCACTCCAACAGACCTATCAATCAAAGTCAATGGCTGATCACTTTCCCAAATACAGCATTCTCGCTGCCTTGGAGTAACTTTTGACTCCACGATCCCTTTCAAGCCACATATCCACGCCCTCCAACTCAAAAATATTTACCGCATCCATACATTCCTTGACCAAAAAACAGCAAAAACGCTTGTACATGGCCCTCATCCAGTGGCATAACTTGAAGCTCATGGGCCCTGATGCAAAAGCTCCAAGGCTCCCAATTATTGCAAATCTTTAATAGGAATAGTCTTTTTCTGTAGTCCAAAGTGACTTTTGGGGTCCTCTAGGTTCCAGGTGGATTGCAACCCCTGCAACTATTGTAGTTATGCCCCTGCCCTCCTCATCACCCACCTCGACTACTGCAACCCAAGGGCATCCCCTCTAGCACACTTGCACCGCTTCAATCTATGCTCAACTCTGCTGCCTGACTAATCCACCTCTCTCCCCGCTATTCCCCAGCCTCTCCTCTCTCTGCAAAGTCCTGCACTTGCTCCCCATTACTCAGAGGTTCCAGGTCTAATCTCTAACCATGGCAACCAAAGTCATCCACAACCCTTCTCCTCCATACATCTGTGATATGATCTCCCAGTATTCACCTACTTGCAACCTGCATTTGACACACTCACTCCAGGACAATGAGAATACTCGGAACCGGGCCGGATCTTTCAGTTCTTTCACAGGGGGACATCACGGTGACAACCTGGCCCCGTGGCCCTTGTGGTGTCATTTAAAAGTTCAGGACTAGATTACGGGGAATAGAAAGGAAAGGGATATTCGTGACGCCACCTGCGGTGTGCGGCTATGTGTGGCCGCCACTGCTTCAGAACCTCTGGGGGTGATGACCGGCAGCTTAGACGGTTTTGCTCCCCGCAGGTGGAGCGGTTCTCCAGGCAAGTCAGTTAACTCTTTGGGCGGTGTTCATCAGGTCATCAGCACCTCAGGGTGTCATGCGGTCTCTGCAGCCGGTGGTCGCCGCTAAGAAAAGTCTCACACACTTCTATTGGAGTTCTGTACCTTTACTGTAACATTCCAACCAGGCCGCCGGGTGCTTCCCTCTGCCAATGTCTGGTTTCAGCGGTTTCTCTAGAACCAGGACAGTGTCGTCGAGACCCCTAGGTGTTCTTTGCTCTCTCATGGTGTTTCCTTCACTGGTGGTACTCTCAGAGCTTCTAGCTCATCTCACCTATCCTCCCAGCGCCTCCGCACACAGAGCTCAGGTACCGACAGCCACAGGCTTTGGTTGGTACCGTATCCTGGCACAGCGCCTTAGTACGGCTGTCTTCTCGGAAATGTGCCAGGTTGGCGGCCACAGGCCTCCTTTAGGATCTCATGGCCTCCGGTTTCAAGTATTTGGGTATGGATCCCTGCGCCAAGGTTCAGGGCCGGTCCCCTGTTTTTCGTCCACCAGTCCCTCCGTTCCTTCTGCCAGAAACGAGCATGCAGGTGATCTAGATCTTCTTCTGCACCACTGAGGCTCCCTTTCTCCTCTACACCATTCAGTCTCTCCCTCCCATGGCGAGCATGACCGTGCTCCAGCCCATGGGAGCCAACACCTCCACCACTTCTCGACTCTCACTCCAACTTTCTACTCCTTTGCTGCTCTCCTCCTGACTGACTAACTCTACACTTTCTTGTTCCTCCTGGCTGAGACTGGCCCCTTCCCCCTGGGTCCTCCCATCGTCCGATTTCGGGGTCCTAAGTGTGTGTATGTGTGTGTGTTGTGGGTCTCAACTTCACCATCCAGGTACTGGAGAACAGGGTCACTACCCTCCTGCTAATGAAGGAGTACAGTACCCCAGGTGGCTGACGAGTGGGGTACCACACATTCCTCACACGATCTTCTTCACTACTCCCCTCTAATCTCTTCTTCTCACAGCCGCATACAATATTTCACCCAGCATTTCCCATATTGTGGAATTCTCTCCCTAGAATAATAATAATAATAATCTTTATTTATATAGCACCAACATATTCCGGAGCGCTTTACAATAGAGTGGTTCATATACAAACGGTCATAGGAAACAATAAAAAAAACTATACAGTAAGTAATCATCTCAGACACATCAGAATCTCACCTACCATGAATACCTTCATAAGGAACCTGAAGACTCATCTCTTCCGACGAGCCTACAACCTGCTGTTATCCTCAATAAAAACTACCACATGTCCGCTAAACTGCCACACGACCAACTCTACCCTCTCCAAGTGTATACTCAGCCATTCCTTGTAGACTGTGAACCCCAGCGGGCAAGGTCCTCTCTCCTCCACCTATGCATGACTTGTATTGTTCATAATTATTGTACTTGTCTATGGATGCCCTTTTTCACATGTAAAGCATCATGGAATGAAATGTCTATATAATAATAATAATAACAATAATAATAATAATAATAATAGTAAAAATACACAAATACCTCTAATGGGTCAAGCATGGACCAGAAACCTACAATCTTAGAGGGGAATTGTCAAGAAAAAAGGAAACGACACTTGATCCCTTTTTTGAACTTTCCCCCAATATATGTGACTAGATGGCGGCCCGATTCTAAAGAATCGGGTAGTCTAGAATCCATATATAGTTTATTTACTAATAGTTAGGGGAGTGCGGTGAAATGAATTGTGTGTATACAGGTGGCTCAGTGGTTAGCAGTGAGTGCGGTGGCTCAGTGATTAGCAGTGAGTGCGGTGGCTCAGTGGTTAGCAGTGAGTGCGGTGGCTCAGTGGTTAGCAGTGAGTGCGGTGGCTCAGTGGTTAGCAGTGAGTGCGGTGGCTCAGTGGTTAGCAGTGAGTGCGGTTGCTCAGTGGTTAGCAGTGAGTGCGGTGGCTCAGTGGTTAGCAGTGAGTGCGGTGGCTCAGTGGTTAGCAGTGAGTGCGGTGAGATTGGGCAGCACAGTGGCGTGGGCAGAGTGGTCAGCACAGCAGCGTGGGCAGAGTGGTCAGCGCAGCTCCGTGGGCAGAGTGGTCAGCACACACATACATACATACACACACTCCGCTATAGTTAGCACCGACCCTGCGTCTTCCTCGCCGCTTGGATCCTGAGTCGACATGTCGCCACCCGCGGACGACTGGATCCAATATGGCGTCCGGGAAGTTTGGCGACACTTCTTGGACGCTATATTGGATCCAGTAGTTGGGGGGTGGCGACATGTCGACTGAGGATCCAGGCGGCTGATGCAGGGCCGGTGCTAACTATAGCGGAGTGTGGGTGTATGTGTGCGGAAAAAGTGAGGGAAGTGCGGACAAAGTGAGGGAAGTTCGGACAAAGTGACGGAAGTGAGTACATACACACATATATACACATACTGTACATTGCATATGGAGGGGTGAGGAGAGCGGAGGCTGGAGGGGTGAGGAGAGGTGAGGAGAGCGGAAGCTGGAGGGGTGAAGAGGGCAGAGGAGAGGGGAGGCTAAAGGGCAGAGGACAGGGGAGGCTGGAGGGCAGAGGAGAGGGGAGGCTGGAGGGCAGAGGAGAGGGGAGGCTGGAGGGCAGAGGACAGGGGAGGCTGGAGGGCAGAGGAGAGGGGAGGCTGGAGGGCAGAGGAGAGGGGAGGCTGGAGGGCAGAGGACAGGGGAGGCTGGAGGGCAGAGGACAGGGGAGGCTGGAGGGCAGAGGACAGGGGAGGCTGGAGGGCAGAGGACAGGGGAGGCTGGAGGGCAGAGCGGAGGCTGGAGGGCAGAGCGGAGGTTGGAGGGCAGAGGACAGGGGAAGCAGGAGGCAGAAGAGAGGGGAGGCTGGAGGGCAGAGCGGAGGCTGGAGGGCAGAGCGGAGGCTGGAGGGCAGAGCGGAGGCTGGAGGGGAGAGCGGAGGCTGGAGGGCAGAGGACAGGGGAGGCTGGAGGGCAGAGGACAGGGGAGGCTGGAGGGGAGAGTGGAGGCTGTAGGGGAGAGAGTAGGCGGGAGGGGAGAGGGGAGGCGGGAGGGCAGAGGGGAGGCTGGAGGGCAGAGGACAGGGGAGGCTGGAGGGCAGAGGACAGGGGAGGCTGGAGGGCAGAGGACAGGGGAGGCTGGAGGGCAGAGGACAGGGGAGGCTGGAGGGCAGAGGACAGGGGAGGCTGGAGGGCAGAGGACAGGGGAGGCTGGAGGGCAGAGGACAGGGGAGGCTGGAGGGCAGAGGAGAGGGGAGGCTGGAGGGCAGAGGACAGGGGAGGCTGGAGGGCAGATGAGAGGGGAGGCTGGAGGGCAGAGGAGAGGGGAGGCTGGAGGGCAGAGGACAGGGGAGGCTGGAGGGCAGATGAGAGGGGAGGCTGGAGGACAGAGGAGAGGGGAGGCTGGAGGGCAGAGGAGAGGGGAGGCTGGAGGACAGAGCAGACTCTGGAGGGCAGAGCGGACGCTGGAGGGCAGAGGGGAGGCTGGAGGGCAGAGCGGAGGCTGGAGGGCAGAGCGGAGGCTGGAAGGGAGAGCGGAGGCTGGAGGGGAGGCTGGAGGGCAGAGGACAGAGGAGGCTGGAGGGCAGAGGACAGGGGAGGCTGGAGGGGAGAGCGGAGGCTGGATGGGAGAGGGGAGGCTGTAGGGCAGAGGAGAGGGGAGGCTGGAGGGCACTGGACAGGGGAGGCTGGAGGGCACAGGACAGGAGAGGCTGGAGGGCAGAGGACAGGGGAGGCTGGAGGGCAGAGGACAGGGGAGGCTGGAGGGGAGAGTGGAGGCTGTAGGGGAGAGAGTAGGCGGGAGGGGAGAGAGGGAGGCGGGAGGGCAGAGGGGAGGCTGGAGGGCAGAGGACAGGGGAGGCTGGAGGGCAGAGGACAGGGGAGGCTGGAGGGCAGAGGACAGGGGAGGCTGGAGGGCAGAGGAGAGGGGAGGCTGGAGGGCAGAGGACAGGGGAGGCTGGAGGGCAGATGAGAGGGGAGGCTGGAGGGCAGAGGAGAGGGGAGGCTGGAGGGCAGAGGACAGGGGAGGCTGGAGGGCAGAGGACAGGGGAGGCTGGAGGGCAGAGGACAGGAGAGGCTGGAGGGCAGATGAGAGGGGAGGCTGGAGGGCAGAGGAGAGGGGAGGCTGGAGGGCAGAGGAGAGGGGAGGCTGGAGGACAGAGCAGACTCTGGAGGGCAGAGCGGACGCTGGAGGGCAGAGGGGAGGCTGGAGGGCAGAGCGGAGGCTGGAGGGCAGAGCGGAGGCTGGAAGGGAGAGCAGAGGCTGGAGGGGAGGCTGGAGGGCAGAGGACAGGGGAGGCTGGAGGGCAGAGGACAGGGGAGGCTGGAGGGGAGAGCGGAGGCTGGATGGGAGAGGGGAGGCTGTAGGGCAGAGGAGAGGGGAGGCTGGAGGGCACTGGAAAGGGGAGGCTGGAGGGCACAGGACAGGAGAGGCTGGAGGGCAGAGGACAGGGGAGGCTGGAGGGCAGAGGACAGGGGAGGCTGGAGGGCAGAGGACAGGGGAGGCTGGAGGGCAGAGGACAGGGGAGGCTGGAGGGCAGAGGACAGGGGAGGCTGGAGGGCAGAGGAGAGGGGAGGCTGGAGGGCAGAGCGGAGGCTGGAGGGCAGAGCGGAGACTGCAGGGCAGAGCGGAGGCTAAAGGGCAGAGCGGAGGCTGGAGGGCAGAGGACAGGGGAGGCTGGAGGGCAGAGGAGAGGGGAGGCTGGAGGGCAGAGCGGAGGCTGGAGGGCAGAGCGGAGGCTGGAGGGGAGAGCGGACGCTGGAGGGCAGAGGACAGGGGAGGCTGGAGGGCAGAGGACAGGGGAGGCTGTAGGATAGAGACCAGGGGAGGCTGGAGGGCAGAGGACAGGGGAGGCTGGAGGGCAGAGGACAGGGGAGCTGGAGGGCAGAGCAGAGGCTGGAGGGCAGAGCGGAGACTGCAGGGCAGAGCGGAGGCTAAAGGGCAGAGCGGAGGCTGGAGGGCAGAGGACAGGGGAGGCTGGAGGGCAGAGGAGAGGGGAGGCTGGAGGGCAGAGCGGAGGCTGGAGGGCAGAGCAGAGGTTGGAGGGGAGAGCGGAGGCTGGAGGGGAGAGCGGAGGCTGGAGGGCAGAGGACAGGGGAGGCTGGAGGGGATAGCGAAGGCTGGAGGGGAGAGGGTAGGTGGGAGGGGAGAGGGGAGGTGGGAGGGGAGAGCGGAGGCTGGAGGGGAGAGCGGAGGCTGGAGGGGAGAGCAGAGGCTGGAGGGGGGAGGCTGGAGGGGCAGAGGCTTGAGGGCAGAGGCTGGAGGGAGAGAGCGGAGGCAGGAGGGGCAGAGGCTGGAGGGGCAGAGGGGAAGAGGCAGGAGGAGCAGAGGCTGGAGGGGCAGAGGGGAAGCAGGAGAAATGTGCCGTGAAGAAAAAAATTCAAATTTCGCGCCTGAAACTGTATTTGCCCCAACCAAGATGGCGGGCGCGACCTGAGGGGGCGTAATTGTGGGTGGGAACTGGGCGGGGACTGTGGGCGGGAATTAAAGAATTATTGCGGCCGCCATCTTGGTTGAGGCATTTTGCGGGGAAGATGCCGGCGAAGAGGAAGCAGGACGTGGAGCTTCCGGCCGGAGTAAGAAGAGGTCGGGATCAGAGGGAAGACGTCTGGATGACCCGGAGGACGGGACGATCGAGGAAGACGGGGTGGTATGTATGAACTACGGGTGTACGCTGACAGTGTGTGTGTGTTTGTGTGGGTGTGTGAGTGTGTATGTGTGATGTGGTTGGGATGGTATGTGTGTGTTTGGGAGGACTGTAGTGAGAGGCTGTGTGTGTGTTTGATGAGACAGTAGTGAGGGGCCGATGGGTTACGGCGAAGGGCGGAACTTGGGCGAGCGGAGCGTTCAAACGCCGGTGCCTGTAGCTGCACGGAAAGTTCCGCGCGGCTACCCCGCACTGTGACGTCAGCAGCATGGTCGAAGGCCATCACGGAAGTAACCTTCGGGTTCTCCGGAAGTGGCCTTCGGCTTTTATATTATAAGGTTTTTGCAGGTTATTTGTAGCACCTATCACTGCCGCATCAGCATCTCCAAAGCAGGGAGACCGATGCCTGCAGTATGCATCCTATGTATAGGAAGCACAGTGTATTTAAGGCACCTTACCCCATTGGTAGGTGGCTGGGCAATGTTCAGGTCCTCATATCAGTATTCTGTTCCTGTACTTGTGTTCCTGCACTTGTGTTCCTGTTTCCCTAAACTGTGTCTCATCCTAGCTCCTGCTATGCCTGTTAACATACAATGTTCACTTGCACATATATGGTGTAGGAATACTTCCACCAATATAATGTGCTCTCTGCAAATGTGCTTCCCAAATTTAACTCTGATTGAAGTTAGGCTAGGGTCACACATAGCAATCCGTTTTTGTAAGTGACTTCCATGACCAATCTGTTTTTTTGGGTGCTTTTTGAGCCTCCTGTACCCCTGAACTTTTTTGGACTTAGTCATTTTTTGACCAAAATTCTAGAGAAAACTGATCCGTTTTTTTAAGGCACCAAAAAAACCGGATCCGTTTTTCCATAGGGCCCCATGTTAAATTTTTTTTTTTAAACGGCCCCCAAAAACGTTGCTAGCAATGTTTTTAGGTGCAGAAAAAAACGGATAGGGTGTTTATTACATCTAATCCGTTTTTCTATCAGTTTTTGGACTTAGAAAAAAAAATCCAAAATCTGATGCCAAAAATGGACCAAGGGCTTATGTGTGACCCTAGCCTTAGTGTGATCCTGACCCAATGTTGGGTATGCTGCAATAGCTAACAACACTGTTCTCTACTACCAGTGCACGAATAAAAATAACAAAACAGAATTTTTGGGTTGCTATTGCGCAAATTGTGTTAGTACAAAGAGAAGTGTACAAGCTGAGTTTATACACCTAAGGGGTTATATATCCCTCGTAGACAAATAACCAGGAAATAGTTTAATTTGAATTTCCTAACTCAGCTGGATTGCACACAATAGACCTGAGGAAGGCTATTTTATGACATTTATAGCCGAAACGCGTTGTTTTATGACTTTTATGACTTTTTACTACCGTGAAGCCATTTGAAATAAATCTCCAAGAAGGGGAAAAAAAAAAAAAAAAAAGGAGTCAGAGTCCTTATCATAAGGTCAATCTCCTTCGGAGCGCTCAATCATCTAGATACCTTGATTATTTGCTAACTCAGCTAGACACTTATTCGAAAGGTTTCTACTGCATGTGTGTGGTCACAGGTAATGCAGGTTGTCAGGAATTACAATGATTATACACTGTTACCTTTCACTTGTGCTTTATTCAAAAGCTGCTTCTTTTAGACTATATGTACATGTGGAGCCCACTGGGACGGGGTACTCGGTACTGGACCGGGTCGCTGCTGTGGATGTCACGGAGGTCCTGGTCCAGACCGTGTCCCGGGTTCTCACAAGTAAAAGGGGATATATACAAAGGGTACAGTTTGTCATGACGCCACCCACGGTGTGTGGTCAATGATGGGACCACTGCTGCAGCTCTTCTTCTGCCAGGAGGATGGATGGGCTGCAGCACTGGCAGGGTTCACCGGGTTTACTTGTCAGTACTCTGTAAGCAGTTCACAGTATTCATCAGTACAGTTCATTTCTTAACACAGGTTACAGGCATTCTACTCCGATTTTCTACTCAACCCCTGCAGCCAGGTTGTCACACTGCGACCCCTCTCTCTCTCTAGGGTTCTTTCCAGGCTGTGATATCTTTCTCTGTGTGTGTCTCCGGACAGTGTAGCGGTAGCTCGGACCCTTGTGGGTCCTCATGGTTGCCACTGTGCTGCCTGTCCTTTTGGGTAGGAACTCCAACTTAGAATTGGAGCTCCCCGTTGGTGAATCTGGGGATACCGGGTAGATCTTCGGTCCCCTTTAGAGCCGACTCTTTGCAATCTGCCTAGCCTCCAATAGTCCTCTCCCGCAAGGCACTATCAGGCTTCCTCTGACCCGTGTGATTCTAGTTTCAGTAGTGAAGACTACTCCGCCGGGAGTTGGTCAGTGCTGCCGTGTTCCTAGGACCCAGTGCTACTGATCCGTCTCTTTCCTCACACTCTCGGGGTGCTGGCTATGGATGAGCTTTCTCTCCATGGTTTCTCTGACTCTTTGGATTCTGCGCCTCCATCAGCCCCACACCTCCAGAACGTGTGCTTCCGTCTTTTCAGCTCGGCATCCTCTGGCCTACTCACCCCTTCCTCCTCCTCTTCCTCTATTCCTACCTTCTGTCACCTGACCTACATGCTTCCCACCCACAGTCCTCTAAACCCAACACCCCTTGCCCGCCTAGAGTTCCGGGCTCCGGGTTGGGTGCTGCCTCTTAGTGGTGTGTGGGATGTCTGTGAGGGTGTTTGTTCTGCAAACTGTCTTTCCCTCCTACCTGGCTGCAGTTCCCTATGTGGCCACTCTAGTCGCAGGGGCGCCACACACACATATGTGTATTACCTCAGAAATGCTGAAGTACAGCCCACCAGAAATACAGGCTGCAATGGTTAAACTCTTCAATATTGTGCTAAGTGCCAGTGTGGCGGCCCTGCGACCAGGGTGGCCACATAGGGAACTGCAGCCAGGTAGCAGGAAACAGACATCCCACACAACATTAGGAGGCAGCACCCAACCCGGAGCCTGGAACTCTAGTCGGGCAAGGGGTGGTGGGTTTAGAGGACAGTGGGTGGGAAGCATGTAGGTCAGGTGACAGAAGGTACAAATAGAGGAAGAGTAGGAAGGAGTTAGTAGGCCGAGGGTGCCGAGCTGAAAAGACAAGAACAGACAGAAAGACAGAGACACATCCTGGTGGGATTGGGCTGGATGGAGATGCAGAATCCACAGCGTCAGTGAAACCATGGAGAGAAAGCTCGTTCATAGCCAGCGTCCCAGGGGAGTGTGAGGAAACAGATGGACCAGCAGCACTGGGTCCGAGAAACTTGGCAGCACCAACCAACAACAGGCAGAGTAGTCTTCCCTATTGAAGCTGGAGTCACACGGGTTAGAAGGAGACAAATAGTGCCTTGCAAGAGAGGGCTATTGCAGGCTAGGCATACAGCAGAGTGTCGGCTCTGACGGGGACCAAAGATTCACCCGGTATCCCCAGATGTACCAACGTGGAGCTCCAATTCTAAGTTGGAGTTCCCACACCAAGGATAGGAAGCACAGTAGCAACCACAAGGACCCACAGGGGTCCGAGCTGCCACTATACTGTCCGGAGACACACAAAGAGAGAGAAACCACAGCCTGGAAAGGACCTAGATGGAGTGAGGGGTCTCAGAGTGACAACCTGGCTGCAGTGGGTTTAGCAAAACCGGAGTAAAGTGACTGTAACTTGTGTCAAGAATTGAACTGTACTAAGAACTGCTGTAAACTGATGGAAGAGAACTGACAAATAAACCCGGTGAACCCTGCCTGTGTGTCCGTCTTTGATTCCAGGGATAAAGAACTGTTTGAATACCTTTCATTCCTGTTGGGAGCAGCCCGGCCTGCGGCGGGCTCATCCATCTAGCTGCAGCCCATCCATCCATCCTCCTGGCAGAGAAGAGCTGCAGCGGTGGTCCCATCATTGACCACAAACCATGGGTGGCGTCACAACAAACTTTAACATCCCCTGTATATATCCCCTTTTACTTGTGAGAACCCGGCACACGGTCCGGGCCAGGACCTCCGTGACATCCCCAGCAGCAACCCGGTCCGGTACCGAGTACCCCGTCCCAGTGGGCTCCACACCAGCTACTTCCCTCTTAACTGGAGCAAGGCTTCATCACACCCATCCAGAAGAGTGGGGACAGGTATCACCCAGCCAACTACAGAGGCATATGTGTCAGCAGCAACCTGGGAAAACTGTTCAACAGCATCCCGAACAAGAGGATCCTCAGTTTCCTCACTGAGCACAACATCCTCAGCAACAGCCAAGCAGGATTCATGCTGAACCACCGCACCACTGACCACATCTATACCCTGCACAGCCTCATTCAGAGACACATCCACATGCAAAGAACGGGAAGATATACACCTGTTTCGTGGACTTTAAAAAGGCCCTTGATTCGGGGTGGCACCTGGGCTTATTCCTGAAACTGCTGGAGAGCAGAATAGGAGGAAAGACCTACGATGTCATCAAAAGCTCCTGCACAGAGAACCTCTGCAGCGTGAGTGTGAAAGGTAAAAGAAAGGCTTATTTCCAGAAGAGCCGTGGAGTCAGACAAGGCTGCAGCCTAAGTCCAACGCTCTTCAACATTTACATCAACGAGCTGGCTACCGCCCTGAAATCTTCCACAGCACCAGGTCTCGCCCCTCCACAACGATCAGGTGCAATTCTTGCAGTATGCAGATGACCTTCTGCTGCTGTCACCAACTGAGAAAGGCCTCCAAGACAACCTGAAAATCTTAGAGAAATTCAGCTCCAACTAGCACTACCGGTAAACCTAAAGAAAACCAATATCAGGGTTTTTCAGAGGAGAAAGAGAAAATCAGACCAGCACCCTTCATTTGTCCTCAACAACTGGGCCCTTACAGGAATGAACAAGTATACCTACCTAGACCAGGAGATTCACTGGTCAGGGAGTTCAAACATACCATAGAGACCCTGAAAGACAAGGCATGCAAAACCTTCTATGCCAACCAAAGTAAAATCATCTGAAGCCACCAGTGAGGGTCTGGTTAAAAATCTTCGACTCTATCATCGCCTCAATCCTCTTGTATGACAGTGAATTCTGGGGTCTTCACACCTACCTAGACTGGTCAAGGTGGGATTCCAGCCCAAGTGAAATATTCCATCTTGACTTCTGCAAGCACCTTCTCCGGGTCCATCGGAGCACCTCCAACTGTGTTTGTCGGTCCGAGCTGGGCAGATTCCCTCTACACCTAATGGTTCTAAAGAGGGCGCTGTCATTCCCGGCTCACCTAAATAGGAGCAATCTAAGCTCCCATCACCATAAAGCCTTGATACATGTAGGTGAAACAAAAAAACAGGGTCCACCCAAACCCAACCCGACCAGAACACCAATCACAACAACATGACAAAATGGTAGACAAAGGCCAGGAGAGGTACCGTATATACTCGTGTATAAGCCGACCCGTGTATAAGCCGACCCCCCTACTTTTGCCCCAAAAATCTGAAAAAACCTATTGACTCGTGTATAAGCCGAGGGTGGACCCCAGCACAGGTACACAGCCCCCAGCAGTGTGGTATACAGGCCCCCCCCCAGTGGTATACAGGCCTCCCCAGTGGTAGTATACAGCAGCCCCAGTGGTAGTATACAGCAGCCCCAGTGGTAGTATACAGCAGCCCCAGTGGTATACAGCAGGCCCCCAGGGGTACATATAGCAGCCCCCAGGAGGTACCCATCAGCCCCCTGGGGGTACCCATCAGCCCCCAGGGGGTACACAGCAGCCCCCAGGGGGTACACAGCAGCCCCCTGGGGGTCCCCAGCAGCCCCCAGGGGGTACACAGCAGCCCCCAGGGGGTACACAGCAGCCCCCTGGGGGTCCCCAGCAGCCCCCAGGGGGTAAACAGCAGCCCCCAGGGGGTAAACAGCAGCCCCCAGGGGGTACACAGCGGCCCCCAGGGGGTCCCCAGCAGCCCCCTGGGGGTCCCCAGCAGCCCCCAAATGCTGGCACTCTCCCCCCCCTTGCAAGGGCCCCCCCCGCTTCTCTTACCATTCCGGACTTCTGATCCGCGCCGCTCCTCGGCGCTCCTCGCTGCTCCGTCCGTCCGTCTTCTACATCCGGGATCCCCGGCCGCGCGATGACGTCATATGCCTGCGACGGCCGGAGATCCCGGATGTAGAAGACGGACGGAGCAGCGAGGAGCAGCGAGGAGCGGCGCGGATCAGAAGTCCGGAATGGTAATATAACCATCGGGGGGGGGCCCTTACAAGGGTGGGCGAGTGCCAGCATTTGGGGGCTATATGCACTGCTTCCCCCTGCCGCTGATTGACAGGGGGAAGCAGTGCATATTTAATGAGCGGCCCCACGTGACGGGGCCGCTCATACAGCAGCCTCCCCCCACCTCCTGCAGCCTCCACAGCCCCGGACACAGCCCCCCCCGTATTGACTCGTGTATAAGCCGAGGGGGAGACTTTTCAGCCCAAATTTTGGGCTGAAAAACTCGGCTTATACACGAGTATATACGGTATGTCAGTGACTGGAAGAATGATATCATCAGCTCACAGAAGCTGACCATGTACCGGACTCTACAGAGAGACTGGCCCCATATTTGGAGAAACTCCCGGACCCCAGAGACTGCAGGATCCTGAGCTGATATAGACTCAGTGCCCACAGTCTGCCCATTGAATCCAGTCGACACAGGCAGAGCTACAAGCCCAGGGAGGAAAGACTGTGCCAACACTGTGACCAAGAGGCTCTGGAGAAGGAAACCCACTTCCTGCTACACTGCTCCAAATACTCAGCAGTGAGGGACACTCACTTCAGGAGACTCTCACATCTCTTCCCAGATTTCATTACCATGAAGGGAGAAGCGAAAACATATATACTGCTGGGAGAAGACGAGAGAGCAGTGGAGATAGCAGCACAGTATGTGAGTGTCTGTCATAGACTGCGAGAAAGAGAACTATGATATGCTATGGACTTCTATAGCCCCCACCCTGGATCTGCCCCATCCATTGTTCTTAAAGGCCTCACCCTGGATCTGCCCCATTGACCTTTCCTACATCCCCTACCCAAAATCCCTACAGTCCCAATCCCTCTTCCTTGCTTTAGCAAAACTAATGTGTATTTAGTCCTAGTCCTGCCAATAAAGCTTCTTTGAATCTTGAATCATACACACGAAAAATTTTAATCCCAGAAAAATAATTCCAATGTTTTTGTTCTACATGTACTACACAAAACATTAACACTGAATTAAGTGTAATGAACGATTCTCCTGCTCTTGCAGCTTTAGTAGGCTAAATTTTTGTATATGGCCATATAAAACCCACACACATGGGCTCAGGAGAGCCCCTTACCTGAACCAGGGTAGCTCCTGCTATGCCTGTTACCAGTCTGCTCCTGCCTGCCCCTGCTGTACCTGATACTAGCTTCCACCAGTCTGTGCCTGATACCAACCTGCATCTGCCTGCATCTACCAAACCATATATCTGCCCACACTTGCCTGCACATACTTGCATCTGCCATGTCCTATACCGGTTTGCACCTGCCAGCATCTTCTGTGCCATCATTGCATCTCCCCTCCCTGCTTCAGCCATCTGGCTGCTTATTCCAAAGACTGTCCATGGCCTTACCCCTGGTGCCAGCTGTTGCAGCGCCAGCCTACTAAGTGGCACCCGATTTCTACCTGCAGCAACACACACCACCATTAGAGGCTCTGGTGAATCCATATTCAAACTCTTGTAAGTTGGCTGGGTGCTGAAGCTCAGTATGTCCACTCCTGGACACTCACCCCTGTGACTGTTAAATTATTCTTCTAGAAGATATTCCACTACTTAAAAAAATACATCAGGAAACCTACCAAGGGACACATAAACCTACTACTAATGTGACAATTTTGACTCTTCTTCAGATTCCCAAGACCAGACCCTTTTGATGTATCAGAAATGAGTTCAAATGATGAAGAAGATATAGTTAAACCAGTATCAGTAACAAACATATTTTTAAAAAATTTACAAAATGTTTCAGCAAACTACTGAATTAAACATTTCTACAGTGTCCACAGAGTTTTCAAAAAAATAGAGTATACTCACCTAAAAGAGACAAATATTGCAATGTCCACCCTACAACAAAACTAGGAGAAATCTTCAAAATCACTTAAACCTATTCAGTAAGAGAATGACTCACTAAGTCTCAAAATAGTCAAACCTGGATGAGCAGTCTAGAAAAAACAATCTAAATATCAGAGGAATTCCTGAAAAAATATCACATTTTAATTTGGAAAAATATATTACAAACATGACGGAGCAGATAATTTCTGAACTCTCCAAGTAAATCATCCTCGAAAATATACAGGATTCCATTGGTTAGATGTCACTCTTCATATATTAGAAATAGCTTATTTGCCATTACCAGAGATTCTCAGAAACTAACATGGCCATACGATGCCATTCTCTTATATAAAGACCTTTCCAGATCAATCATTCAAGCCAGGAAATCTTTTAAGAAGGTAATAAAATAACTTATTCAAGCAGGGATCAAGTATCAATAGATCAACTCCTCGATCTTACAAGTTCACCAGGGCACTAGAGCCTTATAATTTTCTCTCCAAACGACGGGCCAAACCTTTTCCGGCAACTAAAACTCAATACTTTGTTGAAGTGACAAGAATAAACCAACATCTGAACCTCAACGGATGTCGCTCTCCAAATCTGAACTACTTTGGATTACAAATAAAAATAAAAAAGCAACATAACAAAAAACATTGAGCCTTTTCTGCGTCTCTAACTATTACTAATAGCTAATATACATGGTTGATTCTTCTTTCTAGGTACTCACTCCACCTTGGGATACTCAAATGGACTAGTACCAGACTTTGACCCACTATGTTGGGACTGGCGTCCGACTCTGACAAGTGCAAAAGAAACAAACAGTGTTTTGTCTACTGTTTATTACTATCTTGTCTTCTCCCTCCTGGATGCTATTATTGGACCATTTTTGTGTTGGAACAGGAACAAAAACATGCTTTTGTCTATAGTTTATTACTAGTCTTGTCTTCCCTCCCTGGGCTAATAATAGGACATACTGTTGTATAACAGGAAATAAAAAATGTCATTTATGATGTATAATATATATATATATACTAGCTGTACTACCCGGCTACGCCGGTTAATAATAACTGCTGTTAGCTATAACAAAATGAATGAAAGCAGCTGTATGTGCTATAGGCAGCCTATAAATCTCCAGCCAGTAGTAAACCCTCCCCCTGGCCGGGCAGTATATGTTACCTCACACATACACATAATAGACAGCTCATGTGACTGACATCTGCCTTAATTCCCTATATGGCACATGAGTTGCACATTGGCTGTTTTTAATCAGATGTTTATATTTGGAAATTAAAGATAGCAGACGTATGAGGCGAGTTGTGTGAGGTGATTTGTGCACATCTGTGTCTGTCTGTGTGGTGTGTGTGTCCCTGGGGTGTGTGTATGTGTGTGTCCCTGTGGGGTGAGTGCATGTGTCCCTATAGGGTGTGTATGTCCCTGTGGGGGGGGGTCTGTGTGGTGTGTGTTTCTGTTGTGTGTGTCTCTTTGTGGTGTGTGTCCCTGTGGGGTGAGTGCATGTGTCCCTATAGGGTGTGTATGTGTGTGTTCCCTGTGTGTGGGGGGTCTGTGTGGTGTGTGTGTATCTGTGTTGTGTGTGTCTCTTTGTGGTGTGTGTGTGTGTGTCCCTGTGGGGTGAGTGCATGTGTCCCTATAGGATGTGTATGTGTGTGTGTCCCTGTGGGGGAGGGTGTCTGTGTGGGGTGTATTTGTCTCTGTGTTGTGTGTCTCTCTTTGTGGTGTGAGTGTGTGTGTGTCCCTGTGGTGTGAGTGCATGTGTCCCTATAGGGTGTGTATGTGTGTGTGTCCCTGTGGGGGGGTCTGTGTGGTGTGTGTGTGTCCCTGTGGGGTGAGTGCATGTGTCCCTATAGGGTGTGTATGTGTGTGTGTCCCTGTGGGGGGGTCTGTGTGGTGTGTGTGTCTGTGTTGTGTGTTCCTGTGGGGTGAGTGCATGTGTCGCTATGGGTGTGTGTGTGTGTCTCTGTGTTGTGTGTGTCTCTTTGTGGTGTGTGTGTGTTTGTTCGGGTGCGTGGTGAGTATCCAATATTGGGGCTGCACCTTAGCGACTATACACGTGCTGTTAGTCTTTGTGGGCGTGTTGTGTGTATACATGTCCCCGTGCAGCAATTGAAGAAAAAGAACATAGCAGCAGGGATGATCACTATAAATCAATCTTTATTAATATAAAAAACTCAATAGAAAAACACAAAACACCACTGACCACCTCTTAAATTTAAAAACAATTAAAACCAAAAAAGGTGTTACAAAGCTGGTGTACAAAAAGTATGTACAGGTTACTGAGCAATAGGCAATAATACCGAGTCAGAGTATAGTACAATGTAATTTGCTGGCAGATCTAAACAAATGTCTCAAATACAGTCAATTTGCAATCAAATTACATTACAGTATGGCAAATAGTGCCCTATTAACCGTAATTACACTGCACCCTTGCAGCTATGGTCAGGGCCAAACCCTCCAAGCTTCACCATAAAAGAAGACCAGTAAGGTCTTGTACACCCTCTAAAATGTCCTGCATAAGGGCCAAGGATACAGAGTAATCTGCCAGCCAACTCAACCCTCAGATATATACAATATAAACACTATAATCGCATACCCAGCCACCAGCTATCCGAGGACCCGACCCAACGCGTGTCGTCCGCCTAGGACTTCCTCAGGGGAAAGAGAGGTAAGTGCCAATGGTGCCCTGTATAGTGGGATAGATCCTACCTATATGTGATAGTGGTGCCCCCATACCCTAATTTTGACGATACATGTCCCCGTGCGTGGTGAATATCTCATGTTGGGGCACCACTTTAGTAGTGACTATATGCTGGTATGTGCTGTTAGTCTTTGGCGCTATCATTAAGCCCCTCTCATTCACAACTGTCAACTGGTAACTGTCACTTTTTCCCCATTATGTAGATAGGGGCAATATGGTTTGGTGAATTGGAATGCGCGGGGTTAAAATTTCGCCTCACAACATAGCCTATGACGCTCCCGGGGTCCAGATGTGTGACTGTGCAAAATTTTGTGGCTATAGCTGACAGCTGTCGATTTTCTTCAACACTTTTCCATTCACTTTTTCCCCATTATGTAGATAGGGGCAAAATTGTTTGGTGAACTGGAACGCGCGGGGTTAAAATTTCGCCTCCCAACATAGCCTATGACGCTCTCGGGGTCCAGACGTGTGACTGTGCAAAATTTTGTGGCTGTAGTTGCGACGGTGTAGATGCCAATCCCGGACATACATACACACATACATACACACACACATTCAGCTTTATATATTAGATATATATATATATGTATATATATATATATATGGCGGCCGTCACACGCTACAATATCGTGAGCAATATTGTAAGCGATCACGTGCACGCGCGATCGCTAACAATATCGCTCACATCGCTGGTGAGATGTCAAACAGACAGACTCACCAGCGATGTGGGCCAGCGAGATCGCTGGTAACTATGGTACACATCGGGTTACTAGGCGCCATGCGGCGCTTAGTAACCCGACGTTTACCATAGATACCATCTCCCAGCATAGGCTCTGCCGCTGGGAGATCGTTCATCGTGGTGTCACACACCACGATGAAGCAGATTGAACAAGCGTTGATCGCTTGATATGAGCTCCGGCTCTCATATCTGCGATGTCACGATCAAGCGATTTTACATTGTAAAATCGCTTGATTGCACACAGCAATGCACAAACGATATCGCTTAAGCGATCAAAAAGCAGATCACTTAAACGATATCGTGCATTAAATTGAACCGTGTGACGGCCGCCTTTAATACATTTCTATAGCAACCATGATATGCTCTTATACTGGTTGTGACTCTCACAACCACACATAGTGAAGCCTCTGATACCTATTTAGGTAATATTTGATTTCTCAGACTTTCATCTTCTTTGGGTTTTCATTGGCTATAAGCCATAATCGTCAACATTTACAGAAATAAACACTTGAAATAGATAACTTTGTAAAGACTCTGTATAATATACGTGTTTCACTTTCTGTATTGAATTACTGAAATACATTAACATTTGATGATATTTTAATTCATTAAGATGCACCTGTACATGCATCCAGCAATTTCTCAATTTGAAAGAATTTGAAAGAAGATTGATTGTGTGAGAGAAACAACTTCTCACTTCTTTTCGTCAGGCATGGTCTGACAAGATAACTTATCATACCATGCCTGATGAGGAGACATGAGAGGTCTCCAAAGCTTGCTTTGTAACATCAATTACTTTATTTTTTTGGCCTTTAAACGACTACAACATTACTATTTTGTTTCTCCCACTGAGAGCAATCAATCTTTTTTTCTACTGGCTAACATGGTAGCAAAACTTTTTTTCTTTCAATTTGAAAGCACATACAGTATATACTCGTGTATAAGCCGACCCGTGTATAAGCCGACCCCCCTACTTTTGCCCCCAAAACCTGGGAAAATTTATTGACTCGTGTATAAGCCGAGGGTGGACCCCAGCACAGGTATACAGCCCCCAGCAGTGTGGTATACAGCAGCCTCCCCAGTGGTATATACAGGCCCCAGCAGTGTGGTATACAGCAGCAGCCCCAGTGGTATATACAGAAGCAGCCCCAGAGGTATATACAGCAGCCCCAGAGGTATATACAGCAGCCCCAGTGGTAGTATACAGCAGCAGCCCCAGTGGTAGTATACACGCAGCCCCAGTAGTATATACAGCCCCAGTGGTAGTAGACACGCAGCCCCAGTAGTATATACAGCCCCAGTGGTAGTATACACGCAGCCCCAGTAGTATATACAGCCCCAGTGGTAGTATACAGCCCCAGTGGTAGTATACAGCAGCCCCAGTGGTATATTCAGCCCCAGTGGTATATACAGCCCCAGTGGTATATACAGCCCCAGTGGTAGTATACAGCCCCAGTGGTAGTATACAGCAGCCCCAGTGGTAGTATACAGCAGCCCCAGTGGTAGTATACAGCAGCCCCAGTGGTATATACAGCCCCAGTGGTAGTATACATACAGCCCCAGTAGTAGTATACAGCCCCAGTGGTAGTATACAGCCCCAGTGGTAGTATATAGCCCCAGTGGTAGTATACATACAGCCCCAGTAGTAGTATACAGCCCCAGTGGTAGTATACAGCCCCAGTGGTAGTATATAGCCCCAGTGGTAGTATATAGCCCCAGTGGTAGTATATAGCCCCAGTGGTAGTATACATACAGCCCCAGTAGTAGTATACAGCCCCAGTGGTAGTATATAGCCCCAGTGGTAGTATACATACAGCCCCAGTAGTAGTATACAGCCCCAGTGGTAGTATACAGCCCCAGTGGTAGTATACAGCCCCAGTGGTAGTATATAGCCCCAGTGGTAGTATACATACAGCCCCAGTAGTAGTATACAGCCCCAGTGGTAGTATACAGCCCCAGTGGTAGTATACAGCCCCAGTGGTAGTATACAGCCCCAGTGGTAGTATATAGCCCCAGTGGTAGTATACATACAGCCCCAGTAGTAGTATACAGCCCCAGTGGTAGTATATAGCCCCAGTGGTAGTATACATACAGCCCCAGTAGTAGTATACAGCCCCAGTGGTAGTATACAGCCCCAGTGGTAGTATATAGCCCCAGTGGTAGTATACATACAGCCCCAGTAGTAGTATACAGCCCCAGTGGTAGTATACAGCCCCAGTGGTAGTATATAGCCCCAGTGGTAGTATATAGCCCCAGTGGTAGTATACATACAGCCCCAGTAGTAGTATACAGCCCCAGTGGTAGTATACAGCCCCAGTGGTAGTATACAGGGCCCCAGCAGGGCCCCCCTCATAATTTGGCACCCCCACCTCACTTTCTGGGCCCCCCCGCATGCAGCGCTGCGCATATACATTACCTGTCTAGCAGCTGTCACCCTCCGATGGCGGATCGCGGCTCCCGGCTCCGGGCTCCATCTTCCTCGCTGTCTTCCTGCTTTGTGACCGGGGCTCATCGCGATGACGTCATCGCGACGCCGGCCGGTCACCTGACAAGCAGGAAGACAGCGAGGAAGATGGAGCCCGG
Organism: Allobates femoralis; assembly: GCA_033576535.1. Lineage (NCBI taxonomy): Eukaryota > Metazoa > Chordata > Amphibia > Anura > Aromobatidae > Allobates > Allobates femoralis. Next base: position 422,643,496 of record JARQOC010000005.1, on the reverse strand, counting down.
AGCCGGGAGCCGCGATTCGCCACCGGAGGGTGACAGCTGCTAGACAGGTAATGTATATGCGCAGCGCTGCATGCGGGGGGGCCCAGAAAGTGAGGTGGGGGCGCCAAACTTTGAGGGGGCCGTATTGACTCGCGTATAAGCCGAGGGGGGGACTTTTCAGCCCAATTTTTGGGCTGAAAAACTCGGTTTATACGCGAGTATATACGGTACATTAATACATTCAATGAATACATTGCAGTTTGTAGCACTATTTTAATTCATGTGCTTGTAAATAACGTTATCCCTTGGTCTGGGGAAAAATACAAAATATATAATGAATTGCTTTTTTAGACCACATTAGCATACAATTAGTTAAAATGTGCACACTAAATAAATTATTTTCTGGTGTAAAGCCAGGATAAAAACAGCACCAGATGTGTCATCATCGCAGCAGGAAATCAAATTGAAAGATGCAGGATATATTTTTTTGTTACATCTGATGCCTAGGATTATGCATTGAAAAATTTTTGAATTTATGCCCATACATATTCTCAACATTACACAGTGATGATGAATATTATTGTTTCAGCGTTAATTCATGAATTTAAATTATTAGGTCTGTCACAGGATTTACACATAGTACATTGTAGATAATGCAGATGTATCAGACACATACACGATGAATAAAATACAAACAAAATAAATGCTTGTGCTAGTGTGAGCAGCTTGAAAGGCCTAAACTTGCTGCGATAATTGCCAGAATGAAATAGGTTGACTTTTTGCACTGCTGAAGGAGATCCCAAAGAATTTCCAGGAGACAAGATGGTGTTTCAAAGTCATCTGACTCCTTCATCAGAACAAAGGACAAACTACATGCTAGAGACCTATGTAGAGTGGCACGGGGCTGTAGACATGGTAGACATGGGCAAGGGATGGACTTCTGATGCCCCGACACGCTACATGAAAGCTGTGGTCCTTTTCTTTGCTGGGTGCAAGGACTTGTGTAGTGCAGAACATATCTCTTAGTAAGCCACATGTTGCTGTTGTCTTAGGCACGCCAGGAACAGATTCTAGTTGACACTGAGATGGAAACCAATAGTTTGTTTCATACAAAAGTTCTTTACTTAACAGTTTCCCCAATTCTTTAGTCATAATCTCACAAATGAGATAGCGGGCATATAATATAATCACAGTTCCAGTTTCAAAGTTTAGCATCAAAGTTCTACTTCTCACTGGGTTTCTCCCAATCTTTCTAGTCCTGTGAGTCCCAACTCAACCCATAACAGTCTGTAACAGTGATACAGCAGGAATAGAGCCTAATGCTCCTAGATGCTTCCAGAGGAAGGTCTCTTCTCCCTGTAGGGGAGGGGGTAGAGAATTTTTAATAACATAACAAAGAGTCTGTTTGCTTGCAGTCATTTTTGGAGGTCCTGCCTGGGAAAGCCAAGCTGTTTCATGACCAGTCCATTTCAACCCATTACTTCTTAGGGTAAGGACCTTGTCATTACCATCTCATCTTCTGAACCCTCTCTGGGTCAGGCCCACTTTGCTGGATGATTGTTTTCTAGTTAATACAGAGTATGTAATTCTGTGTCTCCATTCAAACTTCAGGGTCACGCTATTCTACTACTTTTTCAATGTTACAGTTGCTATGAGTCAAGAACAACATGCAGCCTTGACAACCTGTCAGACTTCTGCATCCACACTAGTCGCTAGCATGGCCCCATCTGAAGTTCTAAACGAAAACTGTCTCTTACCCTGAGGACTAACGCCTTCTCTTGTGGGCTACTCCCAACACTTAACTGTTATTCGCCCTACAATCTGTTGCTGGGCAGAACTCTCTTATCAAATGTCATATATATAATAATACATTACCAAAACATCCTAAATAATAGTTCTATACATCTCTAATGCATTGTACTTATCATACTTTACATTATGCCTTATTACTATGCATTACACAGGTAAACATCACTATACATGATACTTATCAACACATTACATTAAATTACTGTTCATATTATACATTATATACAATGAACCATGACAATATGCACATCTCAATACAATGGTGCGATTACACATTGCTGCATGACACCAGATATAATAGGGTATACAATCAAAATAACTGCTCAAATAGGAAGAAGTCAAATGGATAGTGAGTAATTTGTTAACTATCAATAAAGCATACAAAAAAAAACACAGAGAGAAAATGTCTTGCAGCAGAAAAGGGAAGTCACCACGCAACAGAAATAAAAAATGAAAAAAATACATAAGTGAAAAAGTATACGCATAATTTAAATTAATAATAAAACGATGACATATATTTCAACACATTGTGGTATCAAAGTGAGTACTTACTTGTGATGGTGCATGAACAGTTAAGAATAAAACAAATATAGTTAATAAGGAAAGATGTAAAAAAATTGAAATGAAAAAATTAAAAAAGCTAGAAATAAATAAAAAGACTAGAACCAGCATGGTCTGGGATAAAAACGTGCATATAACATGGTAAGGGTGCATTTTTCTGTGATCCGTGGCTGTCCGTTGTAAAACGGACAGCCACGGATCAGATTTTGGCCCCATGTTATCCTATGGGCACGGATCACATCGGATTTGGCCTTATTGGCATCCGATTTTTGTCGGATCCGATTCTGGCCGATTTTTTGCTGTGCCCAAAATCGCAGCCTGCTGCGATTTTTGGCACAGCGGGTCAAATCGGACCGAATTGGATCCGACCTGATCCGTGCTAAATAACATGGGGCCTATGGAGCGCGGATCCGAGGAAACAGCTGATGTCTCCTCGGACCCGATCTTAGTGTACTGAGCATGCTCAGTACACTAAAATCGCTCTGTGCCATAATATCACTTCTGCAATGTATATTCATACATTGCAGAAGTGATATCCAGTGAAATGAAAGGGTTAAAAATAAAAAAATCATTATCCTCACCTCTCCACGATCCAGTGATGCCTCCTGCGCTCGGCTCTGTGATTCCAGGACCTGGCCTGACCTCACAGTGCAGTCACATGACCGGTTACCGCGGTAACCGGTCATGTGACTGTGACATCACGCCAGGTCCTGTGCATCAGAAGAAGAGAAGCTGGAATCAGCGCAGGTGTCGTGGAGAGGTGAGAATGAAGATTTTTTTATTTTTTAAGGTCTGCAAAGAAGGAGTGCAAAGAGGGGCTGCAAAGAGGGGCTGCAAAGAGGGGCTGCAAAGAGGGGCTGCAAAGAGGGGGGCAAAGAGGGGGGCAAAGAGGGGGGTAAAGAGTGGCTGCAAAGAGGAGGGGACAAAGAGGGGCTGCAAAGTGGGGGGACAAAGTGGGGGGACAAAGAGGAGAGACAGAGGGGAAAAAGGTGACAGGAGGGTGACAGGAGGGGGACGAGGTGACAGGAGGAGCAGGGAGGGGATCCAAACTGATGCTGCAAAACATCGGGATCGGATGCCTATTTGGCATCCGATTGCAGTCATCAGTTTGGATCAGTTGCTGTCCGAGGGGAGCTGTAAAAAGTCTGATCCCCTCGGACAGCACAAAAACGCAGTGTGAAAGCAGCCTAAGCCAACTTGCAAGATTCTATATCGCGAAGAATAAATTTAAGAGAGTCATAAGAATTTTAGTGAACAGAGTAAAATAACAGTTATTGGGTAAAGTAGAGAGTTCCTGCTGGTTTAATGTTTGGAAATAACTCTTGTACATATGATAGAATCAAGCATGAAAACTGAAAGTCCCTTAAGGTCCCATTACACCTGGCGACATCGCCGCCGATTACATTGGCGACGTAGGGGCGTGGCCTATGGGCGTTGACATCGCCCTTGCGTCGCCTAATGTAAAGGGGCGATATCGGCGTCTCTGACAGCTCGCCTGGTTTCACATCAGTGACGTGAAACCAGGCGGCCGATCTGGGGCGATGTGCACACATCACCCCATGTAAACAGCCGACGGCGAGCTGACAGGCGATGGGAACCATAGGCTCCCATTATGCTGCATCGCCGCTGGGGTTTGAGACACCCTGGCAGCGATGCTGCCTGTCAGCTCTCCGGGGCATCGCCGGAGGTGTCTCCCCATGTAAAAGGGGGCGGCGATGCTGGCGGGACGCCAAAAACGTGCGCCCCCGCCCGTCGCCGCCGCCATCTCCGGCGGTGTCGCATGGTGTGACGGCACCCTTAGGGTACCTTTACACGCGGCTACATTTCTTGGGTGGCTACAGGTAACTTACTGGTTGCAGTGAAATCATGGAGAGATTATTCCATTTGTACACAGCAACAAGATAGAACCTTGTCTCCATGATTTCACTGCAACAAGTAAGTTACCTGTAGCCACCCAAGAAATGTAGCCGCGTGTAAAGGTACCCTTAGAGTTGTAGTAGAGCGAAAGTGTGAGAACTTGGTAATGAAATAAGTGTGGCAACTAGGTCAAATAAAAGTGTTGTACTGAGATTGAATTAAATCTTAGAGAGAAATTGCGCTACCAGTAAAAGAGAAGGACTAGGAGTAGATGCGAGAAGAACAACTAGATTAAATAATGATGGAGAAATGGTGATACCGGACCACAAATAAATATGTTAAATAATGTATTAGATTTAGAGTGGTACAATAAGAAAAATGCAAGCAATTAATAACTGTGCAATACAGTATTCCGCAATCAAGAAATAATACAAAAACTACATACAGTATATAATAATTTATTATGTTAACAATAAAAGGGTTAAAAGATTGAGAAAAAAATTAAAAATATAAAAATCTATAATTAAAAATATAATCTGAAAATCTTGAATCAAAACATTTTCAGATATAAGAAAAATGTGAAATGTGACCACAAATATTCCATATTGAAAGAATATACATATATTCAGGGCCATATTTGACCTTCATGCTGCCCTAGGCACTTTTAGTGCTAACTCCACTCACTGACGTCAAAGACTCAGTCTGTGCACACTACATCTATTTAAGGCAGATCTACTCTATAATACACTTTAAAAATCACTAATTAAACACAAAAAAGTCTGTATTGAAGAAAGCCTTTCAACATTTTTTATCTATGTGAATTAAGACTTTTGTCATGTAGCTCTACATACTGTTCCTTGCAGAGACATTCAATAACAAAAATTACGAAACTGTTTTGATAGGTGAAATATCCTTTGGTGGGGAGTTCTTAATTGGTGGAAGTGGATGGGAACTTAGTCTGTCGATGACAGATAGAAAAACAACATAAAATTATTTACACGACATCGAAAAACTCCATGAGGAATTGAAACCATGGTGTTAGAGCTATTGGACTATACTCTCAATCTGCGAGATGCCAAGATGTTCTTAATAGTAGAAGCTCGGCGAAAAGTCATCAGGATTCCTATGAAGAAATTTCCCAAGAATCAGGTCATCAAGGAGAATATCACATAAGTTGAGGGAGAGGGAACAGGAGTTGTGCAGCTCACCGTGTAGTGATACAGGTCTCCCAGGTAGCCAGTATAGGTGATTGGCATCCACCTGTAATCCTTATGGAGTCACAGGATGATTTTATATGAAGACTAGTAAAAAGGCCCGATGCAATTGCATCGGGAGCAGGGTGAAATGAATTGTGTGTATACAGGCGGGTCAGTGGGTAGCAGAGTATACAGGGGGCTCTGTGGGTAGCAGAGTATACAGGCGGCTCTGTGGGTAGCAGAGTATACAGGCGTGTGTGGTGGTGTTGGCAGAGTATATAGGTGTCTGTGGTGGCATAGTATACAGGCATCTGTGTGGTGGCAGAGTATACAGGCGTCTGTGCTGGTGGCGGCAGAGTATACAGGCGTCTGTGCTGGTGGCGGCAGAGTATACAGGCGTCTGTGCTGGTGGCGGCAGAGTATACAGGCGTCTGTGCTGGTGGCGGCAGAGTATACAGGCGTCTGTGCTGGTGGCGGCAGAGTATACAGGCGTCTGTGCTGGTGGCGGCAGAGTATACAGGCGTCTGTGCTGGTGGCGGCAGAGTATAGAGGCATCTGTGGTGGTGGCGGCAGAGTGTACAGGCGTGTGTGGTGGCGGCAGAGTGTACAGGCGTGTGTGGTGGTGGCAGAGTGTACAGGCGTGTGTGGTGGTGGCAGAGTGTACAGGCGTGTGTGGTGGCGGCAGAGTGTACAGGCATGTGTGGTGGCGGCAGAGTATACAGGCGTCTGTGCTGGTGGCGGCAGAGTATAGAGGCATCTGTGGTGGTGGCGGCAGAGTGTACAGGCGTGTGTGGTGGCGGCAGAGTGTACAGGCGTGTGTGGTGGCGGCAGAGTGTACAGGCGTGTGTGGTGGTGGCAGAGTGTACAGGCGTGTGTGGTGGTGGCAGAGTGTACAGGCATGTGTGGTGGTGGCAGAGTATACAGGCGTCTGTGCTGGTGGCGGCAGAGTATACAGGCATCTGTGCTGGTGGCGGCAGAGTATACAGGCGTCTGTGGTGGTGGCGGCAGAGTGTAGAGGCGTGTGTGGTGGCGGCAGAGTGTAGAGGCGTGTGTGGTGGCGGCAGAGTGTACAGGCGTGTGTGGTGGTGGCAGAGTGTACAGGCGTGTGTGGTGGTGGCAGAGTATACAGGCGTCTGTGCTGGTGGCGGCAGAGTATACAGGCGTCTGTGCTGGTGGCGGCAGAGTATACAGGCGGTGTGTGGTGGTGGCGGCAGAGTATACAGGCGTCTGTGGTGGTGGCAGAGTATACAGGCGTCTGTGCTGGTGGCGGCAGAGTATACAGGCGGGTGTGGTGGGGGCAGAGTATACAGGCATGTGTGGTGGCGGCAGAGTATACAGGCGTCTGTGCTGGTGGCGGCAGAGTATACAGGCGTCTGTGCTGGTGGCGGCAGAGTATACAGGCAGGTGTGGTGGTGGCGGCAGAGTGTACAGGCGTGTGTGGTGGTGGCAGAGTGTACAGGCGTGTGTGGTGGTGGCAGAGTGTACGGGCGTGTGTGGTGGCGGCAGAGTATACAGGCGTGTGTGTGGGTGGCGGCAGAGTATACAGGCGTGTGTGGTGGTGGTCGGCAGAGTATCGAGGTGTCTGTGGTGGGGCAGAGTATACAGGCGTTGTGTGTTGGCAGAGTATACAGGCGTCTGTGTGGTGGCATAGTATACAGGCGTCTGTGTGGTGGCGGCAGAGTATACAGGCGTGTGTGGTGTGCGGCAGAGTATACAGGTGTCTGTGGTGGCGGCAGAGTATACAGGTGTGTGTGTTGCAGAGTATACAGGCGTCTGTGTGGTGGCATAGTATACAGGCGTCTGTGTGGTGGCAAGTATACAGGTGTCTGTGTGGTGGGATAGTATACAGGCATCTGTGTGGTGGCAGAATATACAGGTGTCTGTGGTGGTGCTCCTGCAAGGCAGGGGTTAAAAAAAATAAAAAAAAGATTATGCTCACCTCTCCCCGAGCCCCCGGAGTCTCCCGCCGTCTCCCGCTAGGCTCCCGGTGGCTGTGCAGGCTCCCGGTGCGTGCAGTGGTCTTCTATCTACTGCACTCAAGGACCTGTGGTGATGTCAGAGTCACGTGACCTGCGATTTGCCTGGAGTAAGCTGGTGTCACGTGACTCTGACATCACCACAGGTCCTTGAGTGCAGTAGATAGAAGACCACTGCAGGCACCGGGAGCCTGCAGAGCCACCGGGAGCCTAGCGGAACACGGCGGAAGACGGCGGGAGACTCCGGGGGCTCGGGGAGAGGTGAGGATTTTTTTTTTTTTAACTGTAGAGCGGCTGCGGCTCGTGATGACGCTGCGCGTCATCACTCGCAGTCGCGCAAAGGAGTCTGGGATTGGGCTACAGTGCCCAACTCCCGATTATGTAAGTAGATGTTTGAATACAGACCTTTTATACAGCATCTGAACAGTGGCACCGGATTTCCTTTCTACTGCATCAGAGAATATTCTAATGATCACAGATAATTTACCTTATCATTTTACGTGAAGCGTTGTAAGTAGTAGTAAAATGTAACTCTTATTTATCTCGATTTACATCTTGCTTTACATTGTTGAATAAGAAATATTGATTCAAATCCTTCGTTTGATCAAATTTCTGGGAAAACTTTGGTCATTAAATTTTTATGAAGAATCTCTGCTTGGATAGTGAAATCCTTGTCAAAAGTACACATTTTTTCAATTTTTTTTAAAAAATTCTGTGGAATATTTTCTAGCCATTTGGCATAAGTGGCCACTAATAGACTTAATAAAACTTCTTGATTAAAAAAAGGTTTTGCACAGATCCAATTTTCAACAGTAGAGACCGTAAGGTCTAAAAAGTCAATATTATTAGGTCTGACCATAGGGGACCCCAAATGCTCAAGTTCATGCTATGAATAAATGAAAAAATATCCCTTTTTTGAGTTATCCCATAATAATAATAAAAATATCATCAATAAATCTTTTGTACAGAATAATGCTTTCTTTGTAAATATTGTTATAAATAGAAAATTCTTTAAAGACACTCATAAATAAATTTGCGTATGTAAAAGCTAATTTCAAACCCACTGTGGTTCCATGGATCTGATAATAATACCCAAAAATATAAAAAAGAAATGTCTAAAATAAAAGATCAGAATTAGCTAATATTTGGAAAAAGCAGCTGCCTGCAGTAGATCTTGATGATTTGCATGCCAAAATGCCTTCAGCGTGGTACAACATTCCTCAGACAACTCCATTAATTCATTAGTAATGGAGACCATTTTGACCTAAATCACCAGGCAAATTTCACAATTCTGACCAGTGTCACTTTATGATGTACCGTAATAACTGTGCAACGCTTCAATGGATCCCAGTGAGTCAGAGACTGTTTATTCGTGACATGTTGTACTTCATGTTAGTGGTAAATTTAGTACGTTAGTTTTTGCATTTACTTAGGATTAATCAGAAATTTGGCAAAAAAATTGAAAATGTAGCAATTTTCAAACTTTTAAGTTTTACGCTTTAGCAACAATTTATTTGCTTTTACAAGGAATAGCATAACAAAATGGATGCTAAAATTTATATAATTAAACAAAAGACACTGGCGCTCTAAATAGATTAGCAAACCTGGTGGGGCACACAAAGGTGTTTATTGAATAGTTGGAGCTGCAGATAGAAGGAAGGGTCCATGTCAAGACTTGTCAGGATGAAGAACAAAGGAAAAATAAATATAATCTATTGGCTGCCTAGTCCAAAAAGAGGAGAGTTGAGGAAGGCACTGTTGTTGAATAACAGATGAGGCCTGTCTAAAAAGGTTTGTGAACTTTAAATATAATGACTTACTGATACATAAAGGGAGTAGAGGGAAAATAGTGGGTCTTGTTACTTTATGGGATAATTGTAGGGTAGTAAGTTCGGAAAGAATACACAAAAAGTCAAATGTTAGGTGTGAGAATGGAGTAGATGTCACTCACAACTCAAACAAATGTGTAAAAATATATATAATGCTTGCCTGCTGGAATATGATGATGGTGGTACAGGATGGTAAGTATATCTCTAATTACAAAGTACAGGCCAGTATAGGTGGATAGCATATAGCTATAAAATACAACAAAAATGAGAAAAGTGCTAGAATGACACGGTTTCAAAGTATGTAGTTAGATAACAGGCCAGAAGAAGGAGGTTGTCTGAAGAAAACATTGCTTAAAAGCTTGCTATATATGCTTATCTGCGCCGATATAGCACTTGGAGGTAGTTCTACTTCAAAGAGACATTATATTTATGAGACATCTGAAAGAATAAATGTGTAAGTAGCAAACAGTAATGGTAGTTATTATATTAAGCTACTGTTCTAAGGAGCAAGACTGGCTTAGTAATCATAATCGTAAATAATGTGTAAATAAAATAATGGCCCTTGCCTGTATAGCTACTTGAAGCTGGCCAATTGGTACCAGATGAGGTTTATGCGTACATGGATAAATAATTACCGTATTTTTCGCATTATAAGACGCACTTTTGTTCCCCAAACTTTTGGGGGGAAGTGGGGGGTGCGTCTTATAATGCGAAACAATACTTGTGTGGTGGGGGGCGGGCTGTGGAGCGGTGTCCGGGGGCTCTCAGGAGGCTGTAGGAGGCTGCAGCAGCGGCCCTGTGGTCACGTGGGGCCGCTCATTATCTCCTGTAATATGCACTGCTTCCCGCTGTCAATCACCAGCGGGAGCAGCCCATACTACAGGAGCGGGACCGCAGCCCAGCGGCTGCGGTCCCGTGTGGATAGTCAGTGCTTTCCATGCAATGAAAGCGTGGAAAGCACTGACTATCCCTGGGAGCACGATCATACTCACCGCTCTCCTTGCTCGCTGCTGTCACCGCCATCCCCGCTGTCTTTGCCGGCATCCGGGCCTTGTGAGCGTCGCTGCAGAGTGACGTCATCACCTGCGCGCTGCTCACAGTACCCGGATGCCGCCACAGCACAGAGAGCGGGGATAGCGCGGACGGCGAGGGAGCGAGGAGAGGGGTGAGTATGATATGGTTTAATATTTTAAATGTGTGCCAGTCTTACATGGGGGGAGTGTGCCAGCCTTACATGTGGGACAGTGTGCCAGCCTTACATGGGGGACAGTGTGCCAGCCTTACATGGGGGACAGTGTGCCAGCCTTACATGGGGGGAGTGTGCCAGCCTTACATGGGGGACAGTGTGCCAGCCCTACATGGGGGACAGTGTGCCAGCCTTACATGGGGGACAGTATGCCAGCCTTACATGGGGGACAGTGTGCCAGCCTTACATGGGGGACAGTGTGCCAGCCTTACATGGGGGACAGTGTGCCAAAATGAAGGCTATGTGGGGGATATATATACCAGGTTAAATATATAAAGACGGACACTGGCATTATGAGGTGAACCCCATTTAACATTAAAAATTATTTTTTCCTCTTTTCCTTCATCAAATGTGGGGGTGCGTCTTATAATCCGGTGCGTCTTATAAAGTGAAAAATACGGTAATTGGTATGTAATACATAGCTCCTATATGCAATAAAGATCCCACCCAAATATATATATAGATAAATTAAGATGTAATATAGACAAGCTAAAGTATTAAATAAAGTAAGAATAATCCAAGGAATAGCAAATTTTAAGCGTATGTCTTATGTAACAAAGATACTTTCTCATAAGAGATATGAGTTTGGAAAACAGCCAAAGAAACTTGTCGTAGACATCTGTGGTGGTGGCGGCTGGGATTCTGTAATGGTGTGTGGCACCCCTGCAGGGATTGCCACAGGCCACATCGGTGTAGGGAAGGATGTACACCTTGGCACACAACACTTTCCACCCCAGGCCTGAAGGGGGAGCTCCATTTGCTGCCTTAAACAAGATTCCCTCTAAAGATCCTGGCCTGGGGGGGTGGAGCCAGTTATTCAAGGAGTGACAGTTGAGGAGTCAAGAAGGAGGAAGAGCTGGTTGCTGGGACCAAGTCAGGCCCAGAAACAGAAAAGACTGATACTGGAGCTGTGTAGTACCCTAGAAAGGGACGAAGGCAAGTGGAAAATTAGAAAATTCTAGAAAGTGGGAAACAGAAATAATTGTCATTTAGCCCACCCGGACACCGGAGTCCGAAGCTGCTGTTGATCCAGTCATAGCAGAGAAAGCCCTGACAGACAGGCGGATTTAATCCCCCTGGAGCTCAGGAAAACAAGACCCCAAACCTGACCAAACATAGGACCAGGGACCCAAGGAAAGGAGTAGGGATCCCCACAGAAAGGTCCTCATCGTCAGTTGTGGAGTATCATCCTGAGAAAGAGAGAGAGAAAGCGGCAGGTTCAGCTTGAGGCAGAACTTTCCCAAATCACCACACACACAAATAGAGGAGGCTTCATAACTTTGTGGATGTGCCAAACTGGACCGGACACCTGGTTACCCTCCTGGACCGTACCTGCTACCCGCCATCAGTAAAAAAGGTACTGAAACAGAGACTATTGTGTGTTTGTGTGCCTGATTCACCGCCGCCGCCTGGAGAACTTACACAGGGCCAAGGACTACTACTCCCCTCATTCACCCCGCTGCCCTGAGGTAAAGCTCCTCCTGTGGGGAGCTGTACTACCCAAAGTTGCATCACCATCACCTCAGTGGCCTGCTGCAGCGCTGGTAACTACATTACCAGGTAACAAAGGTGGAGTCACGTATAATAATCCCCCCTCCCAAATAATTTTCCCCTCAACCATTAAGTGTCCAGGGTACGGGACTGGGACATGACCAGCCGTGATCCCCACTGAAGTAGCAACCTGTCCCAGTATCCGAGTACCCCCTACCCTGTCGACCGACTCAGGTGCCTCTAGAGTAACGTCTCAGCAACAGATTAGAAAGGCAGTCACCTTTTCCCTAATGAAGAAAGCTCCTCATTAATCTCTCCATTGAGTGGGCTGCAAAATGCACCTGACTTACACATTCCTATGCCACAATTAACACTTGGGCTTGTGATTGGGGCTAATGATTTTAAGCCTGACATAATTGGAGTAAAAATAAGAAAAATAATTTTTTTAGCTCACCACTAATTCATCTGTAATGTTGAATAAGGCTAGTGGACTATGCACGGACAGGTCCAAGGGCTGGTTTACAAATGAAGAATGAAGTTAAAGAAGGAGTTTTCAAAATAAAAAAGGCCAGCACTTGCAAATAATAAAGTTTGTAAATAGGTCAACCCTGCATGGCAAGCATCTGCCTTCCCGACTCCACACCCTCTATGTTGGCGACATGGTCACCTTCATGAAGTTAAAGGGCTGCAAGAGGTGGTACACTGAAGAGCTAAGTTGGGTCAGCACCACATATGTTGTGGAAGAATGGGAGCAGTAGGCCAAGATGTAGAGGATGGAGCATCGGCTGCTGGCAAGGCTTGATCAGGGGAGCCAGCCAGCTGTAGTGAGACCCACAGGGGCCAGAGAGCCTGAAGAGCCTGTTGGAGTTGCCTGAGGTCCTCTGGCATACATATCTGTCTTTTATACTTAGTAGGAATTGTATATGCTAAGTGCTTATGTGAATATGAACATTTTTTGTGTAACGCAAAGCTGAAAAGTGACATCTTGCACCAACATCTGATATTTTAACTCTGCAAAAGTAAAGCATTTGATCTTAACCGTTTGTGTAGTGGACTGTTTGTGTGACATAACGTGTGCTTTGATACTCCCCCACAAATGCTGGAGAAGAAGCCAAAGGCCCCTGGCCTGAAGGTGTCAGGTATGGAAATGCAAGACACTATACCCATGCACCTGTAGAGCAGGGCTGGGCAACTCCAATCCTCATGGGCCGCAAACAGTGCATGTTTTCAGGATTTCCTTGTTGGAATCATCACTTATGCAGGTGATTATGTGGCGCCCTGCTCACGCAGGTAGCCACAGCCTTCTCTACTGCACAGCTGGGTTTCCACATCAGGTACCTACTACATGCAACACCTTCCACCCCGGCACAGTAGGGGGAGCTAAACTCACTGACTTTAGGGGAGATCCCCTATAAATACTGCTGCTGGGGGAGGAGTTAGTTAGAGTGTGCAGATGCTAGGAGAGCTGCAAAGACGTCCTGGTGATCGGTGCCGCGGTTAGGCCCGAACCAGTGACCCGGAGTGACATCTCTACGTTCAGCCAAGCCTAGGAGCGGGGACAGAAGGCACAGAGCTTAGCCAAGGGAGTAGAGGAACTAGTGGAAGTTCACCCAAGACATACTAGACTTCGGGGATCCGCACTTGCAGGATTACTCCAGGACTGCAGAAAACCCCGGCACACCGTGGAGACTGCAGTCACCTGGTCCCCCTGTGTACCCAGAAAGAGGGAGCCAGACACCATAGTGAAAGGCCAAACAGCGGTGATCATAGAGGGTAACCCGTGGACCGCGAAGGAGGAGAGAGAGAGGACCAGAGAAAGTGAGGAGGCCAGTCGTGTTGCATACAGACAGGGCTTCAGCGACAGCAGGTAACCTGAGGAGGCCTTATACCCACTTGCTGTCTAGACTCACGGTGCACATGGTCACCCGACAGTGCTCTGGACATTGTTACCTGTGCATACCATCAATAAAAGGTAAAAGAGACTTCTTCAGAGTGTGTGCATTATTCCTCTCCGTCCCCAGCCTCCCTATAGACTGCCGTACTGCTTCTTACCCTGGCCACAAGTCCCACTCCAAGCTGCCCCTTTACTACTCGCTGCCCCGGAGGATCAGCTCCACCTGTAGGGAGCGTTGCCATCCTTGCCGCGATACCATCGCCCTCCGGAGGACTGTGGAGGTGCTGGTGACCCACCTGTAGTACCCATCACCGGGTACTACAGGTGGCGTCACGTGACAATAACTCTTATCCCCTGTACATAACCCCTTATTTAAGTGTCTCCCAGGCCATGGACTCAGGCACTGCCACCCATGACAGCCCCGTGAAAACCCCTCTGAGCCTGATACCCGAGTACCCCAGGGCCTGGGGCACGACAATTACATTACCACCCTTACTATGCTATGGAAATCTGGAAAACATGCATTGTTTATAGCCCTTGAGAACTGAAGTTGCCCACCCCTTTCCTAGAAGTCTCTGTGGAGGTGGCCAGGGGAAAAGAGGATCATCAAGCTCTTCTACCGCAACTGCTGTTTTTCCTGCCCCCTTTTCAAGCATATTGGCAGAGAGCATCCCCCATATGCTGTGAAAGCGTGCACTGGCAACAGTGTGATAAGTGGTGCCATCACAAAGATTACTGCAGTTCAGTTTTGAGGAGTCACACAGGGGCTATCCCATGAATTTGTCCCGACATCACCGCTTCTCATACACACTATCTAACAATACTAGCGAGATACTCACTTTATAACTTCAGATATTTGAAGGAGAAATAAGAAAAAAAATTTTTTTCAGCTCACCACCAATTCATCTGGAATGTTGAATAAGGCTAGTGGAGAATGCACGGACAGGTCCAAGGGCCGGTTTACAGATGAAGAATGAAGTAAAACATGGAATTAAAAAAAAAAAGACAGCACTTGCAAATGATAAACTTACATAGCCCACTTCGTTTAAGATTTTTTTTCTAAAAATATAAATAAAAAATAAAAATAACTTCAAAGCTCTCTTAAAGGGATGCTCTACAGATGACTGCAGTTCTGACTTAAGGGGTCACACAGGGGCTATCCCACAAGTTTGTCCTGCACTGCACTTCCTGACAACACCACTTCTCTCACATGCTATCTAACGACAGCAGCAAGACATACCCACTAGATATCACACGATGTCATGGCTCTCGCCAGACAATGGATGTGACAAGGGCTGATGTCAGTAAGGTTGTCTTAGGTCACACAATGAGATTCAGGGCTGTGTGATACTTGCTGCATAGCTGGAGATAACCTCAGTCAACACACAGCTTGTGAGGCTAGGGTCAGACCAGCGTTATGCAAAACGTTCAGGGGGTACCATCTGAAACTTAGAATTTTTCAGCATTAGCGCAGTGTTACTGGAAAGGTAACACTGCATTAACACTGCCTTTTCAGCCCTATGGCAGACGGAATCAGAGCACATTGCAAATGCCGGCTTTATACTGCCGGAGTTTCAAATCATGGGCTTTTTCCAAGCGCATCATATGACGCTTTTTTTTTGTTTGGTGTAATGGTGGATGTTTAGAAAATGGATTTTAATTAAAAATAAAATTGTGAAAGAGGAATATATTGATGAGTTTGTTTTCAAATCAAATATTTATTGATGTGGTTACTTGTGTTCTTACTGACTTGGTTAGTAATGTCAAGTATCTGATTGATGTATATAATTTGGGGGTACTTGAGCTAACCTGTTGGTGTCAACTAACCCTCATCAGTGAGGATCAATGAGTGAAACCCGTGCTCACTTGTTTCACTAGGTGTAGTTTTAGTAATAGAGAAGGTGTAATGATCTAGCTAGCGCATACCAAACTTTTATGGTTTGAAAAATTTATTTGTATCAGAATTATATTGTCAGATATAAAATTTAAAATAAATTTCAAAAATAAAAATTAAACATTTTTTAAAATAAAATTAAAACTGTCCAGGCTCTTTTATTAGACCAATTAAAGTGCCAATCTAAAGCAGGGTTGTTCTTTCCTCTGCTTGTTGCAGTGAATCAAAAGCGACTTCAGGCTGGGATGATAACTTGTACCTTGTATTATTATTGCTTGAAGACTACTTTCTATAACGTAAATAGATAGCGTCCATTAGTTCCATTTAATGGTAGTATTACCTTATGTGCTTTACAGTGGCAGGACGGACCTTACCTACACAGGGGTATCTATAGTGCTTGGTGTTGAGTTACTCTTCTGGGGTTTGGAGTCCTCGCTTTTTGCCTCTAGGTGTCGCTGTTTCTTCCTCCTTAAATACACAGATAAAGTTGGATTTTGTAAGTTCCTGGTGCTAGAACATTCCAACAAGAAGGGAGGGGGGTTACCTTTTAAGTTGTGTGGTGCTGATTAAGATATTCTGGAAATGAGTATTTGCTTTGAGTCTCCAAATATGACCTGGTGCCTGGTTCTAGAGTGAATACATCTGGTTAGTAATATATTGGGTTTTTCTCTTTTAGTTTATTTTTCTCTAACGGCTGGATGCTGTGTAATACTGAGGTGGGTTACCTTGTTGGTAATGCAAAGTGATGGATACACTTGCTTCTTGTATGTAATTCCACTTTTTGTGATTTCTGTGGATATATATAATGGTCCTAATTAATTAATTCTTGTAGTCGTTCAGTCAATGCACGGTTAAATAGGTATCACTTCTCCTAAACCTGCGATTAGCTTGCAGAAAAATGCTTAAACTACTCGCTTGCAGTGACTGTCTTTGGTCTCCCTCTGTTTCCTCCTGGGCTCCTGCGGTGTCTGGGCGGCCCAGAATGGTGCCCATGTGCCCTGGCCACAGGCACAGCGTCCCTCTTCCTGGTGAGTTTGTTACTCAGCGTGTGCTCTTTCAGGAAGTGCGTCACCTGCTGGAGCTGTCAGGGGTCTCTGTCGGGTTGGAGGTCACGTCAGTCACTGGGCGGTGCTGATCAGTGTCTGATTGTGAGTGGAGTGGGTGGGGTCAACGCGTTTCATAGGCTCCACCTACTTCATCAGGCTCCTGCTAGCCCTCTGAAATCTTTAAATGAGGACCACAGAATGACATGGAGGTGGTGTGGTAGGAGGAGGAGAAAGGTAAATCCCAACACACCAATGGGCACATTGTAAACTGCTATGCAATATGTATTCCACTATCTGAGTCACAATGAGGGAGGGACCACCCAAGTATATAAGTAAGGCTGGGGTCACACTTGATCCGTTATTGGCCTTCGATCCGTTAGGCTAGTGTCAGGGCCGGCGTTAGAGGGAAGCAGAATGGGCACTTGCCCAGGGCCCCCACCCTCTGAAGGGCCCCCAGCAGGGTCCTACACTAATAATGTTGTTGAAGGTTTATCGACTCTTCCCCGCTCTCCTTCCCTGAGAGCAGTGTGCGCTGAATATCACCCCCATCTGCAGCCTCCTGCTGCTCAGTCTGCATGCAGACCGGAACACTGCTGCTCCGATCAGCTGTTACCGCGGTATCACTGCTCTGCACTATTCCGGTCTTCAGTATTGCAGGAGGGTGGTGCTGCAGCTCAGCCTTACACTAATTGGTTAAAGTACATCCAATCAGTGTTAGTTTTCACTGCACTCTGTCCTTTGGATTAGTAGCACAGCTCAGGTAGGGACCTGTTCTGTGATTGGTGGAGCGCCAGTGAGCTGTGCTGTGATTGGTGGAGCCCCTGCCTCCTCCTCTCTTCATTCACTGGCACTATGATGACGAACAGAGGGATTTCAATTCTCTCTCCTGCATCACTCTCTGGGCCAAAGTAAGGTACATTGGCTCCTCTGTTATTATCGTTGTTCAGAATGAGGGCCCCCAGTGTCTGCAGGGTCAGTGGGGGGTGACACAGTATTGGAGTGGGCCCTAAGAAAGGAGAGAGTGAAGGCCCCCTGTACACAAATGTAAGGTTTGAATAAGGAAGCAGCATTTCCTCGGCTGCTCCACAGAGCCAGATACAGGAAGAGCTGCTGGAGCACTGCACTGTAGCTTTATATTAGTACTCTATACACTTCTATCCCTGGAGGGTGGATGGGGGACAGGTGCCAGCACTGCTACATCACCCTGAGCACAGGAACTGGGGAAGAACGTGAAGGAGGAGCATGCTGCCTGCTGAATGCAGAGCTAGGGTGTGCAGTGCTGCCTGATAATGAGAAGAAAGATATTACACATTGCAAACACCTCTCTGCTGTGCACAAACCATGTACACCTAATTTTCCAACAGATAGGAAATAACAATATGCATAATATGAGCATAGCGAGCTCTGTGTGTGTGTGTACTATCTAGCTATGAATCTATCATCATCTATCACTCTATCTATCTCTAATCTATGTATCTATCATCTGTCAGCTCTCCTGTGTGGTGTAGTATATACAGGATCTGGCAGCTCTCCTGTATAGTGTAGTACATAGAGGATGTGTCGGCTCTACTGTGCGGTGTAGTATATAGAGGAGCTGTCGGCTCTCCTGTATGGGGTAGTATATAGAGGTTCTGTCGGCTCTCCTGTGTGGTGTAGTATATAGAGGATCTGTCAGCTCTCCTGTGTGATGTAGTATATAGAGGAGCTGTCGGCTCTCCTGTGTGGCATAGTATATAGAGGATCTGTCGGCTCTCCTGTGCGGTGTACTATATAGAGGATCTGTCATCTCTCCTGTGTGGTGTAGTATATATAGGGATCTGTCAGCTCTTCTGTGTGGGGCAGTATATGTCTTCTGATGACTATTCTCCTGATGCCAGTGAAATCACATGGACTGAGCAGCTCCTTCTTTTCCACTCTGCTCTGTCAGTGGAGCATAACTGCTGATGTCATCCAGATTGACAGACAGCTCCCTGATACCTAACTGTGGGGATCTGGCTGTCAATCAGCAAGACTTTTCGGCAGTGACACTCTTTAGATGCCACAGATTCATGAAGAGTTGTATATCTCTTCATAAGCCAGGGAGATCTGACCTCAGCATGCCATCTCATCATAATTGGCGTGAAAAACGCTAGGTTTCAGTAAATACAACTCAAATGTTTGTGTGTGATGGTGCAATTTGTTAGCAGATGGGGCCCCACTTTTAACTTCTGCCCAGGGCCCAATTTTGTCTAAAACCAGCCCTGGCTAGGGTTACATTTGTGGTTTTGTTTTCAAAACCGAATCCGGTTTTGACCATTAAAAATGGTCAAAACCGGATCATGTTCTGCAGCCTTAGGCTGCAATAGAAAAAACGGATTGCACTTAATGCAATCCGGTTAGCACATCCGGTTTTGCAGCCTGCAGTAAAAATCATGCAGGCTGCATTTTTGGAGTGGTTGAAAAACCGGATCCGTTTGCCTATGGCAACCAGATCCGGTTTTTGGTGCCACAATTTTTTCTCATTGCAGATCTGGACCCATTACTGGATCCATATCTGCAATGAGATGCCAAATGTGAAGGCACACGGTAATATCAGATCTGGTAATGGATCCCGTTACCAGGTTGTGCCTTCCAAAAGTGACCCCAGCCTAATTGGCATCATTTTTTGCACTTTTTTGTTCTGAGTCCAAAAACTGATGCCAAAAAGTGATACTGCACTCAAGTGTGATTGAAATGGTGTCAGTTTTTTCACTGGACCCAAAAAACGCTGCTAGCAGCGTTTGGCCAGGGTCACACTCACCGTTTTTAGCAGATGTCAGAGACATTCGCTAAAAACGTAAACATTTTCTGCTAAAGCGGATACCATTAACGGTATGCACTTCAGCAGGACGCAGTACCATAGCACCTCATGAATTACCTGCACAGTGGCCGCACACAGAGCATCTTGGGCGGCCGCTTTTCAGGAGTGCACAGGAAACGCTGCATGCAGCTGAGGAAAAGCGGCCGCCCAAGACGCTCTTTGTGTGGTAGCGTGTCACGCACAGTGCAGGGCTCAGTATACAGCGTGTCACACACAGCGCAGGGCTCAGTAAACAGCGTGTCACACACAGCGTAGGGCTCAGTATACAGCGTGTCACACAGCGCAGGGCTCAGTATACAGCGTGTCACACACAGTGCAGGGCTCAGTATACAGCGTGTCACACACAGCGCAGGGCTCAGTATACAGCGTGTCACACACAACGCAGGTCTCAGTATACAGCATGTCACACACAGCGCAGGCTCAGTATACAGCGTGTCACACACAGCGCAGGGCTCAGTATACAGCATGTCACACACAGCGCAGGGCTCAGTATACAGCGTATCACACACAACGCAGGTCTCAGTATACAGCGTGTCACACACAGCGCAGGGCTCAGTATACAGCATGTCACACACAGGGCAGGGCTCAGTATACAGCGTGTCACACACAACACAGGTCTCAGTATACAGCATGTCACACACAGCGCAGGTTCTGCAGTTGCACACTCACCCCCAGCTTGGTATATTGCACTCAGTGTGATGCACAGCAGCCCCCACGTGTCTGTGTGTGACCTCAGCTGCCCGAGCAGCCCCTTTTTACCCTACCACAATGCCCCCTGTGCAGCCGCACACTTTCAGCTGGGATTGCAGCCCCTGTCTCTTCTCCACAGCGGGCGGCTACTAGGGTTAATATAGAGACCTGTGCCCGATATTAGTAGTCCAGTGACGCTCACACAGGCCCCAGCAGCCTCACCTGGTAAGAGGCCTCCTGTGCGAGCAGTGCTGGGAGAGCGGGTGCCGCCGCCCTCCACATTATTTAAAGGGCCGGCAGCCATTGCTAACAAGCGGGGATGCCAGATCCCCAGTGCGGCCCACAGCCGCCGAGGAAGAGAGGGGGGCCTTGGAAGATGTGAGGGGGTGGAGCCAAGAGGAGATTGGCAGGAGGGGGCCCATAGAAGAGGTGAGAAGGCAGGGCCTGAAGGAGATTGTAGCCCGCCCCCTCGCTTCTCATCCGGGCCCCCTTCTCCTGTCCATTACCGCCGGGCGCCTGACAGCTGTCAGAGTAATCAGGCCCTGAAGGCGGGCCTGCTGACCACTGATGTAAAAGCCTTATATAATTGAATAAATAGTGTGATAAACAGGTGTGTTCTTCAATTTCAGATCCTAAATCAGTGTCAGGAGCACATAATCTCAAATCAGGCTGGTTTCACACTGCAGTTTTTTCCCTGATCAGGGTTCATCAGATTTTGTGTGCCAAAACCAGGAGTGTCTCCAAAACCCAGAACAGGTGTAAGGGCCCTTTCACATCAGCGTTTTTTGAAATTTGCGGCAGATGCGGTGAAAAAACCGCATCTGCCGCAATTACCGCATACCGGATGCACTTGCGGCGCGGTTTTTTTTCGCTGCCGCACCTGCCGCAAGTGCAAAACCGCACTTGCCGCACCTGCCGCAAGTACGCCTATACTTTGCATGGCGTTTACCGAAACCGCGCCGCAAGTGCATCCGGTATGCGGTAATTGCGGCAGATGCGGTTTTTTTCACCGCATCTGCCGCAAATTTCAAAAAACGCTGATGTGAAAGGGCCCTAAATCTTTCAATTACAGTATACTTTTTCTCTGCACATTTCACTCCTGGTTTTGGCACACAAAACCTGATGAACCCTGATCAGGGAAAAACTGCAGTGTGAAACCAATCTTGGGAGACTGGGTGATCCTGAAAAGACATGTGAAAGCCATTAGCCAAGATTAGATGGGCCGATCTAGCTTCTCTGAATTAAGGCCAGGTTACACATTGCAATGTGGCAGCGATCCGACCAATGATGTGGATCGCTGCCACATCGTGAACTAATCACTGGTGAGTTGTCACACAGGCAGACTCACCAGCAATCAGGACCAGCGAGAATGCTGGTAACCATGGTAAACATCGGCTAACTAAGCTTAGTTACCTGCTGTTTACCATGGTTACCAGCTCGTTCATTGTTGGTCTCCCACAGTCACACGCGTCGATGCTGGGCGCCCAGCGGGAGACCAATGATAGATTTATGGTCCTGGCCATAAATCTCCGATCAATGATCAATGACTTATCGTTGATCGTTGATACGTGTCACACACAACGATGTTGTTTTGACATTTCTGCAACATCACCAAACCGGTGACGTTGCATTGATATCGTTCATGATATCATTGTGTGTAACGGGCCCTTTAGACCAACTTCAGTGGAGATTGAAGGAAAACCCATCTGGATGCGGAAGAGAGTCACCACCAGCAGGATAATAGGTCTACGATAATTGTAGTCACTGACCAACACACCATAGTAATAGACTGTAACATATATAACATTATGGGAAATTTCCAGATTGGGGCTGATGTACAGGATATATCCAAATTAATGCAGAAATGGTTCAGGAACATGATGCAAATGAGGACTCAGAGTAGGAGAAACATTCAGTAATCTGAATAATCTATTAGTTTGAGGGTAGATGACACATGTATAACTGATAGTGTTCTATTAACTTGTACGTGTAGCCGTAAATGCGCTGTTTTAGTTTCTGATATGTTATTTTCAAAATAATCAGGATCATGTGTAAAGGGAAACGTTATGAAATAATCCCTGGCGGTATAAAATGGAGCAGAGACAAGAAGATCCATTAGTGTTGTGATACAATTATGGGTATCTAGGTAGGAAACTGAGGTGAAGCAGGTAGGAAAGTCCCTAGGACGTGGGTATCACGATTTTACCCTGGCCCTATTGTACCCGTACGATTGTTTTGTCGATTTGTCGTCGTTCTTCGACCACTTGTCTTTGTCTACCCTCTAACTTGTACAGCGCCATGTATCCTAATAGCGCTATATAAATACCTAATAATAATAATAATAATAATATACCTCCTGATATACCCATAATTGGTCACAAATGGGGGGAAAGTGAGAGAACAGAAGCCATTTTGTAGTGTTTAGCATCTATATTGTCATGAAGCCTCTGATGTCATCTACTATATAATTGCCTAATCGTGTCTGCCTGTCCAGAAAATCGCGCGCCAGCGCTGATTGGTCACTGCCAGCCGCGGAGACCAATAAGCGCACTTTGCGCGTGTTTTAAAACACGCTTCGCTGATTGGTCGGCATAGCCGGAGGCGACCAATCAGTGAAGCGCGCGGCGGAAACTATGAATCCTGCGACGCTGATTGGTTGCCGCTCTCAAAACTCCTGCCAAGCCATGCTGCTTTGCTGATTGGTCGCCGCCAACCGCGGCAGCCAATCAGCGAAGCGTGTTTTCAAACGCGCAATTTGAACTGCCGCTGGTAGTGTGACACACTTCACTCCTGTTTACAAGGCTGTCAGTCATAGTGTGACGCACTTCACTCCTGTTTACAAGGCTGTCAGTCATAGTGTGACGCACTTCACTCCTGTTTACAAGGCTGCCGCTCATAGTGTGATGCACTTCACTCCTGTTTACAAGGCTGTCAGTCATAGTGTGACGCACTTCCCTCCTGTTAATCAGTGACAGTCTGAACTACTTCAGTCACGTTTATTCAATGGATTTAATTGGTCGTAAGAGCAAATACGCCAATGACAATGACAGAAAAGCTGAAGAAGCAGCAAGGCGACGACAACGTCGACACCAAGAGACGCCACAACAAGCTGCCGTGAGACAAGCCCAGGATGCGGCATCTCACAGACGTCGTCGGCAACAGAACACAGCACAATAAACTGCCGCCAGACAAGCCCAAGATGCTGAATCTCATAGACAGTGTCGGCTGAATGAATCTCCAGAACAGGGCAAACAGACAACATGTTCGCACCATTCATACAACACGAATGCTCTACCAACTAAGGCAAGCCCAGGAGAATATTCAATAGACACGATAGACACATAGGTAGATGATAGATATATCTCGTGTATTCATTGCATTATTCTTAAATCTTCATAAATAAACTACATACATATTCTAGAATACCCGATGCATTAGAATCGAGCCACCATCTAGTACTTTGTATTTACGTAATGCATATTGATATTTCTTTGCTTTTCAAACCTAGCCTTATCTTTCCATCTAATTCTGTCTCTTTCTCCAGCTTTGGTGGTAGTCAAATGTTCTCTTAACTGCAATCTGTTAATTACTTCCTGCTGTGAACTGTCCTCCTGCTCCCTCCTCCTCCCCTCTCCCTCACCTGGATTAATTTCATGGACATTTGAATGGTATAAGTTGAATCGAGCAGGTCACATATGACCTTGGTCAGATGTGACATCATTTGAAGTGTGACATCTTTAAAGTGTCACATCAGAAATATCCCAGAAATAACACAGAAGTAACCAGAAGGTACCAGCTATACCATCCTTATCACATCAGAAGGTATCAGCTATACCCGTCTGCTAACTGTCTTTGTTACTTTACTTTCAACTTTTTTTTTTAATTTAACCATGTCCTTTGCTTCACTGTCTATTGTTCTATGTGCCTTTGCCATTCACATCTACTGCCCCATCCCCCCTCCATCACTCTTCATCCACATCAGCCCCTCTCTCCTTCCTTCTACTTTATTGAGCTCCTATACTCTCTTCAACGTACTGAATAATCTCAGACCACCATTTTCCACAGTGTGGCATCAAAATCAAAGTCACAATTACAAAACCTATTTGCCTTTTCTCTTTTTACTGCTGCTCCTGTCAGGTGATACCTCACCAAATCCTGGTCCACTCTCCACCAACTTCAACCCCTCTCCCACCACACATAGTAACCCTGCTAACCTTATCAACACTACTTGCACACCTTCATTTCCCTCTTTTAACTGCACTCTCTGCAAGCCATGGTCTGTATGTAATAAGCTTCCCTTCATCGACAACTACTTTCTCACAAACTCTCTTAACCTCCTGGCTCGCACAGAAACCTGGATCCAGGATTCAGACACAGTGTCTCCTGCCGCTATTTCTTATGGTAGCTTACATTTCTCTCATTCCCTGAGACTTGGGAACAGGCATGCTGGTGGAGTTGGCTTACTCCTGTCCCCACAATGTACCTTCCAGGTCATCCCTCCAACCCCATCACTTTCATTCCTCTCTTTTGAGGTCCACACAATTAGGCTCTTCCATCCCCTCCCCCTCAGAGTAGCGGTGGTATACCGCCCCCCAGGGTCACCCACCCAGTTCCTCGACCATGTCTCTGCGTGGCTGCCTCATTTCATGTCCTCAGAATTACCAACCCTTATTCTGGGAGACTTCTCAAACCACATCTCAAACCACATTTCTTGGCCTCTCTCAGCTCTGAACCTTTGAGACACACAAGAATGGTAACACCCTTGACCTGATCTTTGTCCGGCTCTGCTCAACCTCCTTCTTAGATAATTCACCTCTTCCCCTCTCTGACCACAACATTCTCTACTTCACGCTCACAAACCCTCGCCCACCCCAACACAGTCCAACCTATCACACGTCCAGAAATCTAAAAGCCATTAACCCTCATATATTCACAAACTCTTTACACTCATCACTGTCCCCAATCTCTTCATTCTCCTGTCCTGATCTGGCAGTAAATCACTTAAATTACTTTTTCAGAAGCTCCCTGGACCAAGCAGCGCCCTTCACCCTCAGAACCTTCAAACACAGAGTAAAACAGCCCTAGCTCACATCACAAACGTGATTCCTCCAGCAATGCTCTCGGAGTGCTGAACATCTATGGAGGAAAACTCGCACTTCAGAAAACTTCATTCACTATAAATTTATGCTGAGAACTTACAACTCTGCCCTTCATCTTGCCAAACAAACCTACTTCACCACCCTGATCTCCTCACTATCCAACACCCCAAAAAAACTCTTTGACACCTTTCACTCTCTTCTCAGTCCTAAAGTGCAGGTCCCTATCACTGACCTCTGTGCTGATGATCTGGCTTCTTACTTTACAGAGAAAATAGAAAACATGCATCAAGAAATCAACTCCCAACCTCAAATTGCTGTTACCCCTACCTCTCCCCACATTTCCTCCGGCTCACTCTCCACTTTTGACCCAGTAACAGAAGAAGAAGTCTCCAGGCTCCTCTCTTCCTCTCGTCCCACCACATGCACTGCTTACCCCATTCCCTCACATCCAGTCTCTCTCTCCGGTGGGCACCTCTCATCTAACCAAAATCTTCAACCTCTCCCTCTCCTCTGGCATCTTCCCCTCCTCCTTCAAACACTCTATCATTACTCCATTACTAAAGAAAACTTCTCTCGACCAATCCTGCACAAACAACTACAGACCAGTCTCCAATCTCCCCTTCATTTCAACTCTTGGAGCGCCTGGTCTACACCCGGCTCACTCAATACCTCTCCACTCACTCTCTTCTAGATCTATTACAATCCAATTTCCGCCTCCTACATTCTATAGAAACTGCCCTCATCAAAGTGACCAATGACTTTCTGATGGAAAAACGTAATGGTGACCACTGTCTGCTTATTCTTCTTGACCTTTCTGCAGCCTTTGACACTGTTGACTACTATCTCCTACTCTCCATGCTGCACTCCATTGGCATCAAGGACATGGCTCTCTCATGGTTCTCTTCCTATCTTTTTGACCGCTCTTTCAGTGTATCATTTGCTTGCTCCACTTCTTCCCCTCTTCCTCTCACTATTGGGGTCCCTCAGGGTTCAGTCCTTGGACCTCTTCTCTCTCTCCACGGTATCGATTGGACAGACCATCAGTAGATTTTGTGTAAAACACAAAGGAGACAAAGCGAGGCGCAGAATAGTGCCCTATCAATGATGACACTTGTTGAAGATGGTGATGTGTAATGCCCACTCACCTTGCTTAGTTGTGTAACCCACAACAGGCTGGAGCGCAAAATACAGCTGCCGCTGGACCTCCACCTGCCACTGGATGTGGAAAAGCCGGTATCGGTTGTTAGGAATAGGTGTATCACGGTCCGCGATGCTGTGCCACAAAATCACGAGGAAGACAATGCTTCATTCAAACAACTTCCTTTATTCTTCCTTTACGTCTTTCGGAGCCACATCTGAGCTCCTTCCTCAGGGACACCATGTCCCTGATGAAGGAGCTCGGCTGTGGCTCCGAAACGCGTAATGGAAGAATAAAGGAAGTTGTTTGAATGAAGCATTGTCTTCCTCGTGATTTTGTGGCACAGCAGCGCGGACCGTGATACACCTATTCCTAACAACCGACATGAGCAGATTTGGCTTTCAGTCTCATCTTTATGCTGATGACACACAACTATGCATTTCTTCCCGTGACCTTACTCCCATTCTAATAAAGAACACCAATGACTGTCTAACCGCAGTTTCCAATATCATGTCCTCTCTCTACCTGAAACTCAACTTTTCCAAAACTGAACTTCTTCTGCTCCCGCCCTCCACTAACCTCCCTAAATATGACATCTCACTCTCAGTGTGTGGCACCACAATAACGCCTAGTCAGCAGGCTCGCTGTCTGGGTGTTATGTTTGACTTTGATATTAACTTCACAACACATATACAATCTCTCACCCGCTCTTGCCGCTTGCACCTGAAGAACATCTCTAGAATTTGCCCCTTTCTCACCTTGAAAATCACGAAAACCCTCACTGTGGCCCTGATTCACTCCCACCTTGACTATTGTAATTCTCTTTTAATTGGTCTCCCCCTGCACTAGACTCTCCCCTCTTCAGTACATCCTTAATGTAGCAGCCAGGACCACCTATCTAGCTAACCGTTAGATGCTTCTACTCTATGCCAGTCATTGCACTAGCTGCCTATATACTATAGGATCCAATTCAAACTGCTTGTTCTCACCCACAAAGCTCTTCACAGTGAAAAGAAAAGAAAAGAGTGAGAGTTCTATTGCCCAAGTAGCTAAAAACACGTATGTACTGTCCACACAGTGTATATTGCACAAAGTTTTACTTTATTAGATGCAATGGATACAAATAACAGACGTGTCCAGGGTAAAAATGACAAGACTTTTAAACATTAAGAGGGAGACAAAGTGACAAGTGGGCAAGACAGGCAAGGACTGTATATGAAAGGTTCAGAGGGGTAGTAAAAGTGCAAAGTGCCAAGGTGCATAGATCAGGGTAGAGGTAGTTTATCCTATTAGAAGTAGCAAAACCCCTGGTCTAAATTACAGTAAAGTGCACAGTAACAACTTACCCATGAGCCTAGTTAGGGTCCCTGCCACGTCTGCCCACTGGTCCAGTAGCCCCGACACGTGTTTCGCGTCGGCTGCTTCGGGGGGCTAGTGGTGACAAGTGCTCAACAGTGAGGGCTTTTTAAATGGAGTCACAACCAATGGGAGACCGCTGATGTTGCTGCATTTGCAGCACTGGCAAAAATGGTTGTCAGACGGCGGGGAGGGCATTCTGGGTTGCACCGGGTCCGGAACGCAACTTCCGGTGACGTCATTTCCCCCGGGAAAGAGAAAGATTATCTTTATGGTGACGTTTACTCATATTCTTCAAATCCCGGGTGACTAGTCTATTGAAAATGTCAACCTGGGGCATAGTGAGAAGGGGGGTTATGGTTCGTGTGAGTACCCTGGTAATCTGACCTACATGCCATTATGGCTGGGGTGTATATAGGGGGGTTTTTTGCATATGTGTATTTTAGCCCTATGTGTCCGGTTGGTCGAGAAAACTCTCCCTGCCTATGCTTCCTTTTTGGAGTTAACATGGCCTGCCTGAATCATGCTGCCCATGAAAAAATGATCGCTGTTCGGCGTATCCAGAGTTATGTATTGGATTGTCAGCTTTTTAACTTGTGCTTTATTCACTTTTTTAGGTTCACTTATTATTTTTCCTTAATTGGGATTTGGAGATGTGAGTCGACCTATGGGAGTGATGGACTGAACCCATATGGGACAACACAAGAACTATGGAGGAATTGGGATGAAAATATACACCTGCAGGAATACAGGCACTACATCGCCTAATATGGACTGACTTTTGTCAGTATATGGGCTTATATATGATTTATTGTACTGCTGGTGTCATATCCTGTTCTTTTCCCCTACTCCTCTCTTTCCTCTGTTCTATACCTATTGGGTCTCAGTCTAGTCCTCTCTAGCTTACTTGCCCCACTATTACTAGTGCAGAAATGACATTAAAACTTTAATGTGTAGCGATTGGGGTTATCCCCAGATCGCTACTAGTACGCCCTTACTTCTGCCCTAATCCAAAATGGCGCTAGACGCTGTGCGCATGCGCACTGGCAAACTGGAAGTAGGCGGCGAGGGGGACTTCTATTAAGGGTGCACCGGGGGAAATGACGTCACCGGAAGTTGCGTTCCGGACCCGGTGCAACCCAGAATGCCCTCCCCGCCGTCTGACAACCATTTTTGCCAGTGCTGCAAATGCAGCAACATCAGTGGTCTCCCATTGGTTGTGACTCCATTTAAAAAGCCCTCACTGTTGAGCACTTGTCACCACTAGCCCCCCGAAGCAGCCGACGCGAAACACGTGTCGGGGCTACTGGACCAGTGTGCAGACGTGGCAGGGACCCTAACTAGGCTCATGGGTAAGTTGTTACTGTGCACTTTACTGTAATTTAGACCAGGGGTTTTGCTACTTCTAATAGGATAAACTACCTCTACCCTGATCTATGCACCTTGGCACTTTGCACTTTTACTACCCCTCTGAACCTTTCATATACAGTCCTTGCCTGTCTTGCCCACTTGTCACTTTGTCTCCCTCTTAATGTTTAAAAGTCTTGTCATTTTTACCCTGGACACGTCTGTTATATGTATCCATTGCATCTAATAAAGTAAAACTTTGTGCAATATACACTGTGTGGACAGTACATACGTGTTTTTAGCTACTTGGGCAATAGAACTCTCACTCTTTTCTTTTCTTTTCATAATGTCTACTGAGTAGTCTGCCCCTAACATGATCATACCCGGTCCCTTATTTCTCACAAAGCTCTTCACAGTGCAGCACCTCTCTACATCTTCTCCCTTATCTTTGTCTATTACCCCACCCATTCTCTTCGCTCTGGAAGGGACTTTAGCCTCAATTCTGCATTAATCCGAACCTCCCACTCCCGTCTCCAAGACTTCTCCCGAGCTGCACCAATTCTCTGGAATGCACTACCCCAAGAAATTAGGTGTATCCACAACTTACATAGTTTCAGGCGATCCCTAAAGGTACCGTCACACGGGGAGATATCGCCGGCGATGTTGCCGGCAACAGAGGGGCGTGGCCAGGTTGCGGCGACATCGCCGGCGAATTGCCGCGTGTGACAGGGCGATAATCAGGCGATGAATCGCCTGAGTCACATCGCCAGGTTTCCCAACCATGTTGGGAAACCTGGCGATGTTGCTCAGGCGATTCTGCCTGATCGCCCTGTGTAACGCGGCACCCTGCAATGTTACGGGCGATTCCGCCTATCTACAACATTGCGGGTTATCGCTCGCTGGGTTGCTGGGCAACCCAGCGAGCGATAGCCGCGGCAACTAGCCGGCGACATCGCCGGTAAGTTGCTCAGTGTGACATCTCACCGGCGATGTTGTCAGGGATGCGCGCTCCCGCGATCCCCGGCAATATCGCCGGCGATATGTCCCTGTGTGATGGTACCTTTAAGACACATCTTTTTAGGGCGGCCTATCATGATCCCTAGTCAAAGTAATCTAGACATAGCCTACCCGCTCCACCAGTCTCAAGTGGATCACAAATAATGGTTGGCGGCCACTTATACTGCTCCTATCTGTTCCCCATCTCCTCAAGTTGACTATACCATCTTTATAAATAAGCACCTGTACTTTGTGTCACCCCCCCACCTCAGTGTTAGATTGTAAGCTCTTATGAGCAGGGCTGTCAATATTTTGCTCTAATTATTGTAGTGTATTATGCATTGTATTGTTTTTTGGTATTGTATTTTCTGTTAACTGTTTTTTTATGATTGTTTAAATATACACCTCTGAATTGTGAAGCGCTGCGGAACATGTTGGCTCTTTATAAATAAAGATTATTATTACTGTTATTATTATTATTATCATTATGTCACAGTGATCAGATAAAAATGAGTAGGTGGGGAAGGTCACATTAATGTTCACGCCCCTATTGTCACCATGGCGTAATGGATTGAAGCCAAACCCTTTCTCTGTAATACTATTTAAAGTGCCTGCATATGCTAATAAAGCAGGTGTCTCTCAGTACACCATCCAGCTTGTGTGTGCTATGATTTTCCTCTGAGCGCTCGTTTAACATATTAATTTGAAATTCACAGGAGTGGATTGCACTCACATACATAATCATATCCAACATTTTATCAAATTATACCACCGTATACCCATCACCCCCTCTCAAGCAATATGCTACTGAAGAACTAATCGCATATAAACATTGAATCTCGCAGATTGAAACCGAACAAAAGGTTCATAATAAAAGACATATTTTATTGTTTAACCATATATAAAATCAATTAAAAAGTAAGATAATGCACAGGTAATAGAAAAATGAGTGTCAACGCAAAAATATCAAGGCAGGGATACTACTATATAAAATACAATTAGTAATCAATTCATGAGTCCTTTCAATGCTTATAATATAGCTAATCCTTTTGTGATAACAAAAAAAAAAAGCAAAATCTGATGTTAATATATTGTACCAAGAGGAACCCAGAACCAGGTCAAAAATAGAATGGCAATAATATAGATACTATTAGGAGACCGCCCAATAACTGAAGTCTGATACAACAGCCCACTCGTAGGTAATATATGAAGCCTGAAAATCTGTCACTTATCAAAGATCTATATAGTCAATAATTTCATATATCAATGATGGAATAGGGTTTGCATAGCTTTACACATACATATTGCAAAAAAGCAGGCTATATAACTATATACATAATTGTTGGTATAATGACAGACTTTATCCACAATCTTAATCCAAAACAATGCTGATATTAAAAGCATAATAGCCATATTCTCTCAAAAGAATAAGGAGTATTGAGCTGCAAACAAATTACTTGGTATGATTCTGACAGTCGAGCCTCACATACCCCAACACGTGTTTCGGCACATGTCCCCTTGTCTGTGTTTGACAGAAACACAAATTGGGCTCAGTACACTGAAATGGCCATTTAAAAACATTTTATGACAATTTTCCATGCATTTTATGACTATGTTTGTGAGTATGCAAAAATCCATATGGGAGAAAGTATTGCGTTACTGACAGTATTGGATGTTATAAATCTGTTGTTACCTGTACAGAAATTACAGCATATTTATTGCCCCCACTAAAAATCTTTTCTCGAGCAGCCCTCCTGTGCCCTTGTCTTATTATTTATACATTCACATTAGCTAAGTATGCTATTTCATTATTTAGCAGCTTATGCAATCACAGAAATCCAAGATTGAATGCCAACAGAACATGGATGTGCATCTCAAAAAGAATAAAGGCATTAAAACTAGATGCTTCTTCCCAATTAATTGTCATTCTTAATACTAAGAATTTTTATTTATATTGCTCCAAACATATTCTGCAACACTAAAATTCAGAGGGGACATGCACAGACAATATGAGAATAACAAAAATTCAACAGAAACCAAGAGGAGTGAGGGCCATGCTCACAAGGTTGCCATCTATGACAATAAAAGCAACCATGTTGCTTTTGTCTAATGGCTAATTAGTTAATTTGTCATATGGCTAATGACAAGTTTTTGTAATATTCAGTGCCATTAAAAATCACCAAATGTGCACAATTTTGTTAAAACTCATTAATAATGTTATTGTGCACAGCCATCCTGCTTACCGCAGAAAAAACTGGGAAATTTCCTGCCTATCATTTTCCAGGTGCCACAGCTTAAGAAGAAAATCTGTACACAGCAAAATACCCTTCATTGAAAATCTGGTCCTACGGGAATTCTGACAAATATAAATATTTTAGAATGGATGAGCTGTCAAAAGCTATTATATGTAAGGCACTGTGACAGCAAAAAAATGAAACATTATTTTTAAGTTGAGACATTTTCATGGAATCAGAAACATTGAAATGTTAAAATGACAGCAGTCCTGGAGACAGATATGGGCAGTTGGATAGTTGAATGTTTCTCTGAAGGCCCTGTTACATGGCACTACATTGGAACGATGTCCACAATGATCTCGTGGGGCGCGGTTGTTGCAGACATCGTTTTGACACCGTTGGTGAGATGTCACATGTCTAGATATCGTGGACAACTCACCAACGATGTTGTGAGCAGGTATACGTTTGCACAACCCTGCGAACAATCCCTGCTCATTGCTGTGAATGGGCGAAGTCATAAATTACATCGTTATCGCAGTGTCAGACACCACGATATACCAGGTTGGCTGATCGTTAATCATGTGGTTTGAGAACATGTTCTCAAATCTGTGATCAGCGATCCAATGATTTATCATTACAACTTTGCAGAGTCACACGTAACGAGGTCGCAAAGAGATCGCTGGAACGCCTCCACACCCGTGACGTATCACTGATGTCATTAACGATGTCGTGCCATGTAACGGGGCCTTTAAGTATTTTCCCTGGAAGGATTATAGTTCAGGGAATTTTATCCTGTCTAGATGGGTGGATGGATGGATAGTAGAAGGATGAGAGAGATGGTAAGTAGTAACCAGAATTTATACTGTATAATTCACTAGTAACCGGGTTGTTCTGCCCATTTAGATTTAGTAAGAGAAGGTGATACAAATTTGCCCCTTATTAAAACCTGTGAAATGTGACATGTTATCTTGCTGTGTTGCTTCATGTGATTAAAACAAGAAAAAAGGGAAGATGCTGTGTATAAGTATTGGGATCACTTTCAAATATTTAGAAAAAAAATGAACAATCTTGATCTGTAGAAAAAGCATAGAAAAACACGTATAAAAACATTTAAAAGTAGCATAAGCTATACAACAAAAGTTGAGTAATTAGAAAGTGGTGCACAAGTGTCAGGAGCAGGTATCAAGGAATGAATGCACCACACAGCAAAGAGACCCTAACAAGAGTCCTCAGTTTTTCAAAAATTAGGCACAGCCACCACTATAGTGGTAACAATTGCCCCAGAGTTGATTATTGTAAAGTGGAGCTTAAAGGGATCCTGTCACCTCCAGAACGCCTCCTAAGCTACCAAAACATGTCCCTGCAGCATCCTATCACTAATCTCACACTTCTTTTGTATCCTAAAAGCAACCTGTGAAAGTGCATAAAAACGTTTTAATACTTACTCATTAGTGATTTTAATTAGCAGGGGCTATATTCTTTAGCCCTTAGGGCGTGTTGTTTTCCAGCTCCAGGATCCAGCCCCTCTCTGTCTGTGTTCCTCTGCTTGTGCAGGCTTTGCCCTCCCCCCTCTCTATCACTCACAGAATGCAAATCATTAGTCCTGCCTTCAGCTCCATATCACAGCAGCACAGAGAGAGAGAGAGATGGATCATTCAGGGCGTGAAAATGAGCACCTGGGGAGGGCTTAGAGTCTCACAGGGGACACCCTGTGAGACTTATTCAGGGACAAGAAGTCTCAGATTTGTAAGTGTATATTGTTGATTATTCCAATGTTACAGAGCGCTTTTTTTTTATAGAAAAGGAGCACTAATACTGATATGTTAGGGTGCAGGGACAGGTATTAATAGGGTTGGGGGTGATTTGGAGGGGTCAGGTTCCCTTTAACGCAGCACACTGAAAGTACACCAGTGCCTAGTCTCCCCATTCTTACACTGGGGTGGAAAAGTCCTTGGAGACCCATGACTTGTTCATCTTGATAAATATTAGGCGATCACCCTCTTGGTGGACAGCCATATGTGCTTATACATCAGGACATCATCAGCAGTGCTGAAGACACATTCTTAGAGAACGCTGGCTATCGGGCACGACAAAATCTCCCAGGCATGAGTGGCGAGCTCAAGCCACTTTTCCATTTTTGAAGCCCAAAATGCACAAGGGTACAGTTCCACAGTCATGGCATCGATATTGAGCTGCAGATGCTCCTGCACCATCCTTTCTAGGAGTTGACTATGGCTGGGGTCACATTTGGAAGTGTAATTGCGGTTACTACATCCAGATCCAGATGCGGAAACTGCAATTGCCTTCAGAGACATTTTGTGCACAAAATGTGTCTGATAAACGGCAATGCGGTAACCGGATTGCTCAGGATGTGTAATCCGGAGCAATCCGATTACCGTATGTTTTGTTCATCCGTGCTGCCGCAGGGATGAACAAAGGTTAATCTTAATAATAGGTGCCCACCCTCCCTAGAGACATGCTGTCCACTCAGGTGGGCATGTGAGGGGTTAATATGTGTCATTATAGTATTGCTGGCTATTGTCGGCTTTTTCAGTTTTATGAATGAATGCGGCAGTGCCTCACTGTAGAGGAGATACTGTACATAATGTACGTACTGTATGAGCCCCTGTCCTTGGTCCTGAAAGTTGTAACATTAGGTCTATGGCGGTGCGCTGCCCATCTTCTTGCCTAGATACCCGCAGTTTATCATAGTTACAAGCGTCCTCCCTGCTTACAGGCTGCGCTAAGTAGGGAAGACGCTGGTATCCATGATAAACACCGGGTAACTAAGCAGCGCGGGCTACTTAGTTACCGCTGTTTATCATGGATACCAGCGATCTCACGGGTGCTGAGTCGCTGGTGAGTCTGCCTGTTTGACAGCTCACCAGCGACTCCAGAGAGACTTTTCAGCGATCCCAGCCAGGTCAGATCGCTGGTGGGATCGCTGGGAAGTCTCAGTGTGTGAAAGGGCCTTAAGTGCGGGAAAGACAAATAAAAAAATGGAGACCTGTGCTTATCTCAGATAAATTATCTGACCTGAGACCTTGAGAACTCTTCTGGCGGGTTTACACGTTGTGATATCGTAGTACGATTTCAATGAAAAGTCACGTGGTTCAATCGTTGGAGCCGATATCGTTCCTGCGTTGTATGGTGTGAACGTCCAATACGATGCAGGAAAGATGTCAATGCGATATCGGGGATTGAATGAGCGTGCTATTCAATGCCCCGATATTGAAGGGAGATTGGAGCCGGATCGTGCTGTGTAAACGCCCAACTACGATGCGATTTGAAACGTCACCCATTCACTCCCATGTTCGATCCTGGGTTGAGGGGCGTAGACATCGCACGGATGGTGTATTCCGATATCGCAGCGTGTAAACCTACGATGCGATGAGGGAGAAACGTGCACTAAATGCGCGCTCCCGCGCCATTGAGTTACGATATTGCAACGATATTGAAACGTGTAAACCCACCATTCCCCCTTTCACTGCCGCCAACTATCCTAGACACTAACACTGCACAAACGTGGAACAGAAGCATTAGATTACATTCACATGCTATGTTTCTACTGCTTTTTTTGTGGGTGTGTTTTTTTCTGCACTGTCCACTAGGACAGTGTGAAGAAAGATATTTCAAACACAAAAAAGAAAAAAGAATCCCTGATGTCCTTTCCTGTCATCTCCATTCCTTGGAATGGAGATACAGGGGAATCCTATTTTTATTTTTGAACCCTAACCCTAATCCACCTAGGGTTAAGGTTAGAGATAGAGGGGAGCCCTATTTTTATTTTAGTTTGGAACCCTAATCCTAACCCTAACCCACCTAGGGATAAGGTTAGAGATACAGGGGAGCCCTATTTTTATTTTAGTTGGGAACCCTAAACCACCTAGAGTTAGAGGTTAGGGTTAAAAAAAAGTGCGGGCTCCAGCAGCATTTTCTACTGCCAGCTAAGTGTAACCCAAGCAGCTGGTGGCTGCTAACACCTGCAGTTTCGTGTTACCTTCACTGTCAATAGACAATCCAGGGAAGCCCTTTTTTTTAGTTTGTTTTTAAAAAGCTAAAAAAAAAAATCATGTGGGCTTCGCCAGATTTTCTATTGCTGGCAAAGGAAACCCAGGCAATTGAGTGCTGGAATCCTCAGTGTAGTAAGGCCCAAGCATTCTGGGCCCCCACGCTGAGAACCGCAGCCAGCAGCTGCCCCAGAATTGGCCCCTTAATGACTTTCTAGGATGGGGGTGCACCGCCTGGTGAAAATATATGAAATGGGTGGGGCGTAATAGAGGCAGAGAGTCAACGGTACTGAAAGAGAGGGAGAACCTCTGTATTAAGCACGCACAACCATTGCTGGTGAACCATGTGATTTATTGACAATACGCTAACACAACAGAAGGAAGGAAAAAGCCCTCAACATTTAAAAACATATAGATCTCCGTCCTCCACATATAGAATATAAAGGGTCATACATGGCAAGATAATTATACCATAATAACCAGTGGGTAGTTGACACAAGGCAGTATTTTTGGGTGGACAGAAGAGTAAGAGTACTGTCACACCTGGCGACGGCACTTCTTAGGCGACGTAAGGGCGTGGCCTATCGGCACAGATATCGCCCCTGCGCCGCCTAATGTAAAGGGGCGATGTCGGCGCTACATATTGCCTCTGGGTGGTCTCCTGGTTTCACATCAGTGCTCTGAAACCAGGCGAGCACTCAGGGGCGATCTGTAGACATCACCCCATGTAACAGCGGGACGGAGATCTGATAGGCGATGGGAGCCATAGGCTCCCATGTTACAGCATTGCCATTGGGGTCTTTAGACACCTCAGCGGCGATGCCGCCTGTCAGATCGCCGGTGCGTCGACGGAGGTGTCGCCGCATGTAACCATGCAACGGCAACGCTGGCGGGACGCCAAAACGAGCGCACTTCCGCCCGTTGCCGCCGACATCTCCGGCGACGTCACCTCGTGTGATGGGCCCCTAAGGAAGCCGGTATGCGACAGTGGGGTAGAAAAGTAGGCATAGAACAATAATTTAGTACAGTAAATCACAGGGTTAGTGGAGAAAGGTTATTAAGGCCCATATATATAAATGCAGAGTTTAAGCATATTAGACACTTTAACACTTTCCCATTATTTATATGACCAACTAGGACCACCATATACAAGATAAGTCAAAATAAGCATAATGGCCAATGCCCACCAGGTTAAAGGTCCGTTGCAATATGAAACAGCTAGGGATGAGCGAGTAGTCAAATACTCGCCATACTCGTGCCGAGTACAATGTAATACTTGGGTATTTGGTGCGAGTAGCGAGTCCAATGTTAGTCAATTGGAAATGCGAGCAATGTTTTGCTGGACCCAAAAAAGAGGACCGGGGGCTGAGGAAAAGGCTGAAATGGGTGCATGATTGCCGTAAGAGTGAGTTATGATGGAGGAAATCTTATGACAGCTCAGTGTGTAAGTGGTGTAAAGAGAGCGATCTACCCTAGGGGCTGTGTGATGGTTAATGCAGGAAGAAGCCACCCATCATGATCATCATCACAAGGGCTTCGCAATTATAAAACGTGGACTACTGTCATTGTGTCCAAAAAGTAGCCCAAGGGCTGTACCATGGTTGATGAAGGAGGCAGGCTTCAAGGGCCAAACAATTAAGAAGCTAGAACTACTATCACAGTACTTGCAGTGTCCAATGCCCAGGCATAGCCATAGTGTCTTCAAAAATTAGCCCAAGGGCTGTATTATGGTTGATGAAGGAAGCAGGCCTCAAGGGCAAAATAATTATGAAGCTAACCTAGGACTACTAGCACAGTAGTTGCAGTGCCCAATGTCCAGGCATAGCCAATAGCTATAGTGTCACCAAAGAGTAACCCATGGGGTTATGCCATAGTTGATGAAGGAAGCAGGCCTCAAGGGCCAAACAATTATGCAGCTGGGACTAATAGAACAGTAGTTGCAGTGCCCAATGTCTAGGCATCTAGAAAAGTGAGACAAATGCGCAATAGGGTCTTATCTCCAAGATATAGAGAGCTATATGTATGGCGGCAAAGGCCTGCTCACCTGATCTGGTTGTGTATACCCACAACCAGATTGAACGCTTAGTAGGTAGCTGCTGCTGGATCACACATCCACGGGTCACCGCGGTCAGAAATCAGCATCCAAGGATGAAGTGTCGCTTGTTCCGCGCTGCTACCAAAGGAAGACCAGGATAACGGATCGTCTGGTTGAAGTTAACTCTTTAATCCGATGCATTTCAGAGCTATTTCCCAGCTCCTTCCTCAGGGACATGTCTAGGCATATCCATAGTGTCTCCAAAAAGTAGCCCAAGGGGCTGTACTATGGTTGATGAAAAAAGTAGGCCTCAAGGGGAAAACAATTATGAATCTAGGACTAATCACACAGCAGTTGCAGTGCCCAATGTCCAGGCATAGCCATAGTGTCTCCAAAAAGTAGCCCAAGGGGCTGTATTATGGTTGATGAAGGAAGCAGGCCTCAAGGGCAAAATAATTATGAAGCTAACCTAGGACTACTAGCACAGTAGTTGCAGTGCCCAATGTCCAGGCATAGCCAATAGCCATAGTGTCACCAAAGAGTAACCCATGGGGTTATGCCATAGTTGATGAAGGAAGCAGGCCTCAAGGGCCAAACAATTATGCAGCTGGGACTAATAGAACAGTAGTTGCAGTGCCCAATGTCTAGGCATCTAGAAAAGTGAGACAAATGCGCAATAGGGTCTTATCTCCAAGATATAGAGAGGTATATGTATGGCGGCAAAGGCCTGCTCACCTGATCTGGTTGTGTATACCCACAACCAGATTGAACGCTTAGTAGGTAGCTGCTGCTGGATCACACATCCATGGGTCACCGCGGTCAGAAATCAGCATCCAAGGATGAAGTGTCGCTTGTTCCATAGCCATAGTGTCTCCAAAAAGTAGCCCAAGGGGCTGTATTATGGTTGATGAAGGAAGCAGGCCTCAAGGGCCAAACAATTATGAAGCTAGCCTAGGACTACTATCACAGTAGTTGCAGTGCCCAATGTTCAGTCATAGCCATAGTGTCTCCAAAAAGCAGCCCAAGGGGCTGTATCATGTTTGATGAAGGAAGCAGGCCTCAGGGGCCAAACAATTATGAAGCTAGGACTACTAGCATAATTCATGCAGTGCCAAATGTCCACGCATTGTCACAGTGTCTCCAAAAAGTAGCCCAAGAGGCTGTATCATGGTTGCTGAAGGAAGCAGGCCTCAGGGGCCAAACAATTATGAAGCTAGGACTACTAGCACAGTAGTTGCAGTGCCCAATGTCCAGGCATAACCATTGTGTCTCCAAAAAGTAGCCCATGTATGGACAAAGAATGCAGGGTCATCCTATTCTCAACCTGTTCCTAGTTTATCACACCATCAGGAGTCATAGGAAACGTTTGACCCCAACCTTGGCCACTCCGAGGATCTGTTTGATCCATATCCTTTCGCTGCCTGTGGCCTGTCACCGCGTAACATTGAACATGAACGTGAGGAGGTATTGTCTGTTCATGCCCAAATATTTGAAAACGCACTGCCAGAAAAAATCCACTTTCATCCACGTGATATACTGGGTGAAGAGGTGGAGGCTGATGGTGATGACACAAAATTGCTATCTGGCCAGCCAACAATATCAACACGGAAGCAGGATGAATGGACAACGAGGTGGTTGATGAGCAGACCACCGATCTGACCTGGACCGCTGGCACGCATAGCCAGCACAGCAGCACAGAGGAAGAAGGATACATAGCACAACCAAAAGGCACCAAGGGCTACTTTAAGCAGAGTGCGAAGTGTCAACTGTTGCCAAGAGCAATCCCTCTGTGTCCCAAGTCAAGGCAAGGGTGTGTTCAGCCGCTGTCTGGAAATTTTTTTCAGATCGTCCTTCTGAATGAAATGTTGTCATCTGTAGCATCTGCCATACGAAGCTGAGTAGAGGCCAGGGCAAAGGCAACCAAAACACAGCCAGTATTCGAAAACACATGGCAGACAAGCACCCTAGTCGGTGGGCGGAACTACAGGGTACCAAATCGGTGTCTGCGGGTCAAACCACTGCCATGTCGCCTGTGATCCGTCCTTCCCAATCTGCTGAGCAGGAAGCAGGTGATCATACCTCTTTCTCACAAGCTGCAGTTGCACAGATGCAGAACACAACAAGCTCATCCACTTGTTTGTCCCAGCCAATCATCCATTTGTCCGTGCCCCAGATCTATGAAAGGAGGCGTAAATACCAAGCCATGCACCCACAAGCACAAATACTGAGCGCTCACATTGCCAAGTTGCTAGCCGTGGAGATATTGCCGTTTAGACTTGTGGGGGCACAGTTTTTCCATGATCTGTTGGCTGTGGTTGCCCCACGATACTCGGCCGGCACTATTTTCCCGGTGTGCCATCCCAATGTTACACCAGCATTTCTTAAACAATCTAAAGCGTGCTCTCACCAACACCTAAGCGGGAAGGTCCACCTTACAACAGACACGTGGACAAGTACTTGTGGACAGTGACGAATAATCTCTGTCATGGCACACTGGCTCAACCTGGTGGAGGGTGGGACAAATTCTCAAACTGGACCATCATATATCCTACCTCCCACGGATAGCGGACCCAACCTCAATCAGGGTTTCCGCCTCATCATATACGTCCTGTCTCCCCTCTTCCTCCTCCTCCTCTGCCTTGTCATCCTATGCTGAATTACCCTCTACATAACTCCCAAGTTGGGAGCTGTGCAGCAGCGCATCGCAAAGCGGCAACACGCTCTGCTGAAGCTCATCTGCTTAGGTGAAACAGCACACACTGCAGCAGAGCTGTGACAAAGAATAAAACAACAGACCAATAAGTGGCTCTCCCCACTTCAACTCCAACCCGGTCTGGTTGTCTGCAATAATGGGCGTAACATGGTGGCAGCTTTAAAGTTTGGAACGCTGGTACGCATGACTCATATGTTGAACCTCGTGATGCAAACTGGGTTAGTTCGACCTCTAGGCTGTAGGGTCTGGAGAGGGAGAGAGGAAAATGAGGAAGAACATAATTAACCCATCTATATAAATACTGATCATTTGTCATATAATGTAACTATACCTGGAGGAAGGCTATCCCATAAGCAATTTTATAGCCGCAACGCGTTGTATGTTTTTTACTGTATGAAGACTGTTTATAATAAAATCCCCTTTTATAAGAACGAAATTGCTTCCGGTATTTTCCAAACCTAGAGGTGCAGAAATTTATAAAAACATGACCACTGACTTGTCGTACCTACTTGAGAATTGT
The DNA here is from genome assembly GCA_033576535.1 of Allobates femoralis. NCBI lineage: Eukaryota > Metazoa > Chordata > Amphibia > Anura > Aromobatidae > Allobates > Allobates femoralis. The sequence continues at coordinate 422,601,741 of JARQOC010000005.1, read as the reverse complement.
GCCCATTTGGCCATTCCTCAACTGCTGTTGCCGGTCTTGTAGCGCTTCAAAAGCAATTTAATTTGCCAAACCACTAACTCATTTGCGACCTGCCAACATGATGGAACTCAAAATATCATATGTTGGCAAGGATAAATGAGCAGCAGAGGGCACTTGCTGAATACCAGCTTGAACATGCCGTCAGACTGAGACTTACATGATGCAGATGCTGCTGCCACTTTATATAATAACATAATAATTACAACTCTCGATTCGGTCACCCCTCGTCATGCATACAAAAGCCTGCACAACCAATAGGCAGCCCTGGCACACCAGCCTGACTAAGGAAATGAGGAGAGCTTCCAGAGTGGTTGAGCAGAGATGAAGAGATCCCATTCCACTGAGCACTTCACTGCATACAAACACTACCTCACAAATTTCAAATCCCTTTCCACCTCTTGCCTACCCTAACTCAAAAATATTTCCCAGATCCATACATTCCTTAAGGGCCCTTTCACATCAGCGTTTTTGAAATTCGCGGCAGATGCGGTGAAAAAAACTGCGCCGCAAAGTGCAGCCGGTATGCAGGTAATCGCGGCAATGATCTTTTTTTCACCGCACTCTGCCTGCGAATTTAAAAAACGCTGATCATGAAAGGTCCCTAACAAAGAATCTGCAAAAACATTGATGCATGCCCTCATTATCTCCCTCCTGGACTACTGCAACCTTATTCTCTGTGGCCTCCCTTTTAGCACTCGCACACCCCTACAGTCTATCCAAAACTTTGCTGCCCGACTAATCCACCTGTCACTTTGCTATTCCCCAGACTCTCTCTGCCAATCCCTACACTGGCTTTCTATTACACAAAGACTTCAGTTTAAAATCCTAACAATAACATACAAAGTCATACACAACCTGTCTGCTCCGTACATCTGTTATATGGCCTCCTGGTAATTACGTGCACGTAATTTCCTCTCCTACCCTTTTATCTCCTCTTTCCCCAAACTCATACAAGGATTTCTCCTGTGCATCAACCTTACTCTGGAACTCTCTTCCCCAACATATCAGACTCTCACCTATTGTGGAAACCTTCAAAAGGAACCTGAAGACCAACCTCTACCAACAAGACTACCACTTGCAGTAACCCTCAATCTACAACACCATCACATGACCAGCTGTACTCTCCACCTACTGTATCCTCACCCATCCCTTGTAGACTGTGAGTCCTCACAGGCAGGGTCCGCTCTCCTCATGTACCAGTTTGTGCCTTGTATTGTTTTTGAACAATGTACTTATCTCTATTGTGAATACCCCTTTTCACATGTAAAGTGCCATGAAATAAATGGCACTCTAATGATAAATAATCATAATAATTTTTAGACCATCCAGGTATATAGCCAACACTCTGATTACATATATATATAATATATATTTATATATATATATATATGTATATATACAGTATACACATATACATATATATGTATATACTGTATAATCACCATTAATATGTGTCACAGACGTCCGGCGTTTATGTCGCTATCCCACAATGCACCGTGGCACCATTGTGGGCGTGGCGCCCCGCTGGTCAGTGCGCCACAGTATGGGTACTGCACCCACAACAGAGTGTGCAGTATTCCTGTCATTGGGGAGTGTAAAGTCAATCTTAAGCTCCCATCCCGGCATCCTTACACCTAGACTAGGGGACCAATAACCCATTACCATGGTAACTGGTCCCGGGAAGAGGAGTGTGAGGAGTAAGGAGAAGCGGGAAGTCAGACAGTTGGATGTAGTCCGTACTGAGGGAAGAAGCAAGGACTGGTCACAGTGCAGTTCTTAAATTAAAAGTAGGACATATTAGCTATTCCCCTTGGTAAGTCATATTTTTTAATTATTTAAAGCGATTGTCTGTTTAAGAATTTGAGCTTTTACAGAAAATAAAAAGAAATGAACTAAGACAAGAAAATAATAAGCCTAACAAAAGGAAAAATATACATTTTTAATCATTTTAAAAGGAAACTTTTATCTTTCTGTCATATTTGGTTTATCAAGAAAGGTTTTTTTTACTTAGTAGCTGCAATTAAATAAAATGATTAATTCAGAAACTGAAGTGCTTGGTTTTCTAGGAAAAAAGAAACATGATAAATGTAGGCCTTTGAGATTAATAAATCACTTAACTTTCTAAAATTTTACCTATTTCTTAGCTGAAAGACTGAGCTGATATAGAGCTGTGCACACGCTGAGTATTTGATGAGTTTTTTACCTCAGGATTTGTAGACAAAACCAGGAGTGGAGCAATCAGAGGAAAAGTCTAATAGAAACACCTGTACCACTTCTATATTTAATCATCCACTCCTGGTTTTGGCTACAAATCCTGAGGTAAAAAACTCATCAAATTCTCAACGTGTGCACGTGGCCTTATGTGGTCTGTATGAAACCACAAACAGCATTTAGGCCACGTGCACACGTTGAGTATTTGATTAGGTTTTTACCTCAGGATTTGTAGCCAAAACCAGGAGTGGTTAATTAAATACAGAAGTGGTGCAGGTGTTTCTATTAGACTTTTCTTCTGATTGCTCCACTCCTGGTTTTGTCTAGAAATCCTGAGGTAAAAAACTCATCAAATACTCAACGTGTGCACGTAGCCTTAGGGCCCTTTCACATCAGCGTTTTTTGAAATTTGCGGCAGATGCGGTGAAAAAAGGAGTCCTGTTTAGACCTTTCTTCTACAGAAACATTTCTAATAGAAATAAATGCTGTATGTGTTGGCAGCTGAAATATTGGCATTTACTGTACAACTACAATGCCATTGTTATTAGATTACATTCAGAAATTAATGATTTAGGTTTAAGAAGCACAGGAAAAAGCTCACACGAAACGAGCGTCAGAAGTCACTGTGTATTAATCTGATAGTTTATTGTTGGTACGTATGTTGAAACCCTGCTACTGTTTAATTCATATTTTTTGAATGAATGTTACCGTCTCATGTTAAGTATGATGCCATCTGGATAGATTTGTATTTCATTTGTATTTTTCTTTGGTTGCTTCTCCTTTACTAGGGACCCATATGCATTAATTGTATTACACCATATCTATCTGTTTGCACTAAGCACTTTAGTAACCACTTTTGCATTATGCACTTTAAGTTTTAGTAACCCTCATTAAATGTATCATCATTGATTACTAAGGGCCCTTTCACATCAGCGTTTTTCGTAATTCGCGGCAGATGCGGTGAAAAAACCGCATCTGCCGCGTTTGCCGCATAACCGTTCCACTTGCGGCACGGTTGCGGTTTTTCCATAGGAAGTATAGGGGGACTTGCGGCAGATGCGGCAAGTGCGGTTTTGCACTTGCGGCAGGTGCGGCAGCAAAAAAAACCGCGGTCAGCCGCGGTTTTTTTCGCTGCCGCACCTGCCGCAAGTGCAAAACCGCACTTGCCGCATCTGCCGCAAGTCCCCCTATACTTCCTATGGGAAAAACCGCAACCGTGCCACAAGTGGAACGGTTATGCGGCAAATGCGGCAGATGCGGTTTTTTCACCGCATCTGCCGCAAATTACGAAAAACGCTGATGTGAAAGGGCCCTAAGAGGCATTTCCTTTTAGTTTGAGACTATACCAATCCTTATGTCAGTATACACTGACGATCAAGAATAGAGAGCAGCACACTATTTCCTTAATGTTAATGTCATTATGTTGTCCTATGTGAAAATATCCTAACATGAGTGAAATAGCAGTATTTTAAGCTTATTTCATAAATTGAATTTATTCTAAAGCACAGAATAAAAATGTAAATAAGATTAATTGAAAAAAAAACTGATCAAAGTTAGAGAACCCTATTTATATACTTGCATGTTTTTTGTGTTAATCTGGCACCTGGTGCTAATTTCCTTAATTATCTGACAGACTCTAACTGGCAGCCTAACTTTCCAGTTTGCACTCACTTTACAAAAATGGTGTGCCAAAGTGACTGAAACCCTCCTGCAGCAGTTTGTCCAGATAAAGGACACAGGGGTCACCCTATCAGCCATAGCAACAGAATTTGGTAATTTCAAGTAGATGATTTCTAGAATATTGCATCTTTACAACATCACAAACTCTTTTAAGTCCCCGAAGAAGGTCACCCTCAAAATACAAATGCAATAGAAGATAGGATAATGCAGAGAATTTCCATATGTAATTGATTCAACAGTGCAGCTGGAATAGTTTGTCAGTTCAGCACTGAACAGGGTAAAGATCTGTCTCGTCATACAGTGGCATGACGTTTAAGAGTATTTGGACTCAAAGCCCACTCAGCAGTGACCAAACCTCTCATTACCAGAAAGAATCAAAGAGCTAGACTTACCTTTGGTGAGGAACATGTGTGCACAGAGGAAAAGTGGTCCTCAGTTCATTTCAGTGATGAAACCAAGTTTGATTTATTTGGGTCTCATGACAAATGTTATTTTCTTTAAGAAATTGAGTAAAGACTAAACCCAAAGTGTATAAAGAAGTCAGTGAAAGGTGGTGGAAGAAGTGTCATGGTTTGGGGAATGTTTCCTGCTGCAGGGATTGGTTGGACCTCTCATACAGCTGCATGCAGAGTGAATGCAAGTGTGTATCAGAACCTTCTTCAACAACTTTCTTACTTTTATTCAGCACACAATCAACCAGCAATTTTTATGCAGGGCAATGCACCCTGTCACACAGAAATACGGGTAAAGCAGTTCCATGAAGCAGAAAACATTGAAACAATGAAATAGACAGCCCAGAGACCTGATCGGAACCCAATAGAAAACCTCTGGAAAGTCCTTGGTGATAAAGTTATGGCCAAGAAACCCACAACAGTCACAGAACTGTGGAAGAGACTGGAAGAAGAGTGGACCAAAATCACACCAGAGCAGTGTGAGAGACAAGTGATGTCCTGGAGCCGCAGATGTGCTGAACTCATTCAAAACAAATATCTGTACAAAGCAAAGGCCTGTACAAGTCCTACTGATTGGTGACTGTTGTAACCTTCACAAAATTTAGTTTTAATCTTTTTCTGTTCTTCAGTCATTGCTGTTCTCTAATTATGATCATCACATTTTGTGTAAAATAAAGGTTTTAAAGGGAACCTGTCACCCCAAATAAGCTTTCTAAACTATTAATACCTGTCCCGGCAGCCTTAGAATACAGTCTAACACATCCCTGCCTCATCTTTTGTAGTAAACTACAAGTACTATAATGTACTTTGCAAACTTACAAATGCTTGTCACAGGGGCGTTCCTGAAGGCATTTTGACCGGTAGGCGGGTCCCCTAGTGCCGCACTACCCCTGCCTCGTTGCTGTAATACGCCCTAATGGGCATCATTATAGAAAAGCAGAGTGCGGGCATGATTTCTATATCGCGCCCGCCACGTCACCGCTGCGACGCGGTCATGGGACGCGTCACTTCTGGTCGCAGGGTTCACAGGCAGACTTCGCGCATACGCAGATAGCATGTTGAAGTCTGCATGTGTACGACCGGAAATGATGCGCAAACCCGGTGTCACATGACCGCATCGCAGCGGTGACGTGGCAGGCGCGATATTGAAATCGTGCCCACGCTCTGCTTTTCTATAATGACGCCCATTAGGGCGTATTACAGCAACAAGGCAGGGGTAGCGCGGCACAAGGGGACCCGCCTATCGGTCAAAATGCCTTCAGGAACGCCCCTGTGAAAAGCATTTTGTAAGTTTGCAAAGTACATTATAGTACTTGTAGTTTGCTATAAAAGACGAGGCAGGGATATGTTAGACTGTATTCTAAGGCTGCAGGGACAGGTATTAATGGTTTAGAAAGCTTATTTGGGGTGACAGGTTCCTTTTAAGCTGATAAACTTTGATTATTTTGGAAAACACAGTTCTAGTGGCATGGTGTACCCCTTACACAAAAATCTTCAAATGCTGATCAATGTAGATTGCATTCCGTGTGAAAAAATCACACGATCTTAAATTGTTCTGTAATTTTGATCACCAGTGTATATATGACTTACTAGTTGCATTGAGCACATTATATCATCTATCTCATATATATATATATATACGGTATATGTACTGTATATATACACTGTATTTATACACATACTTTATATACATGTACGGTATGTATATATATATTTTTATATATATATATATATACTGCTCAAAAAATAGAAGGAACATTTAACAACACAATATAATGTTGAAGTGTTCCCTTTATTTTTTTGAGCAGCATATATATAACAACAAATACCAAATTTTGCATCTTCTGATTCAAATGCTGTATACTGTTTTCTGAGAGGCTAAATGCAACAATACCTAACTGCAGACTTATCATTTATTCCATACCTACCACATATATTTTGATATCAGTAAGGGTACCTTTACACGCCGCCACTGAGGGTAACAACAGGTATCCACCGCACGTGCATGCGCACGTTTTTAACGGTGGATACCGATCGCTGATGCCGCTTATACACACCGCCACTGCGTGCTCCACTGAAGGTATTTGCGTTCCCAAAAGTACCGACAGCTCCTGCGGCTTACTTCCTGTTGAATTCCTTCCCTGGTTTACACGCCACTACCACAAAGGAATATGGGCGTACATATTTCGCACCGCAAGTACATAGGCGTGACAGAGTTGTGTATTACGTGACGCTCGTACGGTGATTGGACAACGCAATAGCATCTTGATTGGCCAGCCTGCGCAGGAAGACTGGCTAATACATGACGCCATTGCAAATGTGTAGTTTGACTGGTCAGCTCTTTAAATATGGCGCACTATGAAGGGACAGCCAATGGTTACACAGTAGCCCCCACCAATGATAGCTGATGGGGCATGGTATCCATGACGCTGTGGCACGCCCCTGGGAATTCACAAGGCGACGCAAATACCTTGCCTATGCCCCGATTACACACCACCGCCATAGGAATTGTGCCTTCCTGTTTTTGAGCACGGCTCAGAAACAGGTATCCGAAGGAACTGCAGGACACAGGAAGGAATTTCCCGATTTACACGCCGCCATTTCGTAGTGATTTCATGGCAACAGACACAATTATCCCCAGTGCCTGACGGTTTCTGCCTTCCTGTGGCGGCGTGTAAAGGGGCCCTTGTAACCCCTCGGGGGTCTGCCGCAGGGTTCCGGTGCCCTCTGCTGGAATAGCTCCGCTCAGCTCCTCACTTCCGAGGCTACTGCTTGAGCGCATGAAACTCCATCTCCAAATCAGTGTATGCTGGAGAGGCTGCAGGGATCATGCTCCTCCCCTCAGCCAATCACCAAGCCTCTGTGTCCTGCCAATCAGGACTGCCCTGCTGATATATAAGCTTCCTGTTTCCTGTCAGTCTTTGCCAGTGCAATTTCTATGTAGTGAACTTGCTAATCCTGGTCTGGTCAGGTCGTTCCTTATTTGGCTTTGATATCTGATTACTCTGTGTCCCTTCCCGCAGATTCCTCCCGTGCTGGCTCCTCGCTGACTCCAGTGGTCTCGGTCTGCTTCCCGGACCTCTTCCCTGCTGAAGCGCTGTCTCCAGTCCTGCTCCGGATTCTCAGTGTTCCCGATTCCCGTGTCCTATTTTATACCCGGTTGCTGTTTTGTCACCACGTTGCCTGGGGTCGGTATAACACTCGTGTCCGCTTCATTGGCCCCCCCGAGGTTGGTACCGGCGGTATCCCTGTATAGGGGTTAAGCGTTCCGGGGCCTCCTTTGGTGGTATTCCGGTGCTGCGAACTTGTGGCTCTCCCCTGGGGCGTGGGTTCTTGTTTTGTTGTTGTTCAACTAAACCTGTTGACTCTACTGTACTGGTCCGCCTCTCTATCAACCGGTATCAGCATCCGCTCTACGCGGTCCAGTGGGTCCACGTGTGGGGTCCGTCAGTAGGACGTGACAGATATTGCCCTGGCCATGGACCCCGCTGATACCAGGTTTGATGCCCAAAGAGAGCTGGCCGCACTCCGCCAGAGTCACGAGCAGGTTGTGGCATTTATCCAGTCTCTAGAGGGCCGCTTGGGGGCGCTCTCTACCACTGATCCCACTCTTTCTTCCCAGGTGCTGAGTCTCCACCAGGAGGTGGACTATCTAAGAGAGAGACAGACTCGGATGTCATCCCATATGTCCTCCATGGATGATCGGCTTACCAGCCTACAGAGCACAACAGGAAGCCCAGGTTCCGTCCCCGTGCTGCCAACTGGAGCTCCGGCTGGAGTTGTGTCATCTCCACGGCTGTGCCAGCCCACCAGGTACACTGGGGATTCTAAAGCATGTCGGGGATTTATTAACCAGTGCCAGCTCCACTTCCGGTTGTTACCTCACCAATACCCGATGGACGAGGCGAAAGTAGCGTTTCTGGCTTCGCACCTCGAGGGAGAGGCACTGGCATGGTTCAACCCGTTGTTGGAGAGAGAGGATCCCATCGTGTCCAACCTGCGGGCATTTCTGACACCTTTCGTAAGGCCTTTGATGAGCCAGGACGGGTGGCCTCCGCCACCGAGGCGCTCTTCAACCTGCGACAAGGTAACCAGTCTGTTGGGCAGTATGCCATCCAATTCCGTACCCTAGCTGCCGAGCTCCACTGGGCGGATGAGCCCTTGGTAGGTGTCTTCCGCCGGGGGTTGTCAAGCCATATCAAGGACGAACTGACAGTTCAGGACCTGCCCAGCTCCCTGGAGGAATACATTACCCTCGCTGTCCGAATTGACCGTCGTCTTCAGGAGCGGGTCCAGGAGAAAACGTAGGAGAGGACGCAGGAGAGTGGACCCTTCCTTCCGGAACCTGCGGCACCTCCGACAGGACACGAGGCCATGGAGGTGGATCGTGTTCAGCTCCGGACCCAGAGGAGGGAGGAGAGGATCACCTGGGGCCTGTGCCTTTATTGTGGAGAGTCTGGCCACTTTCGCCGCCAATGTCCCAAGCGGCCAGAGAACCTCCATCTAGGGCAGGTAAGAGAGGCCCACCTAACAGAGAGCAAGCTCTCTCCACCTCTCACTATTGCCATCCAGATTACGGTTGGAGACGAACGCCATTTGGAGCTGGCTTGCCTGGATACCGGGTCCGCAGGTAACTTTGTGCAGCTGGAGACGGCGCAACGCTACGGTATTCCCATATACCCCCTGCTGCATCCGCGCGTCATCACCTCGATCGATGGGAGGCCCTTACAAGACGCTGTGACGGGTGTCACCGGAGAGGTGGAAATACAAGTCGGTCCTAGTCACACTGAGCGTCTTACCTTCTATGTCCTGCCGGTCCTGTCTCCTCCGTTTCTGCTCGGTCTTCCATGGCTCCGTATTCATGAACCAGTACTGGAATGGCGAACAGGTGAGGTCCTTCGGTGGGGGCAGGCGTGCCATAGCCGCTGCCTTCTTCCCGTTTCTCCCCTCCGGCTGCCACCTTCCCTGGCAGCGCTGCCCGGGCAGCCCTCGGTCTGTCGGTCGTATACTGACGTCCTCGACCAGGAGGCCAAGACGTTACCTCCGCACGGATCCTATGTCTATCCCGTTGATCTGGTGCCGGGGGCTCCACTCCCGAAGGGCCGTGTCTACCCATTGAACCCTGCCGAAACCCAAGCAACGTCCGAATGTCAAGAGGAGGAGCCACGCTCCATCGATCCGTCCACCACCTGCATGGCAGCACCCCTCCGTCGGTCCCTACCAGGTAAGACGCTGGTGCCCGAGGCTGATCGGAGGTACGTCCTTCGCTGGGGCCATTCATCCGGGCTCGCAGGCCATGCGGGGGTGGCGAAGACTATACGCTTGATCTGTCGGTACTACTGGTGGCCGCGGATGCGTCGGGACGCCTCCGACTATGTCTCCACCTGTTCCTCCTGTGCTCCACGCAAGACACCCAAGCAACTGCCCTCAGGCCCCTTCTGCCCTTGCCGGTGCCCTCGGGATCATGGAGGCGGACGTCCAGGCCCCGGGCCTTCTGCGCGGGTTCCTGGCCGGTTTCCGTCTGGGGGGGGCATAGAGGGGGGTACTGTAACCCCTCGGGGGTCTGCCGCAGGGTTCCGGCACCCTCTGCTGGAATAGCGCCGCTCAGCTCCTCACTTCCGAGGCTACTGCTTGAGCGCATGAAACTCCATCTCCAAATCAATGTATGCTGGAGAGGCTGCAGGGATCATGCTCCTCCCCTCAGCCAATCACCAAGCCTCTGTGTCCTGCCAATCAGGACTGCCCTGCTGATATATAAGCTTCCTGTTTCCTGTCAGTCTTTGCCAGGGCAATTTCTATGTAGTGAACTTGCTAATCCTGGTCTGGTCAGGTCTTTCCTTATTTGGCTTTGATATCTGATTACTCTGTGTTCCTTCCCGCAGATTCCTCCCGTGCCGGCTCCTCGCTGACTCCAGTGGTCTCGGTCTGCTTCCCGGACCTCTTCCCTGCTGAAGCGCTGTCTCCAGTCCTGCTCCGGATTCTCAGTGTTCCCGGTTCCCGTGTCCTATTTTATACCCGGTTGCTGTTTTGTTACCACGTCGCCTGGGGTCGGTTTAACACTCGTGTCCGCTTCATTGGCCCCCCCGAGGTTGGTACCGGCGGTATGCCTGTATAGGGGTTAAGCGCTCCGGGGCCTCCTTCGGTGGTATTCTGGTGCTGCGACCTTGTGGCTCTCCCCTGGGGCGTGGGTTCTTGTTTTGTTGTTGTTCAAATAAACCTGTTGACTCTACTGTACTGGTCCGCCTGTCTATCACCCGGTATCAGCATCCGCTCTACGCGGTCCAGTGGGTCCACGTGTGGGGTCCGTCAGTAGGACGTGACAGCCCTTAGGGTACCATTACACGCTACCACTGGAAGGTAGCAACTCCCTGGCATTGGGGATATTTATGCCTGTTGCCATGAAATTGTTACAAAATGGTGGCGTGTAAATAGGGAAATTCCTTCCTGTGTCCTGTGTCCTGGGCTCTTGCTGAATGAAGCTAGAACGGCAACTGATGTTTCTTCATTAGTGACAGTTTTCTTGTGTCCACATTTTGTCAAATCCAACACTGAACCTGTTTTACAAAATTTGGAAAGCAGATTGATTACTGTAGCATGGGAAATGGGTGGTCTCGGTACTGCATTCAACAGATATCGACACAATTCCTATCCGCTCCTTACATGTAAACCTCTGTGACATGTCAATGGCTGTAAACAAAGAGAAAATTCTCAATAAGTTTGATGTGCCACATGACCCTCTTCCCATTGAAAAAATAAAGTTGGATCCAAAATGGCTGACTTCAAAATGGCCACCATGGTCACCACTCATCTGGAAAAGTTTTCCCCCTCCCATATACTAATGTGCCACAAACAGGAAGTTGATATCAACAACCATTCCCATTGTATTTAGGTGTATCCATATAAATGGCCCACCTTGTATATTCACCTCCATTGCCATCGTGGTTATAGCGATGTCAGAAGCTATGTACCGGGTCCCATGTGATATTGTTATGATATGCAAGCTGAAGTGATGGAGGAGCAGACCACCGCTGTGCAGGGTCTAATTACGACACATAAGACGAAGTTGCAGAAACAAAGGAACAGGTTTATTAACATGCAGTAAAGGTATGTATATACAGGTAAACGGGGGAAGCGATATGAAAAGGATAAGATTAATAAATGACACGCTCAGCTAAACGTCACCCTTACTATTACAAGTGACAAGTGATAATCAGCAGACAACCTTGTAAACACAATATATTCAAAACTACACTGCACTAACAACCTAACTGGCATCGACTACAAGGGCTGTGTGGATACCATGCTCTGGCTACTGAGACCTATGCTAAGCCCTAACTAGTGCACACACTAGTAAAGATAACCCTATGGAACCAAGTCCCAGGACCTGATGCTGTGAGGCTCGTTGGTGCGTCCTTCTCCTTGCCGGACAGGGGGGAACTCCTCTTTATCCTCCATGGTTCCGTGTCCCCTTGGGTCCTCTGGATCCCATTTCTGGTCCTTTTGGAGCACCTATCTGGTTTCAAACTCTCTTAGGCCAGCAGCCTTCTTCTGTTTCTCCCCTCAGCACTTTACTTTCACTTTTTTCAAGGAAGCTAGGTCTCTGGTGATCCCTGACAGATACCCAATCAACTGCCACAGGCCACTTTCACAGTCCGGCTCGCAGTCTCTCTCACTGCAGGCACCATGCCTCTTTCGAGGCTGTCATTTCAGGGCACTTCACAAACAGCATCCCTTCTACTTTGCTCTTCCTAAGAACATGGGCACTTCTAGTCCCCATGCCCAGTTCACTCCTGCTTCCTGCACTTTTCTTGGCAGGAAAAGTTCAACTGTGTAGTTTCATAGAGGGAGAGAGCAGCTAGTCTACAACACACAGCATGTGGGGGATAGCACTCATAGCGTACTTAAACCCTTCGTAGGGTTGACACCTCGACCTAGTCCCACCACTAATCTTTCCCAGCTTCCTTTCTCGCTTTCGGACACAGGAGTACTCAACAGGATATTAGCGCTGTGGCTGACTGCTCACTTCCTGTTGAATAACCCTGTGTAAAGAGACAGGGAAATGGAAGCCGGTGGTGATTGGTGGTGAAGCTTGCATATTATAACAATGTCACGTGGGCCCCAGGACGCAACTTCTGACATTGCTATAGCCATGCCTGCATCAGAGGTGAGTATAGTCTTTTTTATTATTTATTGGAATGCACCTTAAGAATGAGAAAGGATTGTTGAGGTAGTGGACAAACCTATTAATAAATTGTTTTAGCCCCTATATTGGTCAATGACTTGGGTAGAGGACTATTTTATATTATTGGGAAAACTGTGCACCTAATAACATGTAAAGTGTATAGGCCTGAGCTTTGCTCCCTTTTCACCTGTCCGCTGAACTTTCTTGTGCTCCCCTTCAGGCTTTGGAAGGGGCCCAGCATGCTGGCATGTAATGAACTTCCTAAGCATATACAGCGAAGGAAATCATTATTTAAATCATTGCTAATTGTGTAAGTTTGCCCACTGACAAAGACATAAACAGTCTATAGTTTTAAGGTAGGTTAATTTTAACAGTGGGATACAGAATATCAAAAATAAAATCCAGAAAATCACATTGTCTAAATTATATAAATGTATTTGCATTTTGCAGAGAGAAATAAGTATTGGATCCCCTACCAACCATTAGCATTTCTGGTTCCTACAGACCAGCTAGACTCTCCTAATCAATTTGTAAGATGCAATAAAGACAGCTGTCATAAATTGTCACCTTTATAAAAGACTCCTGTTTACACCCTCAATTAATCAGTCAGACTCCAACCTCTTTAACTTGGGCAAGACCAAAGAGCTTTCTAAGGATGTCAGGGAAAAGATCCTAGACCTGCACAAGGCTGGAATGGGCTGCAAAACCATAAAGGCCACTTTACACACACAGATATCTGTGATCAACTTCTTAACAGATCTCTGGTTGCAGTGAAATCATGAACACATTTTTCCATTTTGTGGCTGTGTACAAATGGAACAATGTGTCCATGATTTCACTGCAACCAGAGATCTGTTCAGAAGTTGGTCACAGATATCTGTCTATGTAAAGTGGCCTTTAGTAAGATGCTGGGTGAGAAGGAGACAACTTTTGGTGCAATAGTAAGAAAATGGAAGAAATACAAAATGAGTGTCAATTGACATCAATCTGGGACTCCATGCAAAATCTCACCTTGTGAAGTATCCAGGATCATGAGGAAGGTGAGAGATCATCCTAAAACTACACAGGGGGAACTTGTTAATGATCTCAAGGCAGCTGGGACCACTGTCACCAAGAAAACCATTGGTAACACATTACGCCGTAATGGATTAAAATCCTGCAGTGCCCGCAAAGTACCACTGGTCAAGAAGCCACATGTGCAGGGTCGTGTGAAGTTTGCAAGTGAGTACCTTGGTGATTCTAAAAGTGATTTTGAGAAGGTGCTATTGTCAGATGGGATAAAAATTGAGCTTTTTGATGTTAACTGAACTCACTGTGTTTGGAGGAAGAGAAATTCTGCCTATGACCCAAAGAACACAATCCCCTCAGTTAAGCATGGCAGTGGAAATATTATTTTTTGGTGGTGTTTCTCTGCTAAGGGCACAGGAGGACTGCTCCGCATCAATGGGACAATGGATGGAGCCATCTACCATAAAATCCTGAGTGACAACCTCCTTCCCTCTGTCAGGACATAAAAAATGGGTTGCAGCTCGGTCTTCCAGCATGATAATGACTGAAAACATACAGTCACGGCAATGAAGGAGTGGCTCAAAAAGAAGCACATTAAGTTCATGGAATGGCCTAGCCAGTCTCCAGACCTTAATCCCTTAGAAAACTTACGGAGGGAGCTGAAGCTCCAAGTTACCAAGCGACAGCCTCAAAATCTTAATGATTTAGAGATGATCTGCAAAGAGGAGTGGACCAAAATTCTTCCTGACGTGTACGCAAACTTCATCATCAACTATAAAAAAAAGTCTGACTGCTGTGCTTGACAACAAGGGTTTTGCCACAAAGTATTAAGTCTTGTTTGCCAGAGGGATCAAATACTTATTTCCCTCTGGAAAATGCAAATACATTTAACCTCTTCCCGACCTATGACGTAGGAGGACGTCATGGGCCGTTAAGGGGGCTTTGATGTGAGCTCCGGCGCGGAGCTGTCTTCAAAGCTCCGACATCTCAGCTGATCTCATCAGCTGAGATGTCGGGGTAACAGCACCAATCGGATCCAGGATGTTAACCCCTTGGATACCGCCGTCAATCACTGACAGCAGGATCCAAGGCGGCTGCGGCGGGGAACGCGCTGTTCCCCGCCTGCTCCGGAGATCCCGCAATAGTATCCCGAAATCTCTCATGTGACAGCTCGGGGTCCTGGCTAGACCCCGGATGCTGTCACAGAGCAGTTTCCTGCTGTGGTTGGCAGGCACTGCCAACCACAGCAGGTCCGCGATTCTGGGAGATATAGATGAGCTGCAGCTCATCTGTATCTCCCAGAAGTGATTGGACTGTGCAGCAAGGTGCCTCTTAAAGAGGCAGTGTAAAAATAAGAATGAAAAAATAAAGTTTTTAAAAACCTGTAAAAAAAAAAAAATATATAAAAGTTCAAATCACCACCCTTTACCCCAATCACAATAAAAGTATATATAAAAAAAATACAAATGTTTGGTATCGCCGCGTTCAGAATCGCCCGATCTATCATCCTATTAAATCCGTTAATGAGAGCCGCGAACTCCGTAACGGAAAAAATGGTCCAAACGCCAAAATTCTGTTTTTTTGATTGCCATGTTATTGCTATAAAATGCAATAACGGGCGATCAAAATTGCGGATCCCACCAAAAATTGTATCATTAGAAATGTTAGCTCAAGACACAAAAAATAAGCTGTCAGCCAGCCCCAGATCCTGAAAAATGATAACGCTACGGGTCGCAGAACATGGCGCAAAAAGTCAGTTTTGTTTTCCTTTCAAACTTCTGAATTTTTTTTCACCACCTAAATACCAGTAAAGGTATACATGTTGGGTGTCTACGAACTCATACTGATCCGAGGCATCACCCCATCATGTCGGTTTTACCATATAGTGAACATGGTGACTAAAATACCCAAAAAACAAACGTGTCATTGCACTTTTTTTGCAATTTCACTGCATTTAGAATATTTTTGCAATTTCCCTGTACACTATATGGTAAAATAAATTATTGCATATGAAAGTACAACTCGTCCCGCAAAAAACAAGCCATCATATGTCTATATTGAAAAATAAAAAAGTTATGGCTCTTGGAAGCAGGGGAGCAAAAAACGAAAATGAAAAACGAAAAATTCCCGGGTCATGGAGGGGTTAATATAATTTAGACAATGTGATTTTCTGGATTTTATTTTTAACTCCATTGTAATCATGAAGAAACGCTGCAGAAAGGTATGTCTGTTCACACAGTGCGTTATTGGGGCATATTTAATGCATTTTTCCCCCAAAATGGATGCTTATATATTTTGAAATTATTCTCTCTCTCTCCCTCCCTCTCTGATAATGTGATTTTCTGGATTTTATTTTTGACATTCTATTTCTCACTACCAAAATTAACCTACCCTCAAAATTACAGACTTATCATTACTTTGCCAGTGGGCAAACTTACAGCATCCGCAAGGGGTCAAATATTACCTCCTTCACTATATTTATATACAGTGTACTAGCTGTGAGCCCGATGCAAATGCATCGGGTGTCTAGAATACTATACTTTGTATGAGGATTACCGCAAGCGCGCCGCAAGTGTAACGACTCGCTGGCGCCAACCAATTAGAAGCGCGGCTCAGGCAGCGACTCGCAATGGCCTCGCGACCATTGCTCGCGCTACCTGACCGGTAAATCGTTAACTTTGAGGGCGAGCCTCTGGTTCGATTTTCGGCCAGCGACTCGCAATGGCCGCTTCGCGGCCATTGCTCGTACTCAGCCTGCGCGAGCAATGGCCTCGCGGCCATTGCTCGCGCAAGCCAGCGACTCGCATTGCTCGTCCTCAGCCTGCGCGAGCAATGGCCTCGCGGCCATTGCTCGCGCAAGCCAGCGACTCGCATTGGCCGCTACGCGGCCAATGCTTCGCCGTGCTGACGTCACAGAGTGACATAGCCACGGTCTTTTCGGGTACCCACACGAAAGTGCCTACGGCAATTATATAGTAGATACTGTACATTGCATATGGAGGGGTGAGGAGAGCGGAGGCTGGAGGGGAGAGCGGAGGCTGGAGGGGAGGGCAGAGGCTAGAGGGCAGAGCAGAGGCTGGAGGGCAGAGGCTGGAGGGAGAGAGCGGAGGCTGGAAGGGAGAGCAGAGGCTGGAAGGGAGAGCGGAGGCTGGAGGGGATTGGCTGGAGGCTGGAGGGGATTGGCTGGAGGCTGGAAAGGAGAGGCTGGAGGGGAAAGGCTGGAGGGGAGAGGCTGGAGGGCAGAGGCTTTAGGGCAGAGGCTGGAGGGGAGAACGGAGGCTGGAGAGGAGAGCGGAGGCTGGAGGGTAGAGCGGAGGCTGGAGGGCAGAGCAGAGGCTGGAGGGCAGAGCAGAGGCTGGAGGGCATAGCAGAGGCTGGAGGGCAGAGCAGAGGCTGGAGGGCAGAGCGGAGGCTGGAGGGGAGAGCGGAAGCTGGAGGGCAGAGCGGAGGCTGGAGGGCAGAGCGGAGGCTGGAGGGCAGAGCAGAGGCTGGAGGGCAGAGCAGAGGCTGGAGGGCAGAGCGGAGGCTGGAGGGCAGAGCGGAGGCTGGAGGGGAGAGCGGAGGCTGGAGGGCAGAGCGGAGGCTGGAGGGCAGAGCGGAGGCTGGAGGGGAGAGCGGAGGCTGGAGGGGAGAGGCTGGAGGGGAGAGGCTGGAGGGCAGAGGCTAGAGGGCAGAGGCTGGAGGGGAGAGGCTGGAGGGGAGAGCGGAGGCTGGAGGGCAGAGGCTGGAGGGCAGAGGCTGGAGGGGAGAGCGGAGGCTGGAGGGGAAAGGCTGGAGGGGAGAGTGGAGGCTGGAGGGCAGAGGCTGGAGGGGAGAGGCTGGAGGGGAGAGGGGAGAGCGGAGGCTGGAGGGGAGAGCGGAGGCTGGAGGGGAGAGCGGAGGCTGGAGGGGAGAGCGGAGGCTGGAGGGGAGAGCGGAGGCTGGAAGGGAGTGCGGAGGCTGGAGGAGAGGGCAGAGGCTGGAGGGGAGAGCGGAGGCTGGAAGTGAGAGCAGAGACTGGAGGGGAGAGCGGAGGCTGGAGGGGATTGGCTGGAGGCTGGAGGGGATTGGCTGGAGGCTGGAAAGGAGAGGCTGGAGGGGAAAAGCTGGAGGGGAGAGGCTGGAGGGCAGAGGCTTTAGGGCAGAGGCTGGAGGGGAGAACGGAGGCTGGAGAGGAGAGCAGAGGCTGGAGGGGAGAGCGGAGGCTGGAGGGGAGAGCGGAGGCTGGAGGGGATTGGCTGGAGGGGATTGGCTGGAGGCTGGAAAGGAGAGGCTGGAGGGGAAAGGCTGGAGGGAGAGGCTGGAGGGCAGAGGCTTTAGGTAGAGGCTGGAGGGGAGAGCGGAGGCTGGAGAGGAGAGCGGAGGCTGGAGAGAGAGCGGAGGCTGGAGGGGAGAGCGGAGGCTGGAGGGGAGAGCGGAGGCTGGAGGGGAGAGCAGAGCTGGAGGGCAGAGCGGAGGCTGGAGGCAGAGCGGAGGCTGGAATGGAGTGCGGAGGCTGGAGGAGAGGGCAGAGGCTGGAGGGTAGAGCGGAGGCTGGAAGTGAGAGCAGAGACTGGAGGGGAGAGCGGAGGCTGGAGGGGATTGGCTGGAGGCTGGAGGGGATTGGCTGGAGGCTGGAAAGGAGAGGCTGGAGGGGAAAGGCTGGAGAGGGAGAGGCTGGAGGGCAGAGGCTTTAGGGCAGAGGCTGGAGGGGAGAATGGAGGCTGGAGAGGAGAGCAGAGGCTGGAGGGGAGAGCGGAGGCTGGAGGGGAGAGCGGAGGCTGGAGGGGATTGGCTGGAGGGGATTGGCTGGAGGCTGGAAAGGAGAGGCTGGAGGGGAAAGGCTGGAGGGGAGAGGCTGGAGGGCAGAGGCTTTAGGGTAGAGGCTGGAGGGGAGAGCGGAGGCTGGAGAGGAGAGCGGAGGCTGGAGGGGAGAGCGGAGGCTGGAGGGGAGAGCGGAGGCTGGAGGGCAGAGCGGAGGCTGGAGGGCAGAGCGGAGGCTGGAGGGCAGAGCGGAGGCTGGAAGGGAGTGCGGAGGCTGGAGGAGAGGGCAGAGGCTGGAGGGTAGAGCGGAGGCTGGAAGTGAGAGCAGAGACTGGAGGGGAGAGCGGAGGCTGGAGGGGATTGGCTGTAGGCTGGAGTGGATTGGCTGGAGGCTGGAAAGGAGAGGCTGGAGGGGAAAGGCTGGAGGGAGAGGCTGGAGGGCAGAGGCTTTAGGGCAGAGGCTGGAGGGAGAACGGAGGTTGGAGAGGAGAGCAGAGGCTGGAGGGGAGAGCGGAGGCTGGAGGGGAGAGCGGAGGTTGGAGGAGATTGGCTGGAGGCTGGAGGGGATTGGCTGGAAGCTGGAAAGGACAGGCTGGAGGGGAAAGGCTGGAGGGGAGAGGCTGGAGGGCAAGGCTTTAGGGAGAGGCTGAGGGGAGACGGAGGCTGGAGAGGAGAGCGGAGGCTGGAGGGAGAGCGAGGCTGGAGGGGAGAGCGGAGGCTGGAGGGGAGAGCGGAGGCTAGGGAGGGGAGGCTGGAGGGAGGCGAGGCTGAGGAAGAGAGGCTGGAGGGGAGAAGCTGGAGGGAGCGGAGGCGAGGGAGAGAGCTGGAGGGAGAGCGGAGGTGGAGGGAGAGGGAGGTGAGGGAGAGCGAGGCTGGAGGAGAAAGGCTGGAGGGAGGAGGCTGGAGGGAGGGAGGTAGGAGAGCGGGGGAGAACGAGGCTGGAGGGAGGCAGAGGCTGGAGGGGAGAGCGGAGGGGAGGAGGCGGAGGCTGAGGTTGGCTAGGGGAGGCTGGAGGTGAAGGGAGGCTGGGAAGGCGGAGGGGGGCGAGGGCGAGGCTTTAGGAGAGTGGAGGGAGACGGAGGCTGGAGGGAGGCAGAGCGGAGGGAGGAGGCTGGAGGAGAGCGAGGCTGGAGGAGAGCGGAGGCTGGAGGCGAGGGAGGCTGGAGGTGAAAGGAGAGGCTGGAGGAAGCGGAGAGCTGAGGGAGAGGGAGAGGCTGGAGGGAGAGCAGAGGCTGGGAGGAAGCGGAGGCTGGAGGGAGAGCGGAGGCTGGAGGGGAGAGCGGAGGCTGGAGGGAGAGCGGAGGCTGGAGGGAGAGGGAGGCGGAGGAGCGGAGGTGGAGGAGAGCGGAGGCTGGAGGGAGAGCGGAGGCTGGAGGGAGAGCGGAGCTGGAGGGGAGAGCGGAGGCTGAGGGGAGCGGAGGCTGGAGGGGAGAGCGGAGGCTGGAAGGAAGGCAGAGGCTGGAGGGGAGCAGAGGCTGGAGGCAGAGGCTGGAGGGCAGGCAGAGGCTGGAGGGAGAACGGAGGCTGGAGGGAGAGCGAAGGCTGGAGGGGAGAGCGGAGGCTGGAGGAGAGCGGAGGCTGAGGTCGAGCGGAGGGGAGGCAGAGCGGAGAGGCTGGAGGCTGAGGCAGAGGCGGAGGCAGGAGGACTAGGGAGGCTGGAGGAGAGGGGGCTGGAGAAGGCTGGAGGAGAGCGGAGGCTGGAGGGCAAGCGGAGGCTGGAGGGCACGAGCGGAGGAGGGGGCTGGAGGGTCAGAGCTGGAGGCTGGAGGGCAGGAGCAGGAGGCTGGGGGTCAGAGCGGCTGAGAGCGCTGGAGGTCTGAAGCGGAGGCTGGAGGTAGAGCGAGGACAAGGGCTGGGGGTCAGAGGCTGGAGGTGAGAGGCTGGAGGTCAGAGCAGCTAGGAGGGCTGAGGTCAGAGCGGAGGCTGGAGGTCAGGGGAGGCTGGAGGTCAGAGGGCTGGAGTCAGTAAGCGAGGCTGGGAGGTCAGAGCGGAGGCTGGAGGTCAGAGCAGGAGAGGCTGGGCAGACGGTGCAGGAGCAGGCTGAGGCAGGAGGTAGGCAGAGGCTGATGAGGCTGGAGGGAGAGCGGAGGCTGGAGGGGCAGTGAGCGGGAGGCTGGAGGGAGAGGCTGGAGGAGAGCGGAGGCTGAGGGAGAGCGGAGTGAGGGGAGACGGAGGCTGGAGGGGAAGCGGAGGCTGGAGGAGACGGAGCTGGAAGGAGAGCGGAGGCTGGAGGGGAGAGCGGAGGCTGGAGGGGAGGCTGGAGGCTGGAGGGCAGAGCGGAGGCTGGAGGGGAGAGCGGAGGCTGGAGGGGATAGGCTGGTGAGGGGAGAGCGGAGGCTGGATGGCAGAGGCTGGAGGGCATAAGGGAGGCTGGAGAGGAGAACGGAGGCTGGAGGGGAGAGCGGAGGCTGGAGGGGGGGGGTGCTGTCATACAGATGTGAGGGCCGGGGGGACTCACCGCCACCGGCGTGCGTGTGCTGTAGGAGGAGAGGAGGGGCGGGCAGAGCTGCCGGACAGGAAGTTCCGTCCTCCCTCCTCTCCGGGCGCACGGCGGGCGGCTGTGGTGAGCACGGGGCCCCCCAGGGGGTGGAGGCAATGGGCCCCTCATGCCGAGTGGCGGGATGACAGCGGCGGTCGCAATGCCCGCTACGCGGGCAATGCCTCGCACGGCGTGGTGACGTCACAGTGTGACATAGCCACGACGTGCGGAGTCCGACACAAAACGTGCTACGGCAGTTATATAGTAGATATATTTACATATACCGTATATACTCGCGTATAAGCCGAGTTTTTCAGCCCAAAAATTGGGCTGAAAAGTACCCCCCTCGGCTTATACACTAGTCATCGGTATACACAGCCCCCCCCCATCGGTATACAGCCCCCCCTCCCCCATCGGTATACAGGCCTTCCCCTTGGTGCCGCAAACCTGTAAAGGAATAATCATTATACTTATCCCTGTCCTCGCCGCCGCTGCTCTGCACCGCGCTCCTCGGGCTTCATCCGGCTTCTTCCGGCTCCGGTGGGCGCAGGCAATGACGTCATTGTCTGTGCGTCGGAGGAAGCCGGAAGAAGCCGGATGAAGTCGGAGGAGCGCGGTGCAGAGCAGCGGCGGTGGCGAGGACAGGGATAAGTATAATGATTATTCCTTTACAGGTTTGCGGCACCAAGGGGGGGGGCTGTATACCGACTGGGGCCTGTATATACCACCACTTGGGCCTGTATACCGAGGGGAAGGCTGTATACCGACTGGGGCCTGTATGTACCACCACTGGGGCCTGTATACCGATGGGGGGGCTGTATACCGACTTGGGCCTGTATATACCACCACTGGGGCCTGTATATACCACCACTGGGGCCTGTATATACCTCTACTGGGGCCTGTATATACCACTACTGGGGCCTGTATATATCACCACTGGGGCCTGTATATACCACTGGGGCTGCTGTATATACTGCTGGGGCCTGTATATACCACTGGGGAGGCTGCTGTATACTACCACTGGGCAGGCTGCTGTATACTACCACTGGGGAGGCCTGTATACCACTGGGGGGCCTGTGTACCACACTGCTGGGGGCTGTATACCTGTGCTGGGGTCCACCCTCGGCTTATACACGAGTCAATAGATTTTCCCAGGTTTTGGGGGCAAAAGTAGGGGGGTCGGCTTATACACGGGTTGGCTTATACACGAGTATATACGGTATATCTAATATATAAAGCTGAATGTTTGTATGTGTGTATGTTTGTACGTATGTGTATATATCCGGGATTGGCATCTACACCGTCGCAACTACAGCCACAAAATTTTGCACAGTCACACATCTGGACCCCGAGAGCGTCATAGGCTATGTTGTGAGGCGAAATTTTAACCCTGCGCGTTCCAATTCACCAAACAATTTTGCCCCTATCTACATAATGGAGAAAGAGTGAAAGGGAAAGTGTGGGAGGAAAATCGAGAGCTGCCAACTACAGCCACAAAATTTTGCACAGTCACACGTCTGGACCCCGACAGCATCATAGGCTCTGTTGTGAGGCGAAATTTTAACCCCGCATGTTCCAATTCACCAAATAATTTTGCCCCTATCTACATAATGGGGAAAAAGTGACAGATACCAGTTGACAGTTGTGAATGAGAGGGGCTTAATAACAGCGCCAAAGACTAACAGCACATACCAGCATATAGTCACTAAGGTGTGGCCCTGACATGGAATATTCAGCACGCACGGGGACATGTATACACACCACACGCACACAAAGAGTAACAGCAAGTGTATAGTCGCTAAGGTGCAGCCCCAACATTGGATGCTCACCACGCACCCAAACAAACACGCACACCACAAAGAGATACACACAACACACAGACACACCCCACGGACACACACACACCCTATAGTGACACATGCACTCATCCCACAGGGACACACGCCACAAAGAGACACACACAACACAGAGACACACACACACACACCACACAGACCCCGCCCACAGGGACACACACACATACACACCCTATAGGGACACATGCACTCACCCCACAGGGACACACACACACACACCACGAAGAGACACACACACCACACAGACCCCCCCAATAGGGACACACAAATACACACCCCACAGGGAGACACACACACCACAAAGAGACACACACAACACAGAGACACACACCACACAGACCCCCCCACAGGGACACCCACAAACACACATTTATAGGGACACATGCACTCACCCCACAGTGACACACACATACACACACCCCAGGGACACACGCTGCACCTAGACAGACACAGATGTGCACAAATCGCCTCACACAACTCGCCTCATATGTGTGCTATCTTTAATTTCCAAACATAAACATCTGATTAAAAACAGCCAATGTGCAACACATGTGCCATATAGGGAATTAAGACAGATATCAGTCACATGAGCTGTCTATTATATGTATGTGTGAGGAGGGTTTACTGTTGGCTGGAGATTTATTAGGCTGCCTATAGCAACCAATTACAGCTCAGCTTCTATTTTCCTGCAGGTCATTAATATGACATATTCAAATTCTATTTTGTTATAGCTAAAAGCAGCTATTTAATAACCCGGGCGTAGCCGGGTAGTACAGCTAGTATATATATATATATATATATATATATATATATGTATATATATATATGTATATATACATATGACATTTGTATATAAGGCCTTCAAGGGCACATGCCTGTGTCTTGATATTAAAATGTTTAGTTTGTTGTGTTGAAACTTGAGGGTTATAATACGAATGTAAAAATGATCAGTCAATAAAGTCCAAGTTATCTGACCTTTCACACTATGCTTTCATGCAAAACTTATGCGCAACTCAAAGTAGTGCCCAAATTTTGCAACTTTTGCTGTTCTCATGCCACTTTCTCCTAGCTGACAAAATTGGAAAAATGGGACATAGGTGTGGTGGGAAGCCACAACTTGTATGTTAGGGCATTTACTTACTAAGGTGGATCATTGATTTTGTCTATAAAATCAAGGTAGGGTAGTCTCACGCTCAAGTGTAGTGGGTGGTGACATAGGAGCTGAAAGTCTAAAGTTCAAAACATTGTTAAATTTTGGCATTCAGTCAACTGTATAAATATTAAAACTAGTGGTGCCGATGCAGATGCATGGGATTCTAGAAGAGCGAGTCTCTGACTCGCAATGGCCGCTTCGCGGCCAATGCTTCGCGCTGCTAAGGCACTCGCGTGCCCTGCGGGCATAGCGAGTGCCTTGAACACTGCAATGGCCGTGCGCGGCAATGCTTCGGTCGTATCACATACCACGCTGACTCGCAGCGCGAGCGGACTCAAAAGGGCAAAAACCATTCGTGATTATATAATAGATAAGAGAAAGATACAAACTTACACTAGATAGTCTATTAATCAATTTGTTTAATTCCAATCTGGTACATTTTAAGACTGCATACTCATGGTCAGTAGCTGCAGCATTTTGGATGCAGCGTCTTGCCGCTGCGTCCAAAATACTGTGTCGTACAATATAAGCATAGTGGATGGGATATTAAGAAATCCATGCCCACTATGCTTAGCCCAACCACAGCATTCTTTTAGCTACGGTGCGGGTTGCCGGCATTCCATTCATCCGCAGCATGTTCATTTCATGCTGTGGAGTCGGTAGCAGCTCCCATCGGGTGACTGCAGGGAGAAGCCGCCCTGCACCCACCGCACATGATGAGTATGGACGGCTGCTGTCTCCCTGCAGGCACCTGCGGGTTCAATTAGGTCCGGAGGAGCTGCGTCAAACACTCAGCTCCTCCGGACGGTGCCAGGGCATACTTGGAAATTCACTATTATTAGAGGGATGACAATACATGCTTTTTGGTCAGGCAATTTAAATTTCTACTAATTTGGGGTACACCTTTCACTTGGTGCAATATTTGGTCAAACAATAATTTTTACTTGTTGTTAAACTGCTTTCATTTCACAGAATTTGTGTCGGCTGGGTGCAGTCAACTCTCGTGATAATAATTCTTGTAAATCAACATGTCACATAGGAGATGTTGGGACTGCTGTATGTATGTCACATAGGGGATCTGGACTGCTGTGTACATCACATAGGAGAACTAAGACTGCTGTATATACATCACATAGAGGACACTGGGACTGCTTATTACATCACATAGGAGATCTGGGACTATGGTATATACATCACCGGGGAGACAAAGACTGCTGTATATACATCACATAGGAGGTGCTGGGATTGATGAATATACATCACATAGGAGATGCTGAGATGTTGCATATACATCACATAGGAGATGCTGAGACTGCTGCATATACATCCATAGGAGACACAGACTGCTGTATATACATCATATGGGAGACACAGATTGCTGAATACACATCACATAGGAGGCTCTGGGACTGCTGTATACATCACATAGGAGATGCTTGGACTACTGCATATACATCACATAGGAGACACTGGACTGCTGTATATACATCACATAGGAGATGCTGGGACTGCTGTATATACATCACCACAGATATGGTGCCTACAGTATATGCATCACAGGAGATGCTGGACAATATTTATCACTGGAGAGACTGGGCAGCATAAAACTCACAAGAGATGCTGGGGGCATATACATCACAAGAGACACTGGAGGCATATTTACTATTACATGAGATGCTGGTGGCATATATACAGCACAGAAAATGCTGGGTGCATATACATCCCAGGAGGCACTGGGGGAATATACATCACAGTAGACACTGAGGCATATATATCACAGGAGATTCTGGGGCACATACATGACTGTGTCGGCTGGGGGCATAGACATCACTAAGGGGTATAAACAACACTGAGGGGCACATACATCACTGGGGGTTCAGACAGCACTGGGAGTTATATACGCAGGGTTGCACATTTAGCACTGGGGGCACATACATCTCTGGGATATATTCATCACTGGAGGGGCATATACATCACTGGGGGTTACATGCATCACTTAGGGTATAAACATCAATGGGTAAATATATATAACTGTGATGCATATACATCACTGGGGGTTACACACAGCACTGAGGGTATATGTCACTGGGGGCACATCATTGGGGGGCACATACAGTATTGGGTGTATAATATTACTGTAGAGCAAATACACCATTGGGTGGAACATAGTACTGGGGCACAGGCATCACTGGGGGGCAAGTAGTACTGGGGGGAACAGGCATCACTGGGGGACAAATAGTAGTGGGGGGCACAGTCATCAATGGGGGCACATAGTATTTGGGCACAGCCATCTCTGAGGGAACAGAGATCACTGGTGGGCACATAGTGCTGGGGAGCCACAGGCATCTCTGGGTGTATATAGTACTGGTGGGCACAGGCAAAACTGGGTGGGCACATAGTACTTGGGGCACAGGCATCTCTACGGGCACAGAGGTCCCTGGGACACATAGTACTGGGAGAGCACAAGCATCACTAGGGGTCACATAGTACTGGGGGACACAAAGATCACTGAGGAGCACACAGCACCTAGTGGCATAGAGATCACCAGGGGGCACATAGTACTGGGGAGCACAGGCATTCCTCAGGACCCTGGGGCAGCCACTTCTCCTCTGTGGATCAGGAGCGCATTGTTCATTAACCCCACATCCAGAAAGCACGTCCTCATGTTGGCGTGTCAGCATGATGACATAATCCTTCATGAACGTGCAATCAGTAGTGAATGCTGTGTGCATGTAGGAGTTTATGGGCTCTGGGCTGGCAGCCTGCAGGACATGGCTGCTGCCCAAACACTGCAGACCTCGGGAATCTGCCTGGGGGCCATATAGAAGGTCATCCGGCATACGGCCCATGGGTCGGAGGTTATCCACCCCTGGTCTAATATTGTTTTTAGAAAACTGTCCTATTTTTTACTAAAACATTGGAGCATATGTCTATATGTTTTCAGACAACCATAAACTATGCAGCTATAGAGTTATAGAATTTCCTGCTCTCCATAGATTATTCTGACTTTAAGTAACATTAAACTCATGGGATTTTGAATAACGTCTGAATATTCCACTACTTCTGGCTCCCAATGGGTAGGAAATCCTTCAATTACCTACTTTGAATTATTTCATAATGCTTTTACATTAAAAATCTGCATTTTTTGCTTGATGAGATCCAAAAAGAATTAGTTGCAAATAATTAATACATATTTCTATTCACAGCTCGGCACATTAGCATAAAATGTTATTGAAGCATGATATTCGAAAGTGTGATCTTGTTTCTCAGTCTATTACTACTTACATAATTTATGATGGAACTGTATGAAAAATACAATATGCAGAGATACATGTAGGTAAACATGCTCACTGACCTCACAACAATGGAACAAATTCAGGGATAAAACTGAAAAGAAAGGGGCATACAATAGTGTATATCTGTCAGACAACAAGTAAGGGCCCTTTCACATCAGCGTTTTTTTAAATTTGCGGCAGATGCGGTGAAAAAACCGCATCTGCCGCAACTGCCGCATAACGGTTCCACTTGCGGCACGGTTGCGGTTTTTTCCATAGGAAGTATAGGGGACTTGCGGCAGATGCGGCAAGTGCGGTATTGCACTTGCGGCAGGTGCGGCAGAGAAAAAAACCGCGGCTGACCGCGGTTTTTTTCTCTGCCGCACCTGCCGCAAGTGCAATACCGCACTTGCCGCATCTGCCGCAAGTCCCCCTATACTTCCTATGGAAAAAACCGCAACCGTGCCGCAAGTGGAACCGTTATGCGGCAGTTGCGGCAGATGCGTTTTTTTCACCGCATCTGCCGCAAATTTAAAAAAACGCTGATGTGAAAGGGCCCTTAGGAAAAAGAGTGAAAACGCTCACCTATTTAGGTTGTGAGACAACACAACCACCTTTTTTGCCTGTGGCAACATGCCTGTGACAGGTTGATATGTTGGTTGAAAAGGGACTTTGGACCGCGCTCCCACAATAAATATCCATGGATTCAATAGGGTTTGAATTCATATGGTGGTTTTATTTCTAAGCATTTCAAAGTATAAACCCCTTCATCGGGATATCACACAATAGGTACATCCTATTCCAACCCTATTGGATCCATGGATTATTTAATGCCAGAGCGAGGTCCACAGTCCCCTATCTAACATATCAACCCAAAGCAATAGAACAAATGCAGACAAAGCAGTTATAATGATTTACTTGACTTTCTGACTTTCTAAAAAGCCTGTATTATTTTTTTGTCTTTTTACCCAACATCCAGAAGTAAAAATTCAGTTTTATATGAATAGGTTTGTAAGAAAGTTATGCATCACTCATAGCTTTTCATGAAATAATAATACATTCTAGCACAGGATACCAATAGTGGATACTGAACACCAGTATATTTTCATAAATTCCATTACCCCCTTCACGACCAAAGATGTAATAGTACGCCCTTGGCCGTATCCCCCCTCTGATGCGAGCTCACACGCTGAGCTCACGTCATTCCCTGTGCTTGTCAGGTGATCTGATCAGCTGAAATGTGAAGCCAATTAGCACCGATCGGATCAGCAATCACTGACAACACGATCCAAAGCACTGTGGCGGGGATCGCTTTATTCTGATATGCGATCACAGGACCTCATTGTGTTACTTTGACAGCCAGGGTTCCTGTTAGGACCCCAGATGCTGTCACGAAACTTAATATTTATGAGGTTTATAGATGTGCAACAGCAAGTCTGTGAACAGGAAAAGTGATCGGATTGCGCAGTGCTGAGGACCCCTATGTGGCAGTGTAAAAAAAATTTAAAAAAAGCTTTTGAAAGTATGAAAAAAAACATAAAAGTTCAAATCACCACCTGTTGAAAATATAATCATTTAAAAAAAAAAATACACGTTTGATATCACCTCGTTCAGTAATGCCTGATCTGTCAAAATATAAAATCAGTCAGATTGGTAAACAGCGTCATAGAAAAAAGTCCAAACACCAAAATTAAGCTTTTTTGGGTCACCGCAATATTGCAATAAAATGCAATAACAGGCGACCATAACAGCACATCTATCCAAACATGGTATCACTAGAAATGTGAGCTCAAGTTGAAAAAAAAAAAACCATTACACAGTCAAAGGTCCGATAAATTAGGAACACTATGGGTCCTAGAAAATGGCGCAAAAGTGCAATTCTTTTTTTTAAACACTTCAGAATTTTATTACCACTTACCGTATATGCTCGTGTATAAGCCGAGTTTTTCAGCCCTAAAAATTGGGCTGAAAAGTCACCCCCTCGGCTTATACACGGGTCAATACGGTATGTGGTGTGTGGGGGCTGTGTCCGGGTGCTGGGGAGGCTGGAGGAGGCGGGGGGAGGCTGCTGACAGAGCGGCCCATCACATGGGGCCGCTCATTAGATATGCACGGCTCCCCCCGCCCATCACAGCGGCAGGGGGAGCCGTGCAATACTGTGCAGCCCCCAGATGTATACAGGCCCCAGTGGGGTATATAGCAGGCCCCCAGTGCAGAGCCCCCCACACTGTGCAGCCCCCAGATATATACAGGCCCCCAGTGGGGTATATAGCAGGCCCCCAGTACAGAGCCCCCCCACAATGTGCAGCCCCCTGATATATACAGGCCCCCAGTGGGGTATATAGCAGGCCCCCAGTGCAGAGCCCCCCCCTCCCGCTGCATTATCTTACCATCCAGCGTCTTCATCACCGCCGGTCCTCCCGTCCATCCTCTCGCGCTGTGTTCGGGTCTCACGTGACCCGGCGCGATGACGTCATCCGACTGCGACCGCCGGGTCACATGAGACCAGGAACGCAGCGCGCGAGGATGGACGGGAGGACCGGCGGTGATGAAGACGCTGGATGGTAAGATAATGCAGCGGGAGGGGGGGGCTCTGCACTGGGGGCCTGCTATATACCCACTGGGGACCTGTATATATCTGGGGGCTGCACAGTGTGGGGGGGCTCTGCACTGGGGGCCTGCTATATACCCCACTGGGGGCCTGTATATATCTGGGGGCTGCACAGTGTGGGGGCTCTGCACTGGGGGCCTGCTATATACCCCATTGGGGGCCTGTATATATCTGGGGGCTGCACAGTGTGGGGGGGCTCTGCACTGGGGGCCTGCTATATACCCCACTGGGGGTCTGTATATATCTGGGGGCTGCACAGTGTGGGGGGGCTCTGCACTGGGGGCCTTATATATACCCCACTGGGGGCCTGTATATATCTGGGGGCTGCACAGTGTGGGGGGCTCTGCACTGGGGGCCTGCTATATACCCACTGGGGGCCTGTATACATCTGGGGGCTGCACAGTGTGGGGGGCTCTGCACTGGGGGCCTGCTATATACCCCACTGGGGGCCTGTATATATCTGGGGGCTGCACAGTGTGGGGGGCTCTGCACTGGGGGCCTGCTATATACCCCACTGGGGGCCTGTATACATCTGGGGGCTGCATAGTGTGGGGGGCCTGTATACCTCTGGGGGCCTGTATACTTCTGGGGGCCGCCTGTATACCTCTGGGGGCCGCCTGTATACCTCTGTATACCTGCTGTATACCATACTTCTGGGGCCTGTATACCACTGGGGGGCCTGTATACTTCACTGCTGGGGGCTGTATACCACTGGGGGGACCTGTATACCTTACTGCTAGTGGCTGTATACCTGTCCTGGTGGCTGTATACCATACTCCTGCTGTATAACTCACTGCTGGGGGTTGTATACCTGTGCTGGGGTCCACCCTTGGCTTATACGCGAGTCAATAAGTTTTCCCAGTTTTTGGGGGCAAAAGTAAGGGGGTCGGCTTATACACGGGTCGGCTTATACACGAGTATATACGGGTAAATAACAGTAAAAGTATACATGTTTTGTATTTACGAACTTGTACCGACCCGAGGCATCATACTGACATGTCAGTTTTAACATATAGTGAACATGGTGAATAAACAACCCAAAAAACAAAAGTGCAATTGCACTTTTTTTTACAATTTCAACGCACTTGGAATTTTCCCCATTTTCTGTACACTCTATGGTAAAATAAATGATATAATTTAAAAGTACAACTTGTCTCGCAAAAGACAAGCCCTTATATGTCTATATTGATGGAAAAGTAAAAAAGTATGTTTCCTGGAAAATGGGAGGGAAAAAAAACAGAAACCGGAATATTGCAAAAATCATCACTTAAACCCATACAAAACAAATATAATTTTATAGAAACTATTAGTCAGAAATTAGTAACCACACAAGAAATGTGAAACACATAAGGTAAGTGAATCTGTCATATAATGGCAAGAAAGCTATTAAAGGGAATCTGTCAGGTTCACTGTCCACCCGACCTACGAGCAGTTCTGGGTGCAAATCTCAGACCCTGACTGACAGTCCCAGCATGTTGCAGCATACATAAACCGATCTTTAGAAATAGTATCTCTAAAGATCAAATATAATATGCTAATTATGGCTTTGACTAGTCAAGGGGGTGTTATTTCCCCGAATAGTCAGTGCATGTAGCATGCTATCATGCCCCTATGGGCGTGATACCATGCTTTGCATAGCACTGTCATCAAAATAGCTATATTAAGCCGCGCTTGTGTGGCTGTCGATGCCTTATCGTTGAGTGTCACCAGATGTATGCACCTCCGTCTTCAGAGAGGCTTTATAATCGGATGTCTCCGCGTTTCCGGTCTTGCACACTATGCCTCTCTGAAGCCAAGATACATACACCTGATCTTAGAGTAACGTGCAGGACCGGTAGTATAGAGCCTCTCAGAAGACGGGAGTGCATACACCCGGTGACAGAGATGCGCAATGGTGATAATATGCTAAGGGGTTTGATAATATTTTATGTAGGCTGACTAGTAGGGGAACTAAGGCCCCCTCGGCTAGTTAAGGCCCTAATTAGCATATCATAAACAATCTTTAGAAATATATTTTCTAAAGATCGGTTTATGTATACTGTAACATGCTGGGAGAATCAGACAGGGATTTGAGATTTTTACCCAGAACCGCTCATGGTTCTGGGTGCACAGGTTACCTGACAGATTTCCTTTAAGGCCATGTGCACAGGCTGAGTATTTCATGAGTTTTTTACCTCAGGATTTGTAGACAAAAGCAGGAGTGGAGCAATCAAGAGGAAAAGTTTAAAGGTGCCATCACACGCATCAATCTAATGAACGATTTTTTTAGCGATCACATGCATGCGGGATCGCTAACAAAACCGTTAAGATCGCTGGTGAGCTGTCACACAGGCAGACTCACTAGCGATCAATGGACCATCGACATCGTGGAAATGATTTAAATATCATTTCCACGATGTCGTGTTCCCGCTGCCAGGCTGCGGTAAGCGGGATCAGGCTGGTCTCCAAGGTAAACAGCGGGTATCTAGGCAGCGCGCTCTGCGCTCTGTACTTTGGATACCAGCCTGTGAGCGGAGAAGGCTGGTAACAAAGATATACTTCGGGTATCTAGACAGAGCACACTGCCTAGATACCCGCTGTTTACCTTGGAGACCAGCTCCCAGTGCTTGTAGAGAGGCGCTGGGAGCTGGCTTATCGGTCGTCTCCCGGTGTCACACGCAGCGATGCTACATGTCCACCAGGCAACCAATGATATATTTGTGGTCCTGTCCTCAAATCAAACGATGAGCGATCAGCCGACTGATCGTTCATCGTTTGTAGTGTCACACGCAACGATGTCATTTCAACATCGTTCAAGCGTCCCAAAGCACGTGACTTTTGAACACTATCAGCAATGATATCGTTATGTGTGACGGTACCTTAAGGCTGAAGGCACACTGGGCGAGGGACTCGCGCGAGTGCAATGCGCGGGAAACTCGCATTGCACTCGGATCAGTGTTGCACTATCAGGCAGGGCACACTAGTGCAAGTCCCCGGCACTGAACTCGCATTGCAAGTCAGAAGTGAGTGCAGTCACAGCATGCTGCGATTGCACACGATTCTGACCAGCGTGAGCGCAATGCAAGTGTATGGGAGAAAATCTCGCCCCCATACAGCACACGGTGCGATATTCACACGAGTGTGCTGCGCAAATCGCTTTAAACTCGCCGGCTGTCAAAGTCGGCAAGTTTAAAATGACTGCTTTGCTGGTACAGTAAACAATCATCTGTTACCGCTGTGTTAGCGGTGCAAAATGATTAATAAGCACCCAGCTGCTGGGCACTTATCTGTATTTTTGGGGGTTAAATTGCATATGCAGCATCTGTGCGGCATATGAGCACAGATGCTGCTTATGCGGTATTTCATCCTGGTAATAAAGGGTTAATATGTGGCAAATATGTTGGCACCATGTCTCTAGGGAGTGACCAATCTCCCTAGAGACATGGTGCCTAAAATCATTGGTAGTTCAGGGGTTAAATGGCCAAATTTCAGAATTGCCGGCATTTGTCAGCTTTCTGCAATGTACAGTGAAAGCCAGCGGATCCTGGCTGTCAGAGCGCCGTGCCTACATGACTAGCATAAGTACATTGCTGGGCAGTGTCCTCAATGAGGAGCTGTCCCAGGTACTTACTCAAATTGCCTAGTGAAGCCGCAGCTCTCCATCTCCATGGTGCTGAAGATTTCACCATAAGCTCCATGGCACATTGAAATCCTGCCACATATTAACCCTTTATTACTGGGTTGAAATACCGCATATGCAGCATCTGTGCTCACATGCCGCACAGATGCTGCATGTGCAATTTAACCCCAAAAAATACACATAAGTGCCCAGCAGCTGGGTGCTTATTATTCATCTTGCACCGCTAAGGGCCCTTTCACATCAGCGTTTTTTGAATTTCGCGGCAGATGCGGTGAAAAAACCGCATCTGCCGCGATTACCGCATACCGGCTGCACTTGCGGCACGGTTGCGGCGTGGTTGCGGTAAACGCCATACAAGGTATAGGCAGACTTGCGGCAGGTGCGGCAAGTGCGGTTTTGCACTTGCGGCAGGTGCGGCCGCGAAAAAAAACGCGGCTGACTGCGTTTTTTTTCGTGGCCGCACCTGCCGCAAGTGCCAAAACCGCACTTGCCGCACCTGCCGCAAGTCCGCCTATACCTTGTATGGCGTTTACCGCAACCGCGCCGCAACCATGCCGCAAGTGCAGCCGGTATGCGGTAATCGCGGCAGATGCGGTTTTTTCATCGCATCTGCCGCGATTTGAAAAAACCGCTGATGTGAAAGGGCCCTAACACAGCGGTACAAGATGATTACTTACTGTACCGGCAAAGCGAGAAATTTAAGCTCTGTGGCTTTGACAGCCACAGAGCTTAAATTTCCCGACAAATGCTGCCCGCAGTCCTTCAGGACCGTGAACAGCATCACAATCACGCACCACACACGCACTCACACCTCACAATCGCAGCACACTTACATACATACAGCCATACGCACCACACTCGCACCACACACACCCAACAACACGCACAGCACTCGCATTATTGTTGTGCATCAAACACGCTCCATGTTTGATGCACGGCAGTGTGCCTCCAGCCTAATAGAAACACCTGCACCACTTGTGTATTTAATTATCCACTCCTGGTTTTGGCTACAAATCCTGAGGTAAAAAACTCATCAAATACTGAACGTGTGCACGTGGCCTAAAAGTATGTCTGAAAATGTCCATATTTTTTTAACATTAGCTGATGGAATGATGGCTGGTTGGATTGTCATTTTACACTTGTCTGAGAACGCCTATAAATAGGACACAATCTACTTTTAACAAGTTATCCACTGCATCTTTAATGGTGGGTTTACACACACCAATCATTGTATCCAATCTCTGGACCAATCATGGACAGATTGCTCCATGTTGTACACAGCCACAAAATAGAACTATGTGTCCATGATTTCACTGCAACCAGAGATTGGTTCAGAGATTGGATACAATGATTGGTGTGTGTAAACCCACCATAAAAGAGGATGTTCAGGCTGACATATTAATAGTCAATTTGTAGTTTAGATCAATAAAATCATATCTTTGGGGTCCAATGCCTGGCATCCCCACTAATCTATGATTTATGGGGTGAAACACACCCAGTACTTTGCTTAGTTGCAGCTGAAAAGTTCTGACCTTCATCTACAATTCAAGAGAATTCCATATCTGCCAGGTGCAATGCTGAGGCTGGTTTCACACTACAGTTTTGTCACTGATCAGTGTCCATCCGGTTTGGGTGCCAAAACCAGGAGTGTCTCCAAAACTCAGAACAGGTGTCAATCTTTCAATTATAGTTTTTCTCTACAAGTTCCTTTCCTGGTTCCTCTCCGGGTTTTGGCACCCAAACACTGATGGACACTGATCAGTGAAAAACTGCAGTGTGAAGCCAGCCTAAGTGTTTTTTCCAACACAAGTTTCACAATTAAGAGCAACTGCAGTCTCATAATTTTTTAACTACTTCATATCGAGCATCTTTAAAGGGAATCTGACTGCAGGGTTTACTCCTATTAACTAATTACAGAGCTTCATTTGTCATTAAATGCTTGTTGTAAGCAATCCCAATGTTAAGGGAAAGTCACTTGTATAAGCATAAGATCAGCATTTTAATCTTTTGTTCCTGCAAATGAGGTAATTAGTTTAAATTGTTGTAGAGGCATGTACTTGTGCTAAGTTGTGCTGCACACCCGGCTGATGTAACGCCCTTAGAGGCATGTTTATGGTCCCTGTCATTTCACCCTATTTCTTCCCAACATCCTACATCACACAAATTCCTGCCCAGGTGTGCACAGTGACCTACCTATCTGCCATTACTCTGGAGTCACACTGTATGGCTGAAGTCTGACTTGTTGAGCACTTCCATCTGCAATCTGTTACAATGCTGAATCGGGCGGTAGTGACCCATACAGTAAACCTCTGCCTATGTGCCAATGCGTTCTCGCTAAGTGAAGCACATCTTCTATGTTTCGGTCTACATTGTGACTGTCTCCCTGTGTGTGTGCCACCCCACTATGTAGGTGCCACAGAAAGGGTATTACACCCATAAAAGCGGTGTAGTCACCCCACTGCAAGTGGAACTATGGCCAGTAGGTGTAACCCTGGAACTCACACCACACACTAATCAGCAGGTGGGAGGGAACCCGGGAGGGAATATAGTCACCTCCAGGGGAAACTAAAGAGCAGGTGAGTAAGTGAGGAGTGGAGGAGGAGAGAGGAACAGACAGTCGGCCTGGAGGGAGCAAGGAGGGTCTCCTCGGCTGAGGGACCCACGGAACTGAGAGAAGAACAGATACCTGAAGGAAGGGAAGAGAGAAAGAAACTCAAAGTGGGAGTTCACTCTAAGTGGGGAGCAGAATAACAGGAGAATTTGCCCCAGGAAAGGAACCGGGTACCGGAGCCCGCACCTGTGAGTTTCTATAAGGCTTACAGAAATCCGATGACCGGGAAGGTCTACAGATACAGCCCCGACTCCCAAAGAGCCCAGAAAGAGGGGAATCAGGAACAGCAGGACACTGCAGGATCCAGAGAAGGTCACCCGACGGGTATAAGGGAGAGGAGAACAAAGAATAGCAGGAGGCCAGACTAGTCTTTAAGAAGTCAGACTTCACAGCCACTGGGAGGCAAGGGAAAGAAAGGAACCGGAATGGCACACAGTGAGGGATCCATCTATCAGCCAGAAGTTCCACTTGCAGCCCCCGTAGCATTTGTCGTGCTAACGTCTACTGCACTGAAAGACTGTAATGATGTCTGAATGTTTTCCAGTAAAGTACCCGGTGAAGTGAATTGCCGACTCTGCTGCATCCTTTCTTGCATGAACTAATTTTCTTTCACAGAAACGCTGTCCCGGCGGTCCAGTCCTGCCTGCGTAGGACTATACCATCTTTGCCGCAATACCATCGACCACTGGAGGACTGTAGCGGCACTGGTGAGCATCACCAGATACTGCAGGTGGCGTCACGAACATATATACAGTTTATTTTCTTTTACTTACACCATTGACCACCAGGGCCACAGCCTCGGGCAGCCACCCGTGACATCCCAGACCGAGCCTGAGAGCTGAGTACCCTGCCCTGGGCGAGTCAAATCTGGTGTCTAGAACAGGATAACGTGCCCGGTACCACCGGGTACTGTGCGCCTTTGAACTCGGACTTAAAATTAACCTTTTCTGCCTTTGCCGGGGCCAAAAATGGGTTCCCGCCATTATAGTACGGGGATCATTGATGGCGCCGTCACCATGAACTAAACACCATGTGCAGGCCCGGGGGGGTGCCTGAGCCCCTCGAAAAAGGAGGGCCTAGACAGAGGCGCCAAAAAGTGTGGCCGCCCCGATTGCCATCAATCAATCAGGGTGCGACCCACAGGAAGTTCCCAAGGAGTGCCCGCCCATGGCTGTACAAACCAGAAAAGAAGGACAGATGCCATCAGACTCCTTTGTACCTGGCAGCATGGCAGCACCCCGCTGGAGAGACGTGGTCAGAGAGCTGGAGGAGCAGACCCGCGCCTAGCGAGGCGACCCAGCAGCAGCGTCCCTACTCACAACTGAAGGCGACGCAGACTACTGGAGGGATGCATTCACCCAGCTCCGGCAGGAGATGGAACAGACGCTGACATGGGTGTGCCAACGGTGGAGGGCCGAGCGGACCTTTGAGCTGTCGGCTCGGAGGAAGGCCCACGAGGTGCGGGAGGCAGCAGTCGCAGCGAGAGTGGTAGAAGAGTACCGCGCTTCCCTTCCACCACCCGCTCAGACCCGGGACTCGGAGACTCAGACGGAGCCCCCGACACCACCACCATCCCGGGCCAGCAGCTGTCTCCAGCTGGAGACAGCGCCAACACCCGCAGCGCCAGCTACCGAGGTGGAGGAGATCTATAAGGACTTCGACGACGACGAAGAGCCAAATGGAGCTTCAGCAAGGAGCACCCCAGAGGCAGCGTGGTGGACTGCATGGAAGCAGTACCAACGGGGAGTTCCCGCCATTCTTGGCTCTGCGGAGACATGCACGGCACCTAGACTTTCCAGAAGCAGCATGTCCCCACCCCCACAGTACCAGTCGCTACCGAATGCCCGGCCGACCCTGAGCGACAGAGAAGAGGTTGTGAGGTAGCGGCGAAGGGAGGACTGGTACCAGAGAAAGCAGGCCACGTGGAGACTGAGAGACAAAGCCCGTGCTCAGCTCCCACTACCTATCGAGCTGCAGAACTCCGGGACTGTGGTCTCTGTGTACCATGAGGATGGATGGGGTTTTCTAAGGGAATCCGGAGTTATGGATGACATTTTCGTCTCCCGGCAGGATGTGGAGTCGTTCTTGAGAAAAGGACACCCCTAGCGTGACTTGTACCGTGGAGAACAGGTAACCTGTGAACGATACCCTGCTCCACTTGGGTGGTTCGCTATTAAAATCGCCCGAATAGATTAACAATGACACTTTAAACAATAGACTCCCGCAGAGAGACATTGTTCTTTCCTTGTATATAGCCCCTTTTACTTGATATTTTTCCTTAATGACTTTGAATGAAGAGTGTGTCCCTGGTGACCCTAAAGACTTTTATTTGAACTGTCCCCTTTTTGTTTTAATGAAGTGTTGAACTGGAAGCGGCCGAGTGGTGATAACACACACTAGACTGTGCTGGACTATAGATTACCGCTGGGCCCGCATAGCTAGTACCGCTCCCATTGGGTCATAGTGAAAAATGTGTCGTGTATATTGTTTTACATGTGCAATGTTATAAGAAATGCGCGTTCGAGCAATGGGAAGAAAATTTTACAAAATTATTAAACTGTAAATAGTTACCCGTTGGTATATAAAGCATAAAATAATTTTTCACTTCCTGTAGACAAATGTGATACTCGCGGACGAGTATATTTCATCAAGGGGGTATGTGGCGCCCCACTATGCAGGTGCCACAAAAGGGGTACTACACCCATAAAAGCAGTGTAGTCACCCAACTGCAAGTGGAACTATGGCCAGTAGGTGGAACCCTAGAACTCACACCCCACACTAGTCAGCAGGTGGGAGGGAACCCAGGAGGGAATATAGTGACCTCCAGGGAGAACTAAAGAGTAGGTGAGTAAGTGAGGAGTGGAGGAGGAGAGAGGAGCAGGCAGTCGGCCTGGAGGGAGCAAGGAGGGTCTCCTCGGCTGAAGGACCCATGGAACTGAGAGAAGAACAGATCCCAGAAAGAAGGGAAGAGAGAAAGAAACTCAAAGTGGGAGTTCACTCTAAGTGGGGAGCAGAGTAACCGGAGAGTTTGCCCCAGGAAAGGAATCGGGTACCGGAGCCTGCACCTGTGAGTTTCTAGAAGGCTCCCAGAAATCCGATGACTGGGGAGGTCTACAGATACAGCCCCGACTCCCAAAGAGCGCAGAAAGAGGGGAATCAGGAACTGCAGGACACTGCAGGATCCAGAGAAGGTTCACCCAACAGGTATAAGGGAGAGGAGAACAAAGAATAGCAGGAGGTCAGACTAGTCTTTAAGAAGTCAGACTTCACCGCCACTGGGAGGCAAGGGAAAGAATGGAACCGGAATGACACACAGTGAGGGATCCATCTATCAGCCAGAAATTCCACTTGCAGCACCCGTAGCATTTGTCGTGCTAACATCTACTGCACTGAAAGACTGTAATGATGTCTGAATGTTTTCCAGTAAAGTACCCGGTGAAGTGAATTGCCGACTCTGCTGCATCCTTTTTTGCATGAACTAATTTCCTTTCACAGAAATGCTGCCCCAGCGGTCCAGTCCTGCCTGCGGAGGACTATTCCATCTTTGCCGCCATACCATAGACCACCGGAGGACTGTAGCGGCGCTGGTGAGCATCACCAGGTACTGAAGGTGGCGTCACAAACATATATATAGTTTATTTTTTTTTACTTATACCATTGACCACCAGGGCCACAGCATCGGGCAGCCACCCGTGACATCCCAGACCGAGCGTGAGATCTGAGTACCCTGCCCTGGGCGAGTCATGTGCCACTGCACTAGCTTCTAGTACCAAGCTAACGCATAGTGGCACACAGTGAGAAAATCACAGCATAGATCAAAAAAAGTCTTCTCACAGCAGATGTACCGTGCTGCTGTGTTTTGTGCTGAACTAAAAAGTATTAGCTGGTCCAACTTCGGGTGTGGAGTGTGATGCCAGGGTAATGGCACATAGATCACTGTGCACACCCGAGGCCACTAGGGTTTTGTCTGATATAGGATGTTGAAAGGATACAGGGGGGCACTACATGGACCATACCTGCACCTCTGTTGGTGTGTCTTCGGCTGGCTGGGCTCGACTGCTCAGCAGAACTACATGTCACTATGACTAGTCAAGTAATCTTAGTCCATTACTTTTGTGGTGCCCTGGGGTCCAGTTGCCACCGTCGAACCCCGGGGATGGGGGAATTCGAGGCCGGGCCCTGTCATCCTTTAGGTCTGCTGGGAGTCCCAGTTGCAGCAATAAAAAGGGGAATAAAAGAAAAATTAAGGAAAGGGAATTAGAGTTTATAGTTTTTCGTGATGTCACGGTTTGTGGCTAGTAAAGCCACTGCTGCCGTTAAGGCCTCCAGGGAATGATGATAAAGGTGGCAGACAGGATGGAGAGCCCTCCACAAGTAGGGCTTGGTGTTCTACTGAGCAAGTGTAGGAGATGGGCCATCTGGCCACTGCGCTTGTCCTCCTTCAGCAGTCTCCCCTGCCGGCACGTAATAGGCAGTGTGCTGCTCTGTAGGCGGAAGCTGGTCGCCGCCGCGCAAATGAGAGTCTCTCACACCCAGTTCTGAGTCTGTAAGTGTACTTTTACTTAGTTGGTACAGTTATAACAATACACAGTGCACAACCAGCTCCGGTCACTGGTTCTGCAGCTGGGACAGTTCACTAGGGGCACCCACTTTCTAGTCCTTTCAGGCCTCACAGTCTCTTTGAGCATCTACTCCAGGCCAGCTGTTGCAGACTCTCTGTGGACATTCCCGACAGGGAATCCTAGTCCTATATGATGGCCTTTCTTTTGTGTGCTGGGGGTTGGGTTCTGGGCATAAAGACCCTTCACCTCGCTGATAAATTTGTGGCCGGGGCACGCAGCTGCCAACCACATCTACAGGCCCGGTACCCTGGTGTCGGCCCAGTCCTCCTGGTGTCCTAACTCATCTGGACCCACTGTGGACCCCTTCTTCTCTACCTTGGTACTCGGCCAGGGACCCAGACCAGCCTTACAGTGGCACAGGCAGCCGGGTCCACGTTCTCCCTCTGTGGTGTTACACTTTGACTCTCAGGGTGTCTTGGCTTAGGAGCTTGGTTCCTCTCCTCTACACATGCCAGGAACTCGAACCTGAACCTCCTGTGTCCCTCACTCTGGGTATACTTGGCTACTGGGGAACTGGGTCCTCCTAACTTAGTGTTCCTAGGGTTTTAGTCTAGTTCCTCCACCCCTTTCCAAGGTTTTCTATCTCTATCCACCCACCACCTAGCTCCCCCTCAGTGTCCCTTAGCTGACACGGAGTACTAGGTCTAGGGATGGGGGGTGTGTAGGGTGTTAGTGTGGGGTTACCAACTTACCTGTTGCAGCTGCATCACCTTTTGTGGCTGAAGTCGGCAGGCACGCCACAGCCACAATACAATCTTGGAAGAAAGGCAAGGCATCCACCATTTAACACACACACACAACACCTTCCTGACTCCAGGCCAAAAGGGGGAGCTCTAAAGCCTGGGTTCAGGACAGGTCCACTATAAATTCTGGTCTGGGTGCAGGAGCAGGCAGTTCAGTTCCTGGGAGGAGTGTGGAAGACATCCTAGAGACCAAAGCCGGGTAGGCTCGTCCTAAGTGAATGACCAGCCCATGTGTGAGACCCCGGTGAGGGTTTGAGGAAGTGGAGGACTAGATCTGAGGAGTGGATCCAGTGTCGGCTTGCCCCAGTACCTAGTGCAGTATGATCACCAGAGACTGAGGTCGCCAAGGATTCTATACCCAACAACAAAACCCAGAGGGTGAGTGATTTTAAGTTGCATGTCCAACCTGAGGCTAGGAGACACAGCCGCACTACAGAGCTCAGGAGACTCCGAGAAGAAAAGGG
The DNA here is from genome assembly GCA_033576535.1 of Allobates femoralis. Classification (NCBI taxonomy): domain Eukaryota; kingdom Metazoa; phylum Chordata; class Amphibia; order Anura; family Aromobatidae; genus Allobates; species Allobates femoralis. The sequence continues at coordinate 422,560,014 of JARQOC010000005.1, read as the reverse complement.
TACCACCAGAGTGCTTGTGCCCCTGTCACACAGCCAGAGCAGATCAGAGGAGGCCTTAGCACAGCTACACGCAGCCAGGGTCCACAGACACTAGAGCAGTAGGTAGACCTCAGGACTTGCCTGAAGTGGGTTGCTCCAACTTGATTCCAAGCCCTGATCCCTGATAACAACTGTGAACAGTACCCGGACAATCGTACTGCACAGTAAAAGGTAAAATAGAAGTTCCCTCTGTGTCTGTCTGTTCTTCTATGCGCTGAATCCAGCACCCCAACATTCATCACTCACATCACTCACATACTCATCCTGTGCCTGCAGAGCCGCACACTGACTTTTGCAAACCAGCAGTGGAAACTGCCTGAAGGGGCTGGGAGCCTTGTATTAACACTATCAATACCACAGATCTGGGAATAGCCTTGCCCATGGAGGGCTTACCATCCTCACTGCTTCATATCACCATCATCCCCAGAGGCCTGGACAGCAGCAATGGCCCTTTATTGGCCATGACCATGGGTGGCGTCACAACATCTTTCTTATTTTTTTATTTTCTTTAATCCCTTTTTACAACTCCCATTTTTGCTGCTCACTCGACAAGGGGATCACGGACCAGGTCACGTCACTGCGACACCCCGCAACCTGCAGACGATGAATGGGCATGGTTCCGAGTACCCTGAGATCCTCGCCAGGGCGAGACACTTACAGCCAATGGCCCACAGTTTTTGTTATTTTTATTATTATTATTATTATTATTATAGTAGTAGTAGTAGTAGTAGTAGTAGTAGTAGTATTGTTTATAGAGCACCATTGAATCCATGGGGCTGTACATGAGAAGGGGCTACATATAAAAAAGTTAAAAATACAATGAACAAACTAACAGTGACAGACTGGTACAGAGGGGAGAGAGGACCCTGCCCTTGCAGGCTTACATTCTACAGGGCAATGGTAAGGTTAAGTAGATTGGGTGTGCTCGGGTGGTGGTGGAGCGCCGGGTCCAAAAGTGGTGGAACACCAGATATAATGCTGGTGGGGCACCAGGTCCAGTGGTGGTGAGGTGGCACCGTGGTCTTACAGTATGTAGGCTGTTCTGAAGAGATGGGTTTTCAGGTTCGGCTTGAAGGTTCCGAGTGTAGGGGACAGTCTGATGTTTTGAGTTGCAGAATTCCAGAGGAAGGGGATGCTTGGGTGAAGTCTTGCAGGCGGTTAGATGAGGAACGTACAAGTGTGGAAGAAAGGAGGAGGTCTTGGGAGGATCGAAGATTACGAGTTGGATGATATCGGGAGATTAATTCAGAGATATATGGGGGGACAGATTGTGGATAACTTTGTAAGTCAATATTAGTAGTTTGAATTGGATACGCTGGGGAATTGGGAGCCAGTGCAGGGATTTGCAGAGGGGAGAAGTGGAGGAGCAGCAAGAAGAGAGGTTCACTAATATTGTTCGGTTTGATTTTCAATTTGGTTCCAATCCGTTTTTCTACAGGTAATTATGCTGAAGTGCAGGAAATGTATAATGACCCTGTGTATATGAATAAAAATAAAAAAACTTTAAAACATTTTATTAAATAGGTTTACCAATAAAAATTACCAGTAATGAATCTGTGCACAGGCTAATAAAAACAATATGCTTCCCAATAACAATACAACAATATTTGAAGACAAGAAGAAAAGTGAAAACACAAGTGATAGAATTATCATCTATTTTTTAATTTATAGCACAATATTTAAAGAAGTGGATTAAAATTCAACTCCAGCTGAACATGTATCTAGTCCTCTTTGTCCTCATGTGCATGGGAACCTATCCTATTCTCTTCAGTTAAAGGGAACCAACCATGAGGGATTAACCACCTGTAAATCAGTGCAGCAAGTGATTGATGTGTGCAGCATGACATCACTATTTGGATTTTTTTATATCCACCCTGTGGACTTGGCAGGCAGCTAAAGCCGAACCCCCTACCCCCTGGGTGAATCTGGATGAGAAGAAGAAGGAGTGGGTTCGGCTTAAAGCAGAAAGACAAGCCCACAGGGAATGAATAAAAAAAAGCAAATAGTAATGCAATGCTGCAGATTAAGAAATAGATTATAATTATATAACAAAGTGTCTTGGTCCAATTCACACTATTAGTAAACAAATTTCCTTATTGCTAGTTGTGTGAATTGGACCAAGGCCCTTTACTACTAATAAGGTGGTAGGTGAAGCTCTTTATTATTTTATTTTGTTTGTTTTTTTACCTTTCTCTGAGCTCACCAACCTATCTGATACACTTCATTTAATTTTTCTACTTTTTTATGGTTCTTGGTATCATCTAAGCAGAGGTCCCCAACTCCAGGCCTCAAGGGCCGCCAACAGTGCAGGTTTTCAGGATTTCCTTAGTATTGCACAGGTGGTAATGTGATCATTTGCACTGGTGATGATTCCAACCCCTTAGCAAAACTAAGAAAATCCTGAAAACCTGCACTGTTGGCGGCCCTTGAGGCCTGGAGTTGGGGACCTCTGATCTACAGTATATAGCAATATATGCGATAATGTTTGTTTAGGCCCTATACATCTTATCTTGTTTTAAAACCCCACTCGGGATTGTTTATCCACTTAGACAGAGCACTAGATTGTAGTTGAAGTTTTGGATAAATAGGCTAATCCACAATATATACATAATACATTTGTGCTTTAGAGTGTTTATAGCATTTTCCGTATTATCATCAGTATAGGCAGGTGTAATTTCCCATACCAATTACCGTATATACTCGTGTATAAGCCGACCCGTGTATAAGCCGACCCCCCTACTTTTGCCCCCAAAATCTGGGAAAACCTATTGACTCGTGTATAAGCCTAGGGTGGACCCCAGCACAGGTATACAGCCCCCAGCGGTGTGGTATACAGCAGCCTCCCCAGTGGTATATACAGGCCCCAACAGTGTTACAGCAGCCTCCCCAGTAGTAGTATACAGCAGCCCCAGTGGTAGTATACAGCAGCCCCAGTGGTAGTATACAGCAGTCCCAGTGGTAGTATACAGCAGCCCCAGTGGTAATATACAGCAACCCCAGTGGTACTATGCAGCAGCCCCAGAGGTATATACAGCAGCCCCAGTGTTAGTATACAGCAGCCCCAGTGGTAGTATACAGCAGCCCCAGTGGTAGTATACAGCAGCCCCAGTGGTAGTATACAGCAGCCCCAGTGGTAGTATACAGCAGCCCCAGTGGTAATATACAGCAGCCCCAGAGGTATATACAGCAACCCCAGTGGTAGTATACAGCAGCCCCAGTGGTAATATACAGCAGCCCCAGAGGTATATACAGCAGCCCCAGTGGTAGTATACAGCAGCCCCAGAGGTATATACAGCAGCAGCCCCAGTGGTAGAATACAGCAGCCCCAGAGGTATATACAGAAGCCCTAGTGGTAGTATACAGCAGCCCCAGAGGTATATACAGCAGCCCCAGTGGTAGTATACAGCAGCCCCAGTGGTAGTATACAGCAGCCCCAGAGGTAATATACAGCAGCCCCAGAGGTATATACAGCAGCAGCCCCAGAGGTATATACAGCAGCCCCAGTGGTAGTATACAGCAGCCCCAGAGGTATATACAGCAGCAGCCCCAGAGGTATACAGGCGACCCCCCATCAGTATCCAGGGCCCCCCCCCCATGCTCCGCAAACCTGTAAAGTAAGATCATTATACTTATCACTGTCCTGTTGCCGCCGTCCCCGCCGCTGCCATCGCGCTCCTCCGTCTTCATCCAGCGTCTTCTGGCTTCCTCTGGTCGGCGCAGACAATGACGTCATTGCCTGCGCCGACCAGAGGAAGCCGGAAGAAGACGGATGAAGCCAGAGGAGCGCGATGGCAGCGGCGGCGACAGGACAGTGATAAGTATAATGATCTTACTTTACAGGTTTGCAGATCATGGGGGGGCCCAGGACACTGATGGGGGGGGGGGCCTGTATACCGATGGGGGGGGGCGCCCGTCTGTAATGACTCGCGTATAAGCCGAGGGGGAAACTTTTCAGCCCAACTTTTGGGCTGAAAAACGCGGCTTATACGCGAGTATATACGGTACTTTTATTTTTATTCTATTTGCTTTTTTAGTAAAATTTTGGGCTCACCTAGCCCCTCCTGTGTTATTTATTTTTGCTTTTTTTATCTTTCATAGGATCAATCGCTATACTACTATGTATTGCATCATATGATATTTGTTAGAATGGATTTGCTATATTCTACTATATATGTGTATTCAGAATGTCCAGTCTAGAGTTTTTTCTATCTTTTTCTATCTATTTATCCTCTCATTGTGAAAGCCTACCATCTAACTTTGATGTGATTTCTGTATATCTCGCCTGAGGCACTTGTCCCTTTTAAAAGTAATGGTGATTCCCATATGACCACAGTAATGTTTCCTGTTGTTGTTTCTATTTATTGTGTATATTTGTTGGTAACATTTTAATGAATGCTTCAATAAAAATCATATATTTTTTATAACTCACCATCTGTCTCTACTTGACACTTTTTGAGTAATATTCATCCTGAGCCTGCCGGCAGGGGCGTATCTAGGGGGTGCAGGCGGACCTTTTGCCCCGGGCGCTAGTCAGTCCGCCGGCGGATCTAATCTCCTTCCAGCGCCGCCGCATATTGTGCACGGCCATGGGCGGCCGCGGAGATGCGTGCAGTGCACACAACCATCCCCTGCTGCTGGCAGTAGTTAACACCCCCCCCCCCGGGCACATCGCGCTGTGGCTGACGTGACGTCACCCGGCGCGCCGCACAGACGGAGTCACGGAGAGGAGAAGAAGAGGAGCCGAGGTTAGGAGCTGCTGACGGTGACCGCTGTCTGTTGCCTGCCTCCTCCTGACTCAGTCTGAGTCGTCGGGGTGTCGGTCCGTCCTCCTAGGCTAGCTGCGGTGCGTGGCTGTGCCTACAACTCTACTCGTCTCTCCAGACTCCAGTCCTAGTAAAGTAAAAAGTAACCATAAACAGGCGGGGTGGTGGGAGGGGGGGTTGTTGTCTGTGGGAGTTATGAGGTGTATATGTTATCTACATCAGGGCAGGTACAGGCACACACTAAGAGGTATAATATTATACCTCATACTGTGTGCCCCCTGCCTGGTGATGTATACATATATACACCTCACAGTGTGCCTACCTGATGTATACATATATATACCTGGGGTATACATCAGGCAGGCACACTATGAGGTGTATATATGTATACATCAGGCAGTGAAACACATAATACACAGAGCACAGCTGTATATAGATGACTGTCATCTATATACAGCCAGGGGCGTATCCAGGGGGGGTGCAGCCGGACCTTTTGCACCGGGTGTCTCTCGGAGGAGAGACGGACGGGACGGGAGACATCAGGGGTGAGTGAGGGGGCAGCAGGGGTGACTGACCGAGGAAAGCTCCCCTCCCCCCCCGGTCCTCAATCAAGGCTGCAGGGGCGGCGATCTCCCCCCCGGCCTCACCTACCTTGGGGGGGGGGGATGGCGCCAAAATAGATCTGTGCCCCGGGCGCCATCAATCCTAGTTACACCACTGCCTGCCGGACAGTTCTTAGGAACTTATTTAGCATCCAGATTATCCTGCATGTCATCCTTTCATCAATTTTTTTCTGCTGTCCACATCCAGAGAGATTAGCTACAGTGTCATGGGATCTCAACATTTTAATTATGGTCTGAACTGTGGACAAAAGTACATCAAGATCTCTGTAGATGGACTTGCACCCTTGAGGTTGTTGATTTTTTTCAACAATTTTGGTTCTCAAGTCCTCAGAGAGTTCTCTTTTCCTCACTATTCTCTAGAAATAATGTGCAGCACACACAGACACACAATGCAAAGACTGAGTCGACGTCTTCCCTCTTTACCCTGTTCCAAGTGTAATTTTTATATTCCACCCCCAATATTTGTCACAGGTGAGTTTGAATGAGCATGTGCTTGAAACACAGTTGTTCACACATACTTTTGGAAAGATGCCAACAATTTTGTCTACCTTATTTTTGTTTTGTATATTTATATGAAATTATGCCCAATCTCTTTTTTTCTCTGTATTTTTGTTTTGTTCAAACAAACTTAAAGGACATAAACATGTGTATGACAAAAAGTGTATTGCAATAATTTTATAAGAAAAAATATTTCATTAATTTAAAGAGTGCCAACACATTCAGCCATGACTGTATGATATGTAAGGCCCCTTTCACGTCAGCGTTTTTTTTAAATCGCGGCAGATGCGGTGAAAAAAACGCATCTGCCGTGATTACCGCATACCGGCTGCACTTGCGGCACGGTTGCGGCACAGTTGCGGCAAGCCCCATACAATGTATAGGTGGGCTTGCGGCAAGTGCAGCAAGTGCGGTTTTGGCACTTGCGGCAGGTGCGGCCGCGAAAAAAATTGCGGTCAGCCCACTACGATTTTGTCTCCGTGACTCAAAACTGACACCACGGATCCGTAATGGATCCGTTGCATTCCAAGTTACGTAACATGTTGGGAAAGAAGAGGTGTACCACGGTTCACGCTGCTGGGTGCAAAGAAAACTCACATGGGAGTCAGGGTTTCACAAACAAGTCCTTTTTCTTTATTCCTTCACTCCAACGCGTTTCGGTGCCCCACCTGGCACCTTCCTCAGGGATTATTAGCAGCGTGGACCGTGGTACACCCCTTCTTTCCCAACATTTTTCTGGACAGCACCACATGTGAGTGGTGGGTGGAGGTCCTGCAGCAGCTGGAGTACTGATGCTCTTTATACCAGTTGTGGGTGCCACAACTGAATCAAGTGAGTGGTTCCACAGCACCACCTTTATAGCCTAAAGTGTCTCTAGTGATAGGGCACTATTGCGCCTCTTGTCCCCCACCCCTCTTGTATTTGTAGAGTTACATAACATGGGATTCTATGTATCTTGGAACCGTCAAAAAATCGGATCCATAAAACAGATCCGATTTCCTGTACTGCGCATACTCAAAAGCAAGGTACAGCCTTATCTCTGCTAACTGATGACGGATCCGTGGGCATCAGTGGCATCAGTTGGCACAGATCCGTGCCTGTCTGTGTGATCCTTAAAATTCAAGGTTTACCACAGATGCAGCAAAATTGTGATGTGAAGGCAGCCTTAAAAAAACACGGGAAACGCACAGGATAAATGCCTTGTGTGAACATAGACCAACAGTGCTAAAAAATGAAGACTGCAATAGGTAAGTAATTTAATACACGAAGGTTAGGGTCACATCTGCGGTTGGGCTTGCAGATCCTGATCCGGTTTTGAGCATTAAAAATTCTTAAAACCGCATCTGGATCCGCAGCCCATAGGCTTCAATAGAAAAACGGGATTGCACTATTTGCGATCTGGTTACCACATCCGATTTTGCAGCCTGTGGTAAAAATCATGCAGGCTGCATTTTTTGGGAGCGGTGGCAAAACCGGATGCGGTTTTGTTAACATGGGTGCCTATGGATCCGGATCCAGTGCCACAAGGTACATTAATGTACCTTGCGGTACCGGATCCGGATGCGGTTTTGAAAATTGCAAAAACCCACATTCCAAAACCGGATGCGTTAATGCATCCAGATGCGGAACGAGGGTTGCAATTTTACTATCAATAGATAGTATGAAGGCACACGGTAAAACCGCATCCGGTAATGGATGTGGTTATCGCATTGTGCCTTTTAAATGTGACCCTAGCCTTAGAAATTATTACATGGATGCTATAGATGTACTATTATATCCTAATTTTGATGGAACACCTTTAAACTGGTGAAAATAGGGACAATGGAGCAGTTGTCCTTTGCATTGCTAAACTAATGGGGCCGTCACACGCGTCAATGTCGTCAGCGATCTGAACGCTGACGACATTGACGGCTGATTGCTGGTGAGCTGTCACACAGGCAGACTCACCAGCGATCATTTTACCAGCGACATCGTGGAAATGATTTCTATATCGTTTCCATGATATCTGCAGGCTGGTATCCAGGTATAGGGTGTACCTTAGATACCAGCCGTGAGTGGAGAAGGCTGGTAACTAAGGTATACATCGGTATCAGATGTAAGGAAAAAGGTGTATGATGGTCCGCGCTGCTGTGTCACAAAGTCACGGAGAAGACAGTGTTTCAGTAAAACATCCTTTATTCTTCCTGTCCTACGCGTTTCGAAGCCACCTCTGAGCTCCTTCCTCAGGGACATCAAGATTAACAATGACCACACTTCATATTTAACAAGAGTAAGGCGCCAAAAAAGTGCAATGTAATGCTGGATGTGACGTCAACAGTCAGGGAGGATCCCTTTGTGACGTCACTATGTTTGTAAACAATACACCGTAAATGCTATCATCGGGTATCTAGGCAGCGCGCGATGCCTAGTTACCCGCAGTTTACCCTGGATACCAGCTCCCAGCGCTTCCTGAGAGGCGATGGGAGCTGGCTGATCGCATCTCCCGGTGTCACACGCAGCTATGCTGCGTGTCCACCAGGGCGACCGTCGTCAGGTTTTAGAACAGGTTCTAAAACCTGGCGACCATCAACCAGCGATTTATTGCTGGTTGATGCGTCCTGTCACACGCGTCAATATTGCTGCAACGTCATGTGCAGCAGTGATCATGCACGCGATATTGACGCGTGTGACGGCCCCATTAGGCTGCCTTCACAATTCAGTATTTTCACTGATCAGTGTCCATCTAGTTTGTGTGCCAAAACCAGGAGTGTCTCCAAAACTCAGAACAGGTGTCAATTTTTCAATTATAGTTCTTCTCTGGAAGTTCCTCTCCTAGTTTTGGCACACAAACTGGATGTACACTGATCAGTGAAAATCCTGCAGTGTGAAGCCAGCCTAAAGGTCCGGTTACATGGTACAATATCGTGAACGATATCGCTCAAACGTCACGGGTTGGAGGCATTGAAACAACATCGTTAGGACGTCGCTGCGTGTAGCACCACGATACGACTACGATAAATCGTTGGATCGTTTATTGCAGATTTGAGAACATGTTCTCAAATCAGATCATCCTCGTTCAGCCAAACTGCTGCATCGTTGTGTGTGACACTGCGATAACGATGTCGTTCACAACTTTGCCCATTCATATCAATGAACAAGTATCGTTCGCTGGGTTGTGCGTACGATAGCTGCTCGCTGGATCGTTGGTGCATCGTCCACAATATGTAGACGTGGACATCTCACCAACGATATCAAAACGATGTCCTAATGACCGCGCCCCCCGAGATCATTAGTGAGATCGTTTTGATATCGTACCATGTAATGGGGCCTTAATGTATTCTCTACTGAATTCTCGTACGTTTAGTAGGTTTAGTTTGCTTTTCATAGTTGCATGTTTACTAATATTAATTCATCCTTTCTTCATATGTAGATTAATTTGTAATATTTCAAGTTGGCATAATTTGAATTACAGGTATTGCACAATATTATTCCAATTAAGCAATTGGATATTACATGTCAATTACTGCAGAGGTTTGTGTTTCCACTCTTGGTTTCATTATCTTTGAGTGATCATTGAGTGATCATTTTTAATTATACACTTGGCTAAATTACATGTCACATGTGAAATCGGAATAAAAACTTGTTTAATAACAGCAGAATCCAAAATTAAATGTAATTGATTTGAATTTGTTATCAATTTATAACCATATAAATAGCTTCTCTCCCTGCTCTTGATTAGTAAGAACAGGCATATCAGATGTTCAATGCACACCAATATAATTTGTAAACCTGATAAAATCTTATGTACCTTCCACCCCTCCCCCAGCAATTTTCTGTTTTTGTTTTTTCCAACCTAATATTTCCATCAATATAGACATACAGTATGAGGGCTTGTTTTTTATGGGACAAGTAGTACTTTTGAATGACATCATTCATTGTACTATATGTATTGGAAAAACGTAAAAAAACATTCCTAGGCTGGTGAAACTACAAAAAAAATTGCAATTTCATTGTTTTTTGGGATTTTTCAGTTACCATGTTCACTATATGGTAAAACTGAACTAGCATATGATTCTCCAGGTCAGTACAAGTTGGTAGATGGCTAACATACCGTATATACTTTTACTTTTATCTAAATTAATGTTCCTAAACTCCTGTCCTCAAGAGCCACCAACAGTGCATGTTTTCAGAATTTCCTTAGTATTGCATAATAAATTACCGTATATACTCGTGTATAAGCCGACCCGTGTATAAGCCGACCCCCCTACTTTTGCCCCCAAAACCTGGGAAAATCTATTGACTCGTGTATAAGCCGAGGGTGGACCCTAGCACAAGTATACAGCCCCCAGCAGTGTGGTATACACCAGTCCCAGAGGTAGATACAGCAGCCCCAGTGGTAGTATACACGCAGCCCCAGTAGTATATACAGCCCCAGTGGTATATACAGCCCAGTGGTAGTATAGACGCAGCCCTAGTAGTATATACAGCCCCAGTGGTAGTATATACAGCCCCAGTGGTAGTAAACAGGGCCCCAGCAGTATATACAGCCCCAGTGGTTTATACAGCCCCAGTGGTAGTATACAGGGCCCCAGAGGTATATACAGCCCCAGTGGTAGTATATACAGGGCCCCAGCAGTATATACAGCCCCAGTGGTTTATACAGCCCCAGTGGTAGTATACAGGGCCCCAGAGGTATATACAGCCGCAGTGGTAGTATATACAGCCCCAGTGGTAGTATATACAGCCCCAGTGGTAGTATACAGGGCCCCAGCAGTATATACAGCCCCAGTGGTAGTATACAGGGCCCCAGAGGTATATACAGTCCAGTGGTAGTATATACAGGGCCCCAGCAGTATATACAGCCCCAGTGGTTTATACAGCCCCAGTGGTAGTATACAGGGCCCCAGAGGTATATACAGCCGCAGTGGTAGTATATACAGCCCCAGTGGTAGTATATACAGCCCCAGTGGTAGTATACAGGGCCCCAGAGGTATATAGCAGCCCCAGCGGTAGTATACAGGGCCCCAGAGGTATATGCAGCCCCAGTGGTAGTATACAGGGCCCCAGAGGTATATACAGCCCCAGTGGTAGTATATACAGCCCCAGTGGTAGTATATACAGCCCCAGCGGTAGTATACAGGGCCCCAGAGATATATAGCAGCCCCAGTGGTAGTATACAGGGCCCCAGAGGTATATAGCAGCCCCAGTGGTAGTATACAGGGCCCCAGAGGTATATAGCAGCCCCAGCGGTAGTATACAGGGCCCCAGAGGTATATAGCAGCCCCAGTGGTAGTATACAGGGCCCCAGAGGTATATAGCAGCCCCAGTGGTAGTATACAGGGCCCCAGAGGTATATAGCAGCCCCAGCGGTAGTATACAGGCAGCCCCAGTAATGCAGGGCCCCCCCAGCGTCTCTCCGGTCACCTGTAAAGGAAGCTATACTTATCACAGTGCTCTGTCCGCGCCCGCTCGCACCCGCTCTCAGCAGCCGACCGGGATCCTCCATCTTGCGTCTTCTTTCTTCCTGTTTCCTGTGCTCGTCGCAGGGAATGACGTCATTGCCCGCGACGAGCACAGGAAACAGGAAGAAAGAAGACGCAAGATGGAGGATCCCGGTCGGCTGCTGAGAGCGGGTGCGAGCGGGCACGGACAGCGGCACTGTGTATGATAAGTATAGATTCCTTTACAGGTGACCGGAGAGACGCTGGGGGGGCCCTGCATTACTGGGGATGCGGGGGCTGCTGTATACCGATGTATACATCGGTATGTACCGATGTATACATCGGTATACAGCACTGACTCGCGTATAAGCCGAGGGGGGGACTTTTCAGCCCAATTTTTGGGCTGAAAAACTCGGCTTATACGCGAGTATATACGGTAATCACCTGCATCGGTGATGATTCCAAACCTTGTGCAATACTAAGGAAATCCTAAAAATACAGTATGCACGGTTGGTGGCTCTTGAGGACAGGATTTGAGGAACACTGATCTACATGGTGAAAAAAAATTCAGAAATTTGTTAAAAAGAATTGTGCATTTGTTACCATTTTCCGAGACCAGTAGATTTCTCATTTTTTGGGATCTGGAGCTTTGTGAGGAATTATATTTTTGCTTCCTGAGCTAATGTTTCTAATGATATCATTTTTAGGTAAATGCAATGATTTAATTGTCCGTTATTGAATTTTATTACAATGTTGCGGTGACCAAAAAAAAATAATCTCGACATTTAAATTTTTTTCCCATTACGTAGTTTACAGATCGGTTTAATTCAATTTAGATCTTTGTAAATGTAGCATTTCTGAATAAATATGTGTATTTTTTATTATTCTTCAATTGTTTCATTTTCAATGGAGCATAAGTCGGGTGATTTGAACTTTTATGTTTTTATTTATATTTTAATATTTTTTTAAACTTTTTTACACTTTTGATTGTTTTTTTTAATCCCCTTAGCCTGCTTGTAGCCTGCAGTGTCTGATAGCTTTTGCTGTTCAGAGCAATGCTTCAGCATCCCTCCTAAGACCACGTTACACATAGCGATGTACCAGCGATCCCACCAACGATCCGACCTGGCCGGGATCGCTGGAAAATAGCTATGTGATCGCTGGTGAGATGCCAGACACCCGATGGTCGTTGGGATCGTTCAGGATCTCGGGCGCAGACTGGGGATCGCTGGTCATTGCCCCTGTCACACACTGCGATGCAGCTTAGCCAGCGGGAGATCGCCAATCAAAAAATGGTCCAGGCCATTCGTTACTGATCAGCGATTTCCTAGCGGGGGGCCGTTCGCTGATGCGTGTCACACACAGCGATATCGTTGGCGAGATAGCCGCAACATCACAAAACCTGTGACGTTGCGGCGATATCGTTAACGATATCGCTACATGTAACAGGGCCTTTAACAGCAGAAAAGCTTATGATCTGTGGATGCTGGCGCTCAGCCAGCATTCACAAGAAGTTCATCATTATGATGACAGAGGTCATCATCTGATCTCTCGTTGTCATGACAACCCATCAGCACCCCATGATCGCGTCATGGGGGCGATGATGGCAACAATGAATGGTACGATATCTGCCAGCGCGTGATTGACAGCGCAATCTAACCAGTTAACAGGCATGGGTGGATCTCTAATCCACTTGCACCTGCTAGCTGCACATATCTGCTGATCCGATGAGCTAACATGCACGGGAAATTATGTGAGCTTAGCGCGTAAACTCGCATCAAATGGAGGGACATGACCAAAGACATATGGGTATGTCCTTAGTCATGATGGGGTTAAGTAAGCCTATTATGGCTCCATACAAAATTAAACTGTAATATGACCTGAATTTTTTGGTAAATATACACTATTGTAATTCTGAACTAATTATTTTCTACTTTTAAACATTTTCTGTTGTAATCTACCCTCTGTAATCATTAGAAAGAACCTGTCATTAGATTCATGCTTCTCAAACCACAGGCTGAAAGAAAGATGTATGTATTAGAGTAAACATACTTTTAAAACCAAGCAGAGGAATATTTTCTCTACTGCCTAGTCCGATGTAGTCCCCAGCCAGTTTCACCCCACTAGATTCCTTTGACTGGCATGCTTCTCACTGTGTTAAAACACAGAGAAAAATCTGTCACTCACTAGAGTAGAGTGGATGGAAGCTGGCTGGAGACCAAATCAGACTAGTTACTAGAAACACAAAGTCCCTGGCAGGCTTTTCAAAGTATGTTTATGCTGAAAAAACAGAGTATTTCAGAGTTAAAATATCTGGCTGCAATCATGTAACGAATATCTGATTCATTCTGTCCACAGTTTAGTCAGTATGACTATAATAACAGGTTTGCGTGAAACGAGCACCATTCACTCATTTTGCCACTATACTACCACCATGCCTTACATCTTGAAAATTGTCACTTCAGGGAGGAAGTAGACAAACTCTAGTGCCAACTATTGAAGGAAGCAATTCTACAAGTCATAACTGAATCTTTAACAAGCCGTTTAATATGATTAAGGCTATGTGCACACGGGGGGCGGGTTAGGGGCGGCGGCGGCTGGGCGGACCCGACAGGAAGCTCCGGAGCCGCCCACCGGCTTCCTGTCGGGTCCGTGCTGCGGAAGACGGTCGGGTGTGCGGCGGTGCACAGCGGGTTAGTGGCGTCGGTTCTGCAGCGGCTGGAAGCAGCACATGATTCTGCTTGCAGCCGCTGCAGAACCGGCCGGATTATAGGACATGCACATTCTTTGCTAACCCGCTGGGAACCCAGCGGGTTAGCAACGGATGAGCATGTGTAAACCGCCGCTGTGTGCACAGCGGGTGTCGGTTTACATAGGTTTCAATGTTAATCCAAACGCCGGTTTGGATTAACATAAATTTACATGAAATTTATGTAAACCGACCGGCGGTTTACACACCTAATCCGGCCCTAACCCGACCAGTGTGCACATACCCTTAGGATTTATGACAAATCAGAGTTCCAATCTATAGACGCTGCATTTTGGGGTGATTGCCCCTCATCAGTGCATTGTATTGGATCTGATCTGGTTGTATGAAAGGCTAACGCAAGGTCTGGTGATGGTGTTTCTAGCCAAGCCCCAGTATACTAACTGCAAAGTCAAACGTCAGGAATCTCTATTAAATATTTATATCGATCATTCATCATTCATCTCTTTAAATCCTCCAGATATATGTCAGATTTTTCTGTGGTATAGTAGTTATGTGGTACTGCATAGAAATTACAGCATGTATTCGTATGTGAAGTTGATCACTGAATTGATGCTAAATTAGACTAGTTTACTGACTATTGAAATTAACTGAAGAACGCATTGGCCAGTTCATAATAGATCAAATAGTTCTAGAAATGCTAAAGTGAGGGATCCAAATTTGCCAACAGTCTGTATAAATTTTGACCTTACAAATGAGAGACCTTTGATTATGCACAACCTACACAATAGTTATTACAAGTAAGAAGTGTAGACTTCTTGTGCAGGTTATTTTGATTGTTACTTTGACTGTAAATATAACACTATTCTACTCTTAAATTATTGGTTTGGCTTCTGGCATAAATATACATAATAACATTATATTTTGGGATGCTGAATTCAGTGAAAAATCTGATTTTTCATAATGTCACATTTACATTTAGATACAAACAAGGCATGTATACTTGGAAAGATTATATATTTATTATGTATTCAAACTTAACATTCCAGAAAGAATGTAAGTCCGCAAGGACAGGGTCATACCAGTTACCCGATGCTTACCTTGACAACCAGCCGTACACAAAGCTGCTGGGAGTGGGCTTTAGCTGAGCGCACAGGAAACGCTGCAGACGTTTCCTGTGCGCTGTTGTAAAGCGCACTCCCTGTAGCTTTGTGTGTGCCTGGTAGTCAAGGTAAGCATCGGGTAACTATGAGCAGCGTTCTCTGGCAGCACATAGTGTTAACGCTATGCGCTGCAGAGAAGAGTGCTAAGTTTTATGCGCAATCCATTAGGCTAGGGTCACAACGCAAGTGGGACCCTAGCCTTAGTTACTGTTTAAAGGGGTTGTCCAGGCTTGGGCTCAAGTGTTCAGTTAGGCTATATGACTGTAGACTTTGGAAATTTCCCATCGATCGCACAGTGCACACTGACAGGGTTCTCCGATGGGTTCAAGAAATGTGTGACTGAAAATATGTGATTTGCATACTTCTGACTAGATGTATCTGGCCACGCATGTCTAGCCAGCATGTGATCACATGTATGCAAATCGCATACTTACAATCATATACTGCCTGCTTCCAACAGCAACAAAACCCTGACATTGCGCGCAGTGTGAGGATTCACAAGTCTGCAATCAAAAATGGTAATTTCAGAGTTTAACCCCAAGACTTAATAATCCCTGTAAGTGATAAAGTGTGCCAGCATTTTATCTAATTATGAATAAAATGCATGGATTTTTAGCTTGTAAGCATCCTATTATATGTTGACTGCTTTTAGAGCTCATACCTGGGTTATTTTCATGTAGAGAACCCCTAAATTGCTGCAGGTTAATAGTTTTCTGAAGTTACCCGGTACCGGCACGGAGAGCCTTGCTGCCAGAAGGAAACTCGCTTTATTTATCCCAGCGGCCTGTGCTTTCAGTTATATAGGTAGTCTGGCAAGGCATCAGTCACCACTCAGTGTATAGAGCCTGTGGTTAGTCAGTGCTGGAGGTGAAATTACAGCCACGGCTCACTATGCAATGAGCAGTGATTGAAGCCATGTCGGCCCACTCTGATGGACATGAAGTGCCTGCCTTAGGCGGTGAGCCCTGCTAGTAGACAGGGGGCGGCATCCGCCTCGTGGTAGTGCTTCCCCTTGCAGATGCCGCTCCCTATACTGTAGTCCTGACAGCCGCCGCTGCATTACGCACCCTTGGAGTGTGAGCCCACCTGTAGAGTGTGAGCCCACCTGTAGAGCCACATAGGACCTGTGCTTACAGGATCTGTGATGATGTCAATAGAGGGGAGGAGTCAAGGATCACATGATAAGCTCCTCCGTGTATGCAATGCAGGAAGCACCATGCAGGATGAAGTGAAGAGGTGAAGAAGTGGATGAGGAAAAGTTTATGTGCGGGGTCAGGAGGGATTTACAGTGTGGCTATAGCAGAGCCAGAGCCGAGTGTGTTTTAGGTGTATGAAGTGGAGCTGCGTGTGTAAAGGTGTATGGAGCGAGCCGTGTGTGTACGAGGTATATGGAGCAGAGCCGAGTGATAACGAAGTATACGGAGTGGAGCCAAATGTGTACGAGGTGTACGGAGCGGAGCCGAGTGTGTACGAGGTGTACGAGAGAGCCGAGAGTGTACAAGGTGTATGGAGCAGGGCCGCGTTTGTACGAGGTTTACGGAGCGGAGCCGCGTGTGTACGAGGTGTATGAGCAGAGCCGTGTGTGTACGAGGTGTACGGAGCGAAGCCGTGGGTGTATGAGGTGTACGAGTTGTACGGAGGGGACCCATGTGTGTACGAGGTGTCGGAGTGGAGCCGAGTGTGTACAAGGTTTATGGAGTGGAGCCATGTGTGTATGAGGTGTATGGAGTGGGCCGTGTGTGTACGGGGTGTACGGAGTGGAGCCGAGTGTTTATGAGGTGTACGGAGTGGAGCCACATATGTACGAGGTGTACGGAGCGGAACTGCATGTGTACGAGGTTTACGTAGTGGAGCTTGGTGTTTACGAGGTGTACGGAGCAGAGATGGGTGTGTACGAGGTGAATGGAGCAGACCCGTGTGTGTACTAGGTGTACGGAGTCGAGCCAATGTTGTCGGGGCATGCAGAGCCATGTGCATACAAGGTGTGTGTACCAGTGGTGCCCCCCCGCGTGATACTGCTCCCACTCCTATAGTCCCAGCCGCCTCTGCCGTCACATTCTTCTCCTGAGTGCCGGCCGCCACTGTCCGCCCTCTGCAGCTCAGCACGGTGGGGCACGATGATGTCATCACTGAGTCCCATTGTGCTGAGATGTGCAGAGCGGTAAAGCAGATTCTGAGGAGACCGCGAGCAGCGATAAGATAGGGGAGTATTTACTTTCTTTTTTTTTTAAATCAGTGAGTACACTGATGGGAAACTATGTAATGTGCAATATAATATAGGACAATGAGGGCCCATTATACTATATGCAGGGCTATGGGGGTGCATTATACTTTAAGGATGCTATAGGGGGATGCATTATACTATATGGAGTACTATGGGAATGCATTATACTATATGGAGGTATGGAGGACTATGGGGTTGCATTATATTATATGAAGGACTATGGGGGTTCAATATACTATATGGAGGACTGTGGGGGTGCATTATTCTATATGGAGGACTGTGGGGGTGCATTATTCCATATGGAGGACTGTGGGGGTGCATTATACTATATGGAGGACTGTGGGGGTGCATTATTCCATATGAAGGACTTTTGGGGTGCATTATATAATATGGAGGACTTTTGGCGTGCATTATACTATATGGAGGACTGTGGGGCTGTATTGTACTATATGTCATGCTTTAAGGGTGCATTATACTATATGGAGGACTGTGGGGGTGTATTATTCTACATGGAGGAATGTGGGGTGCATTATTCTATATGGAGGTCTGTGGGGATGCAATATGCTATTTGTAGGACTATGGGGTGCAACATACTATATGGAGGACTGTGGTGGTGCAGTATTTTGTATGGAGGACTATGGGGGTGCATTATATTATGTGGAGGACTATGGGGGTGCATAATATATGGAGGAATTTGGGGGTGCAATATACTACGTGGAATTCTATGGGGGTGCATTATATTATATGGAGCCAATTATACTACATGGAAGCCATTATAATATTTGAAGGGTTCTGTGGAAGGCAGGATAATACTTGGCGGCTTACAAGGGAGCCTTTATACTTTATAGAAGGGCTATTTAAGGGCTGTGCTAGAGGCCAGTATACTGTACATATGTTCATTATACTACATGGAGGGCTGGGCGGGGGTCATAGTTGGGGATCATACTGTACTGGGGAAGTTGAAGGAAGAACAGTAGGGTCATCATACTGTGCATGTGGAGGAATACACTGTGTGGGGATCATACAGTGTTTTGGGGCACTTTTGTTGGCATCATACTTTATAGGGGCAATGTAGGGGCTTCAGTAGGTGGAAAAATACTTTGTGAAGGCTGAAATGTTGTGAGAGATGTACCTATGTGACTCAGCCAAATATTGCTTTTTTGTGGTGCCCAATTAGAACTTCTGCTATGGGCCCATGATTTCTATGATGCAGGATGTATTTCCCTCTGCTGCAGGACTGATTGGCCATAACATACACACCAGGCCCAGTGCGGCCCCTCGGTACAGAGAAGGCATCCAGCCATGTTTCCTCTGAGGAGCGGTTGGTCGGTGGTACTCTTCCCTCTTCCCGCTTCCTTTTCCTTTTCTTCAACCCAATAGGAAGGGCCCTGTTATTAATTTCCATACAGCCCCGTGTGCAGCACTTGTGATTGGCTAAGAAATTCCGGAGTAAGCATGGTTTTTTGGAGGAGAAGCGCCATTTTACCAGCTTAGTGCAGTGGCGGCTTGTTGATGCTCAGACTGCAGGTCGTTACCTGTGGTGTGTGTGGACGGTGCTGCATGGTGACATGTCTGACTAGTCAGTGCCAGGCAGCGGTCCAGAGTTTTGTAGGCATGTGCCAGAGGTTGGCAATCAGTGCTGCTTCCTGTGCTATAAGGATGCAGGACTGTGTCTGCCTACAGGACCACAGCTCTGCCAGTCATCATTAAGTGTCTGTAGCTTGTGTCAAGCTGCCATGGTCATTTATGATCCTTGGTCTGGAATCTTCTGTGTGGTTCTTGTATGCGCATGTGATGGCGTTGACATCCTTGTGTGGACATCTTTTTTTCTGTTTCTGTAAACTAAAATGTCCACTATTTTGCTTATTTTTACAGGATAAATATAAATCTGTATGAACCAGATTTATTTTTAACGATAAAAAAAAAATTACTTGGGGGGGTGCCACTTAGCAGTTCGCTTCAGGCAGCAGAGAGGCTAGGTCCACCCTTGCCAGAGACTGATGGCGGAATAAAGTACATTTCTGCCAAGTGTAGCGCCCAGACTTTGGGGTACTCGGGTGTCAGGCAGCAAGGGTTAACTCTCCGGTTGTCACAGGGGATGGCAGCTGCACCTGACTCCGTGTCCGGGGGTATCTTTTGAAAGGGGGAGTTTATGTACAGGGGACTATTTACAGTTTGTTGTCGTGACGCCACCTGCAGTGTCTGGTGAAGTAGCACCAGCGCCGCCACAGTCCGCTGGAGGTCGGTGGTATTGCTGCTGAGATGGTGTAGTCCTCCGCAGGTAGAACTGGACCTCCGGGGCAGCGTAGTGAAGAGTTACAGCTTGGAGTGGAGCTGGGGTTGATAGGGAGTACTGGAGCAGTCTATGGGGGGGTAATGGAAGTGGAGAAGAAGGATACACACACGCAGGAAAGTCTCTTTTACCTTTTACTGTTGTTAAGCAGATAAAACGATCCAGGGCACTAACGGGTGGACAGGTTGCACAGTGGGTCCCCACAGTAAGTGGGTATAAGGCCTCCTCTGCTCTGTAGTATTATCTGAAGCACAGCCTGCTTGCAGCCTGACTTGCCTCCTCTCTCTTCCTGATTCTACTGTCTTCCTCTCCTCTTGTGCGGTCTCCGTGTTACCTTCTCTGAACACTGCGTCTTTACCCTGCTGTGTTTGATTTCCTCCACGGTGCGATGGGGTTTTCTGTGGTCCTACAGTGCCCCACAGGTGCTGATCCCCAATATCCGGTGCTTCTCCTGGGACGAACTTCTCGATTTCCTCGCTCCCTTTTTCTGTCCTAAGCTCCTCGCCTTCAGTCCCACTTAGGCTTGTGGGACGTAGAAGGGCCACTCCGGGTCACTGGTTCGGGCCTAATCGCAGCACCGACCACCAGGACGTCTTCGCAGCTCTCCTAGCTTCTGCACACTCTGACTAACTCCGCCCCCAGCAGCAGTATTTATAGGGGATCTTGCCTAAGGTCAGCAAGTGGTGCTCCCCCTACTGTGCAGAGGTGGAAGATGTTGTATGTAGTAGGTACCTGCTGTGGAAACCCAGCTGTGCATCAGAGAGGTCAGTGGCTACCTGCGTGAGTAGGGCGCCACACAAGCAGCAGACCTCCAGTGCCAAACAACTTCAGAGCACTATTAACCTACAGATTAAACCTATATCTTCAGGTTAATAGTGCTTTTTAATATAACAAGTTCCATTTAAGAGGCAGATCAGAAAAATACATTGCACAGATCTTACTCCAGTCTTTTTGTTGCACCAGGAATGATGCAGCTAGTCATGAATTGGTCAAGTGGATATCACCATGACACGACTTGGTCCCATCTTGCCCCAGCTATGTCCATTTTTGCAGGGCTAACTGAAATTGGTATGAAAACACCAAAAATTGAAAGGTTTAAGTCTGCAGTACGCAGACGTTTTGCAGATTTTCAAAATATTTTACGTCAGAATTCCAGCTTAATTGTTTTGATGAATTGAGACCATAGTATTTTGGAGAAACCAAACTTAAGCATCCAACTTATTCAGTATGTTAATTTTCACTATTTGAAAAATGTATCTGAATAATAATATCAAAGGCTGGAAAGAAAATGGTTATCCTGAGTTGATAGTGGACAAGAAAAAGAACTAAGGCATTAGTTAGAGATTTATTGGTCAGCGCATTTTGGAATCACCAGACTCCTTCATCAGGACAATCACCTAGCAAATATGTTCCAAAGGCAGATATAAATAATACCGCTGCTTGAAAGAAGGCGCGCGGGTCATTGAGCGGTTTAATGTTATAGCTGAAAAGACACAAAATATCATTTAAAATATCATTCATGAATACACAAAATTCACATAAATAACATTTAAATATCATTCATTAATCATTTTAAATATGAGATAAAGAAGTGGAATGAAGTGTTAGGAGGACAAAGTAAAGAAGAAAATGGAAGAAAGAAGAGAGAAAAGAAGAAAAATAAATAAATGACTTGAATCGAACCTGAGTCCTAGTGATTAATTTGCACGAGTGTGCTGTACATTAAGGGCCACTTTACACGCACCAACTTAGGGCCCTTTCACATCTGCGTTTTTCGTAATTCGCGGCAGATGCGGTGAAAAAACCGCATCTGCCGCGTTTGCCGCATAACGGTTCCACTTGCGGCACGGTTGCGGTTTTTTCCATAGGAAGTATAGGGGGACTTGCGGCAGATGCGGCAAGTGCGGTTTTGCACTTGCGGCAGGTGCGGCAGCGAAAAAAAACGCGGCTGACCGCGGTTTTTTTTCGCTGCCGCACCTGCCGCAAGTGCAAAACCGCACTTGCCGCATCTGCCGCAAGTCCCCCTATACTTCCTATGGAAAAAACCGCAACCGTGCCGCAAGTGGAACCGTTATGCGGCAAACGGGCAGATGCGTTTTTTTCACCGCATCTGCCGCGAAATACGAAAAACGCAGATGTGAAAGCACCCTTATCTGTCCAACTTCTGACCAACTTGCTGGTTGCAGTGAAATCATGGACATATTGTTCCATTGTACACAGCCACAAAATGGAGCATTGTGTCCATAATGTCACTGCAACCAGCAAGTTGGTCAGAAGTTGGACAGATAAGTTGGTGTGTGTAAAGTGGCCCTAATAGTTAGTGTTATCAATTATGTTGATATATTATTACTTTTCTTCCTTATTTGAATGCTTGTACTACGTATTGCACTATATACAGTAGTGTAAACGTTATGCTATACATAACCAATAAAAACTGTAGCAGCAGCAGAAAGGTAGAACAGGACCAGAGAGGGTGATTATTTTCTAGGTCTGCAACCCTGTGGCCTCATAAAATTTTAAACCAGAAAATAGCTTTAATGCAGTCATGTTCATTCACTGTTGGGCTGTAGATCTAACAATATACTTAATAAGACTAAAAGCAAATATCACTCTTTCCACTTGAATATCAGTTAATTGTAAAGTTTTAATCAATTATTTAAGTTAGTGTATTGAACGTGCAGATATTACCATGAACAAATGGCATATCCAACAGGCTGTCCAGAGGGCACTCTGGTGAGTACATACCATTTAATCAATATATGATTATTTCTCAATATTTTTATTGAAATTTCTTTAGGAAAAGGGTAGGGTGGGAAATATATAGGGTAGTATGTAGGAGATAAATTACATATTACAGACCTACAGGCACAGGAATACAGGAACATTGGGGTAGTCATACAGTTGGGTAATATAAGTATATGAGTATATCGATACAAAAGCAAAATACAAAAAAAAAGAAAACAAATAACCAATATAAGCTATTCTTATTTAACGGCAGTTAAGATATTAACTGTGGTTCGGCTAGATTTATTCGAACCTGAACACAAAATTGGATTGTTATGTTAGATCTGCATTCATACTTAAAGGAGAAAATCAGATGCAATTTCCGAGAGACATCTATAAATTGATGAAGTGGAGATGTTAGGTTGTGAGGTTAACGTCAATGGACCTAGTGAGATGATTTAAAGATTGTGATGAGATCCAGGGCTCCCAATTTGAAAAATATTTGTTATATGAATTATTTCTAACCGCATAATTGAATTCGTATGTGCAGTGGGAGGACATTCGGTCAATTAGTTCCAGGATTGTAGGAGACGTTGTAGTCTTCCATCTAGCAGCTAGAAGGACCTTAGCGGTTAATAAAATTTGGTTGATGATAAATCTAAGGTTATGAGGTATGTTTGAAATTCCTAATGAGAGGAGGGCCATTTGAGGGGTAAGTGTGATCTTCATATTGGTGGTTTTAAATATTAAATCATGAATCTCGGTCCAGAACCCCAGAATCTTCGGACATTTCCAAAAAATATGGGAAAGTGTCCCAGTATGAGTACACTCTCTCCAACAAGTCGGGGATATAGTATTATCCATGCGATTCAATTTTGATGGGGTCCAATACCATCTGGCCAAGAGCTTGAAGTAGGATTCTTGTATTGAGGCACAAAAAGTGTGTGAATACGAGAGGTTAATTGCCAAAGACAATTCATCAAGATCTATAGTGGAGTTTAATTCACTCTCCCATGCATTAATATATGATAATTTTTGGAGAGCTAAGTCTTCGTTCAGAAGTCTATAAATATAGTTAGTTGACCACAATGAAATTTTGTTTGGGTTATCAAATAATTCAGATATGGGTTTGGATAAGGAAAAGTGGGAGAGTGAGAAGGACGAGGAGGAATTTATTAACCTCCAGACTGTTCTATCCTTCCAAGTTAGTTTGAATTGCTCCTCTAGAGATCTGAAATCGGTCAGTCTATCATCAGTACATAAGTTATCAACATAATGTATTCCTCTTTCAATCCAGGGGGTTATGTCTATTCCAGGGATAATGAGATTTAAAGTTTCGAGAGGGATACGTTTAGGCGTTGAGCATGTGGATGTAGAAATAGTTTTTTGATGTAGGTATTTCCATGCAGAAATGGTGGCATGGATAGTTGGTGGGAGAGTAGAAATTTTTGTTGGCTTATGAAGGTAAGCCGCTATTAAGGCTGGAAGTGAGGAGGTGTTGGACAAGTCTCTTTCAATAGATGTCCATAGGATAGAGCCACTGGTATCTCTGAACCAACTCTGAGATAGTTTTATGATTGAAGCAAGGTAGTAATTGTAGAGGTTGGTATTCCCAAGCCTCCTCTTTTCTTATGTCTTTCTAAGGTGAAAGCTGAGATCCTGGATCGTCCATTGCTCCAGATGTATTTCCTAAGTAGTTTTTGGAGTTTATTGAACCAGAATTTAGGAATCCGGAGGGGAATAGCTCTGGTTAAGTATATGAATTTAGGGAAAGTTTTCATCTTAAAGGCTACCACTTTACCTGTCCAAGATAGCTGAAGTTTAGATAGGTCAGATAAATCTTCTTGAAAGGAATTGAGTAAATTGGTGAAGTTAGTTTTGATTAGGTCGGAGAATGGTTTTGTCAGGCAGATACCCAAATAAGAAATTTTATCTTCTCTCCATAAAAATGGAAAGAGTTTTTTCAGGTATTTTAAAAAGGTTGTGTCCATATTATAGTGAAGAGCTTGTGATTTTTTGGAGTTTATTTTATAATGGGATATTTTTGCAAACGTTTCTATGGTGGAAGAGGTGTGGTGAAGAGATTTAAGTGGAGTAGTGAGTGATAGTAAGATATCGTCTGCGAATAAAGTGATTTTGTGGTCTTGTGATTTCATGTGGATACCTCTAATTTCTTTATTTTGCCTAATTGCTGCGGCTAGGGGTTCAATTGAAAGTGCGAATAGGAGAGGGGAAAGGGGGCATCCCTGTCTGGTACCGTTGGATAGTATTATCTTTCTAGATAAAGTGTTGTTTTGAATAGATCTTAGCTGATGGATTAAGGTACATGGAAGAGATAAAATTAAATATATTACCTTTTATGCCAAATTTATTAAGAGTGTGTAGAAGAAAATTCCAATTAAGCCTGTCAAATGCCTTCTCGGCATCCAGCGCCAAGAAGACAGTCGGGTCTTTTGTGAGTTCTGTGTGGGACATTAAATTAATAACTCTTCTAGTGGCATCGGATGAATTTCTATTAGGAATGAATCCTACTTGATCAGTATTAACAAGTTTATTGATATATTTTTGTAATCTGGTGGCAATCAGTTTAGCTAAGATTTTTGTGTCACTGTTCAATAAGGAAATAGGTCTATAATTTTTTGTGTCTGAATTATCACCCTTGCCTTTTGGAATGACAGCTATTGTAGCTTCTAGCATTTCTAAGGGTAAATGGCCATGAGCTGCTGTATGATTTGCCAGTCGGGCTAGATAAGGGGAAATTAGATTCGAGTATATCTTGTATAGTTCATTTTGAAGTCCATCAGGTCCAGGAGATTTCCCATTTTTTAACTTCGGGAGGAGCGTTGAGATTTCAAGGAGAGAGTAGGGTGTGTTCAATTCGTCAATTTCCGAATCGGAAAGTTTGGGTAGGTCTAATGGGTCTAGAAATTGGTTAATATCTTGTAGGGATGGTATATATGTATTAGGGTCGTCTTTGAGGTTATATAAGGATTCGTAATATTTAGCGAAAGTGTTAACTATCTCTTTGGGATGGAATTTCATCTGACCTGATGCATCTTTGATTTGACAAATCCTGTTTTTCAATCTCAGTTTTTTGATTCTAGATGCAAAAAATTTTGTGGGTTTATTATCGGATTGGTAATAATTAGATTTAGATCTTTGAATCATTTTGTCATAGTCTGAGGTTAAAACAGTTCTAAGTTCAGATCTAAGTTTAAATAGGTCTTCTAGGTTTATGTTTGTTGGGATTGTTAATCTGAATTTTCTCTAATGTTTGTATTTTATCTAGTAATTTTTGTGTTCTTTCCCGTTTTTGCTTGTTTAAACGTGAATTGAGTTGGATTAGTTTCCCTCTTAAGACAGCTTTGAAGGCTGACCATAGGTAGGTGATGGGCATATCTTTTGTATCATTTTCTGAGAAATAATTTTGAATGGTATTTGCAATTTCAGTTTTGTAGTGGGGATGAGAGTATAAAAAACTATTGTTCCTCCACAACTTCTCCGAATAGTTTGTTGGGGAAGAAGAAAACTCAAAGAAGATGGGAGAATGGTCTGACCACGACCTTGGGCCTATAGAAATCTTTGTAAATTTATGGAGGGAGAAGAGGTTTGAAAGTATTAGGTCAATCCTAGCGAACGAATTGTATCTGCCTGAAAAGTGAGTAAACTCGATGGAGTTGGCATGGTGACACCTAAATACATCATATAATTCTGCTTTTTTTAACCATGGATTGAGAGGTTGAGTAAAGAAGCGAGATTTGGTGGAGGAGTCTAATATGGGATCCGGGACGATGTTAAAGTCCCCTACTATGATAAGTTCACCTTTTTTGTGTTTATTTATTAGTTTCATGGTTCTATTTAGAAAAGTGATGTTACTCTTATTCGGGAGGTATAAGTTGACCAGAGTGAATACTACATTGTTAATTTTACAGACTAAAATTAGGTATCTGCCATTAGGGTCTTCGAGTAACAATAGTTCTTCAAAGGTAACCGAGTTCTTGATTAAAATGGCTACACCAGCTTTTTTCTTGGGATTGGAGGAGTAGTAAAAACATTGAAAGTTTTTGTTGACAAGTCTGATGGAATTAGATGAAGAGAATCTTGTCTCTTGTAAACAAACTATCTCAGAGTTTGATTCTTTGATCTGCTTCCATAGAAGATATCTGCGTTTGGGGGAATTGAGTCCATTGACGTTGTATGACATTATTTTAAGTGACATGGTTTGTCCCTTTTTGAGTATGTATGAGTCTCGGAATTGTATGGCATCTGATGTATTTTCTAATCATCATCTTATTGAGCGGAAAGTTTGAGTAGAAACTCAATGAAAAACATAACAATGGTAAACAAAATGTTATGAGTAAATATACAATACTTCGGTAACAGCCTTATAAAAGAAAGTTTATACAAGACTAATTTGATCAACTATAACAAAAATAGCTTGTAGAAAGTTAGAATATTTAACAAATTCTAAAATTATGAAAGTATCAAGCAGGACCGTCCCAAAACGGAGGGTTCGATAGAACAACAGACCTCCTACTGGGCTACAGGTACGGTCTATCAAGCCATAAAACACAAAATATTTTTTCAAGACATGGATTATGAAATAGTGATATTTAGCTGGCGTAGGGTATTCATACCCTCTTTGGAATTATCGATTGAGATGGAGTTATCTTTGTAAGTAAAGATAACCTTAGCCGGATTGAAACCCCATCTGTACAGGATTCCATTTTTACGAAGGGCCTCAGTGACTTCGGCAAGATTTTTCCTTTGATTTAATGTCTCTTTTGAAAGATCTATAAGAATTTTAAGTTTTTCGAAAGGTTTGGGGAGGTTCCTGTGGGTTTTCAAGTAATTCAGGAAGCGTTCCTTGGGATGGTAAAAATGGAACCTGACTATTATGTCTCTAGGAACATCAGCTTTAATAGATGGAGGTTTAATAAGTCTATGGGCTCTCACAATAGTTAGATCCAATTCAGATACATCAGGAAGTGCAGACCTGATGATTTTTTTTATATGTGTTTGAATCTGCTCAGATTTGATGTTTTCAGATATACCTCTGAATTTTAGATTCATTCTCCTATCTCTATCCTCTAGTTCAGTAAGTTTTGCTCTTAGTGTTGAGGTTTTTGCATCAGAGACTTTCTGTTCTTTGGAGCATTGTTTGACTGAGGTATAGAGAGATTTGATGTCGTTCTCATTTTTCTCTGTTCTTATCGCTATCGATGATAGTGCTCCTTCTAGAAGATCAAACCGTCTATTCATGTCTGATCTGAATTTACCAAAGATTTCTAAAAAGAAGTCTTTATTGGGAGGTTTGTCCCTATCAGGGTCTTGTCTTAATTCAGGGTTGGAGTCTGCCCGTGCACGTTGTCTCATTGGGCTAGCCGTTGGTGTTTTAGAGTCAAAGTGCTCTGACAGTGACCCCGGGTCTGAGGGACCATGTTGGGGATAAGAATATGGCTCTATTTCTTTCCGTTTTCTACCCCCTTGAGGATTGTCAGCGAATGAGGAATCTTCCATGTAGTTTTCAGCATCCTCTGACCATTGGTCTGATTTTTCAAGGGTATTGGGGATCTCGATCTATCTCTCCTATATGTTTTTTCGGAGTTTTTACCAGGATCAGAGGGCGTAGTATTTATTTTTTCCTTTGTATTTTTTATCTTTGGATTAGGCATCGTGTTTAGTTGGTAGTTGTGAATTTTACAATGAAGGGGGTAATAGGTGTGTCTTATTTTAGGTTAGTAAACCTAAGAGGTATAAATTATGGGAGAAGGAGTGGAGGGGCAATCCCAAAAGAGTACGGTATTACCAAAATTTAGCCTATGAATAAGAAGTTAGTTCAAATAGTGCATAAGTAACAATAAGAGTCAACAAGAATTCTAGAGTTTGAGTATTGTAGAAGGGGTTAATAGTAGTAGGAATAAGAGGAATTAGAATCAGGTAGAAATTGTTTGGTTTTATAGATTGGAATATAAGGAGTAGAGAGAGTAGAGGGGAGGTCAGTTAGGAAGTAGGGGTAAAAAGATGATTGGATTGAAGAGGTGTGGGGTAGATAGGGTAAGAGAAAAATGGAGGCGAGGAAGAAACTATTAGTAGACTAAGGGCCCTTTCACATCAGCGTTTTTTTAAATTTGCGGCAGATGCGGTGAAAAAACCGCATCTGCCGCAACTGCCGCATAACGGTTCCACTTGCGGCACGGTTGCGGTTTTTTCCATAGGAAGTATAGGGGGACTTGCGGCAGATGCGGCAAGTGCGGTATTGCACTTGCGGCAGGTGCGGCAGAGAAAAAAACCGCAGTAAGCCGCGGTTTTTTTCTCTGCCGCACCTGCCGCAAGTGCAATACCGCACTTGCCGCATCTGCCGCAAGTCCCCCTATACTTCCTATGGAAAAAACCGCAACCGTGCCGCAAGTGGAACCGTTATGCGGCAGTTGCGGCAGATGCGGTTTTTTCACCGCATCTGCCGCAAATTTAAAAAAACGCTGATGTGAAAGGGCCCTAAGGGGAGTTGTTCTAACAAGAGGGTTAAATAGTAGGTAGATGGGAAAAGTAGGAAAAGGAGGGAAGAATTTAGAGCCGGGTTAGTAGTACAGGTTAATATAGATTATTTAGTACATAAATCTTATGATCCAGGATAAACAAAAACAAGAAAAAAAAAAGCTGGGTCAATAACTCTGTCCCAGTAACGAACCTGGACAAATAGGGTGACAAGAATATTATAGTCTGATGACTGTGGATGAGACCAAAATCGGATGTATATAGTTTCTCGTGTAGAAACAGGTAGTTGTAAGGCAGTTGAGATGATCTTCCAGAGAGCACCACTAGAGGGGGATAAAGTTCCAAGTAGGAGAAAAAATCTTTAAGAGTTTGTAGTCTTAAGTTCTTGCAGTCAGGTATATATCTGATTTATAGGTTATGAAAGAGGAGCAGAGTTTTTCAGCTTTTTATAGTAGATTAGATATATCTTTGTCTGGAGTGTTCCTAAAGAATCTGTAGATGAATAAGTCTTTTTACTAATAAAACAATGGGTGTATTTATTAGATTCCTGGGATAGTGAAAGGTATATGCTGTATAATGGTAGTCTTTCCTCCTTTCTAACAGTTCAGAGGGGTCTCAATATAGACAGTAGAGGAAAAGATAAAGTCTCCTCCTAATGTAAAGCACTGATGTAGTGCTTCCCTGTATAGGGAAGATTTAAGATTATGGAGTTCTTCCTTCACTTTGTGCCTGCTCCAACACTGCAGGGGCCTCAGGGAGAGCAGACCGGGGGAGGTGCAGTGACAAGGCTCAAAACAATGACTGGGATCTCCTCACATGAAACTGTTATCTGCGTCTTATCTCTGATGCCTGGGGCCATCAGCTGTGTCTCTCTCTGGTCGGCAGGATCACAGCAGCAGGCAAGGTATGACTCACCAGCCACTTTGCTGAGGAGAGCGTCAGAGAGACAAGAGGAGTGAGCAGAGGAAGGCAGGGGGTCACACTCCCCACTCAATGCACAGCTAGGATGGCGACTGGCAATGTGGAGGGGGGAGATCTCCTTCTCACCTTATCACAGGCAGGCAGATCTTTGGAAGATGACAGGGTAGGATCCAGGAGTGTGGATGTCGCTGGTTCTCCTCAGATGAGTGGTGAAGCTGTGTGTAAACAGAAGGGATCCTTTCTCTGATGTTGATGTGTCTTCTGCTTCACAGTGAGGGCCTCACCATGAGGAGAGGCAGGATGATGCTTTAGGCTTCAGATTTCAGGGTTCAGCATGATTTCTGGAACTCCATCTCGAACATCTTATGGTTAGAGATGATGAAGTTATAAATCCATGCCTGGATGACCCATCAGGGCCAGGATTTAGAATGGATTGTGTTTTAAGGGCCAGGGAGCTCCTCAGGCAGCATCCATCTTCTCAGAGCTCACGACCACGCCCCCTCTTTAATCAATATATGAAGAAGTGCTTTTTCAATAATTTTTAGATCTAGACTAAAATTGAATATAATGAAAAAATGAATGGAAAGCTTTAGTCAAATAATAAGCTACCGTACTTTTTGATAACTATAATTACGGTAAGTGAAATAACTATAAATCGGGAAAAAAACATATTTTTTTCTTGTTTATACATTTGTAATAGTTATTACCAGGAGAATAAATACTACAAATGTCTAGCAGTAGAAACACACCAAAATAATCTTAGGGCCCTTTCACATCAGCGTTTTTTGAAATTTGCGGCAGATGCGGTGAAAAAAACGCATCTGCCGCAATTACCGCATACCGGCTGCACTTGCGGCGCGGTTGCGGTAAACGCCATGCAAAGTATAGGCGTACTTGCGGCAGGTGCGGCAAGTGCGGTTTTGCACTTGCGGCAGGTGCGGCCGCGAAAAAAACCGCGGTCATCCGCGGTTTTTTTCGCGGCCGCACCTGCCGCAAGTGCAAAACCGCACTTGCCGCACCTGCCGCAAGTACGCCTATACTTTGCATGGCGTTTACCGCAACCGCGCCGCAAGTGCAGCCGGTATGCGGTAATTGCGGCAGATACGGTTTTTTCACCGCATCTGCCGCAAATTTCAAAAAACGCTGATGTGAAAGGGCCCTTATACGTTCAAAACGTCTCTTGATTTAATTCATACCTGTAAATTGGAATTTCCAAGTTTTTTTTATCCTATAAGATTTAAAGGGAAAAAAAAAGAGCTTAAAGATATCTTCAAACGCTGCAATATTGCCTGGCGATATGAGGCGATGTAACGTGCGTGTGCATGTTTTTCATGGTCGCCTCAGATCGCCGATGGCGGCATCACACGCCGCAATTTCACCCTGAAAGTAAGGCGATTTGTCGCTCCGGAAATCGCCTCACCCACAGCAGAAGCAATCCTGCCTAATTCCATCGCCGCTTCACACGGCGACATTCCAAAGGCAATGTAGGCGTATATGTTCAGCGCGGCGAGGAGATAGGCGTGCCGCAGTGGTTTACACCGTGCCCCATATGCGCTCATTGGACAACGCAACAGCGTTACGATTCATCAGCCTGCTCTGGAAGGCTGGCTAATACATGACGCCATTGCCATTGTTTGGTGCTGAACGGACAGCTCTTCAAATATGGCGCAGTGTCAAGTGACAGCCAATGGGAACACAGTAGCCCACACCAATCAGTTCAGTCGGGGTGCGGACTACAGCACGCGGAGGCACGCCTATGGGAAACCATAGGCGACGCTCTTTCCATCACTATCGCCCTATCACATGCCACCACACGGAAATATCGCCTTACTGATTGCGGCTTATTACTGAGCACTGTTCAGAAAACACGCGACAGGCGATTTATCGCCATGAAATTCCCCAATCACTCGCTGCAACCGTGAGGCAATTTCACGCCGATTTCTCCGTGGCGACATATCGCCTTTATGATCTCCAGGCGATATTGCGGCGTGTGAAGGTAAATTTAAGGGAACATGGCACTTTATACATGTCCTCCTACATGATAAAGCTGAGCTGTCCACTACAGTTCTAGGATGTTTAAATCACTTTTAAATGAATAAAGTCATATCTGCTCCGCAGAACGCACCCCTCTCTTTGGGGACAGAGAGAAGATTCAGTCATGCTGCAGCAGAGAGCAGGTAAAGTTTCAGGGGACAGGAACCTACCAAGTTGATATAAGGGAATGGAGACCATGGCAGTGCTGAATAAACCAATGCAGTCCTCTGCTCCTGCACCTAGCCTGAGACATGTTAGCACCATCATAGGTTGTACAACAGAAGATCACAGCATGTATTTATATTTTATTGGTAACATGATTGCTATTTGAAGGGAGAACACTCCTGTTCTTACATTTAAGATGGATATCAGGGGCAGTATGTACTGTGACCATGAATCAGTCGGCCATGCCCCTACCACGCCCCCTGTTCATACAGAAGTATGAGGGGGAGAATTGTAAGATGAGCTTGTAGCCCCCAGCGTCGACATCCTCGCCACACACTCCTGCTCTCTGTAGCAGCAGCATGACTGAATCTTCACTCTGTCCCCAAAGAGAGGGGTGAGTGCTGAGGAGCAGATATAATTTTATTGATTTATAACCAATCTAAACAAACTGGAACTCCAGTGTACAGCACTGCTTCATCATGTAGGAGGACAGGTAAAGTATAAAAAAATTGTATCTCCCCAGATTACCTTTTAAACACCCACAATGCTAATCCAGCACAACCTCGGCTAGCTCTTCCCAATGTTGCTGCAAGAAATGACAGGTCTCTTCCCATGTACCTGTATGTATCTCAATCCTTACAGTCTTCACCTGAATCCAAACCTGTTCAATCTGTACCAGCCATCTTGTGGCCACCTGAACCCAAACCTGTTCCGACTGCACCTGAACACAAATCTGTTCAGTCTGTACCAGCCATCCAACTTTCCTGACTGTTATTCCTAGCAATAGGTATTGATTTCCTTCTGCAACTTTGATCACAACCTTGTTGTATTTTACTAATGTAATATATTTAAATCATCTTAGGGTGCTTTCACATCTGCGTTTTTCGTAATTCGCGGCAGATGCGGTGAAAAAAACGCATCTGCCGCGTTTGCCGCATAACGGTTCCACTTGCGGCACGGTTGCGGTTTTTTCCATAGGAAGTATAGGGGACTTGCGGCAGATGCGGCAAGTGCGGTATTGCACTTGCGGCAGGTGCGGCAGAGAAAAAAACCGCGGCTTACTGCGGTTTTTTCGCTGCCGCACCTGCCGCAAGTGCAATACCGCCACTTGCCGCATCTGCCGCAAGTCCCCCTATACTTCCTATGGAAAAAACCGCAACCGTGCCGCAAGTGGAACCGTTATGCGGCAGTTGCGGCAGATGCGTTTTTTTCACCGCATCTGCCGCAATTTAAAAAAACGCTGATGTGAAAGGGCCCTTACTGTGTCTGATGTGGGATGTTCTGATGTATCTCAATCCTTACAGTCTTCACCTGAATCCAAACCTGTTCCATCTGTACGGGTACCTTTACACGCCGCCACGGCAGGCTGGATACATCCCGCTACTTCACGTGCACGAGCACGCTCAAACGGCTACAAACGGTCAACGCACCCTCTTTACACGCCGCCACAAGGTGCGCTACGCCACGCTACATCTATAGCTAGCTACATCACCGGGTGTCTCAAGTAGCCAGCTGTAGCTCATTTACACACCGCTATAACCAGCTACTATGGGCGGACCTGGTGCAGCAGGGCCAGCACATAGGCGTGCCACAATTGAGAGTACGAGACGTCCGTACGCTGATAGGACGAAGCAATAACATCCTGATTGGGCAGGCAACGCAGGAGGCTGAGTAATACAGCACGCTCGAGCGATTGTGTAGTGTGACTCGTCAGCTCCTTAAATATGCCTCCCTATGCAGCGACTACCAATCGGCACGCAGCAGCTTCCACCAATGATCGCACATGGGGCGTGGTAACACGGAGCCAGGGTCACGCCTTAGCTACATTGCAGGCTGTCCCGAGTTCCCTTCCGTTGCTTCTTTACACGCCGATACAGCTCGCTACCATCGGCGATATAGCCATCTGTTTTCGAGCAGAGCCCATAAACAGATGTATCTGTCGCCGGCTGTAGCGTCGCGTCTTCAGACGCCGCTACGACGGGCTACATTGGCGCTACAAGCTACATTTGTAGCCTGTAGCGGGATGTATCCAGCCTGCCGTGGCGGCGTGTAAAGGTACCATACCAGCCATCTTGTGGCCACCTGAACCCAAACCTGTTCCGACTGCACCTGAACACAAATCTGTTCAGTCCGTACCAGCCATCCAACTTTCCTGACTGTTATTCCTAGCAATAGGTATTGATTTCCTTCTGCAACTTTGATCACAACCTTGTTGTATTTTACTAATGTAATATATTTAAATCATCTTACTGTGTCTGATGTGGGATGTCCTGAGGTCATCTTTGCTTCAGAGATTTTATGATCCGTGTTGGACTGGGACTCTGTTTATTTATCCTGCATGCATTGCCTCCTGCTGTCCTGTTATTTTGATTGATTAACAAGTTTAATTGACCAGATCTAAGTAGAAACTCACTATATATTTAGAGTCAGGCAAGGGGTGCATTCATGTGGGGTGCATTCATGCCAACTGTATAAGTGCCAAATGTATAAGTGCCATGCAGTTACACCGGGCAGTTAAATGGGACAGGACACGAGTAAGTCCTGCAAGACAAACAAACAGATATGTAACTGGTTCACTTGTGCCGCAAAATGTATTAACTATGAGTATTTGCATCATTTGTATGCTAACTGCTTCACTCCTTCATATCTACTGCCCTTTCACACACTCTGTGTGACCCATCCAGATTAGTCCCTCTCTCCTCTCCTTTGAACAGTTCTCATGCTCTTTTTAGAATCTTAAAACCACTTGGTTCCATTCACGCCCTCTTTTCAACATAAGAGTCACCCTCACAAATCAATTAACAATCTGCTTACTTTTCTTATTCTCCTTCTCCTAGTTGCAGAGGATATTGAACCTAACCCAGGTCCTTCTTCTTATTATAGTAAGCCTTACTCTTTCCCTTCTACATTCAGTTGCTCCAGGAATCTCATTAACATTTCTTGCATGCCTTTTGTCTCCTTCAACTGTGCCCTTTGGAATTCTCATTCAGCATGTAATACATCCATGATCTTTTCTTTTCAAATTCTCTTAACCTTCTCACACTCACTGAGACCTGGATTTACAATAAAAAGGGAAATGGAGCGCACATAGAGTAATTTCCTTTTGTACAATTATCCTCAGTGCCCCCCTTTAGTGGAAGGACTCACCTGATTTGGTTGTGCAAGTCACAAACAACTAACTCAGCTCTCTCCTATGGTCGCAGCAGGTGCCCAGCAAAAGTAAGGATCCAAAGGGTTAACAGAAAGTGCTGGGTTTCATAGATCCACCGCGCTGACCTCCAGTGAAGACAAACAGAGTGATGTATAAAACTCTGTTTAATGGGTAATTTGCCTACCGGTTTCGTGATTTCAGTTATCACTTCATCAGGGCATCTGATGAAGTGATAACTGAAATCACGAAACCGGTAGGCAAATTACCCATTAAACAGAGTTTTATACATCACTCTGTTTGTCTTCACTGGAGGTCAGCGCGGTGGATCTATGAAACCCAGCACTTTCTGTTAACCCTTTGAGACCTGGATTTGGCATTTGAACACTACTGCTGCTGCTGCTCTCTCATATGGTGGCCTACAATTTTCTCATTCTTCAAGACCTGAGAACAGACCAGGCAGAACTGCTGGTCTACTCCTTTCAAAAAATTGTGCTTTTCAGGTTATCCCATCTGTCTCCTCACTTATCTTCCCTTCTTTTTTCAGGTACACACTGTTAGGCTCTACAGGCCCTACTCCCTGTGAGTGTCAGTGGTGTATCCCCCTCCAAGCCCCCATGTCACTTCCTTGATCACTTTGCCACATGGCTTCCACACTTTCTATCCTGTGACCTTCCCACTCTCGTCATGGGGGACTTTAACATCCCGATTGACAATCCCATCTCTACATCTGCCTCTCATCTTTTAACTCTTTTAACCTCCTCTCTTGGCCTTTCACAACTTACTAACTCTGCCACATATGAAGATGGGAACACGCTGGACCTGATCTTCTCCCGACTCTGCTCAGTGTGTGATTTTATTGATTCCCCTATTCCGCTCTCTGACCGCAACCTTCTTTCATTCTCAGTCACGAATTGTCATCCCATCAAGGGCACCCCCAACTCTTATACTCATACGTGCCATTAACACCCAGAATCTTATACAGAATTTACAGTCTTCACTAGCCTCAATCTCCTCCATCTCTTGTCCTGACTCTGCTTTAAAACTCTATAATAAAACACTGCAAAGTGCCATGGATAAAGCTACCTCCTACACCTAGAACATCTCGGAACCGACAGTGGCAATGCTGGCACGCGCTGCAAACACGGTTTCTCCAATACTGTTCTAGGTGAACATCTGTGGAGAAAATCCAATCTGGCCGAAGATTTCATCCAACATAAAGTCATGCTGAAAATGTATAAAGCCACCATTAACTTCTCCAAACAAGCTTACTTCAACACCCATATCACATCACTAGTCAATAATCCTAAATGACTCTATGACAGTTTCCACTACCTCCTTGGTCCAAGAGTGCAGACCCCAACCACTAGCCTCAGTGCTGACATCTGACCAACTATTTTATAAACAAAATTGACCACATACGACAGGAAATTTCCTTAGGGTACCTTACACACAGAGATATATTGCTTGCAATTCACTGGTTGCAGTGAAATCATGGACACATTGTTCCACTTGTACATGGCAACAAAATGGAACAATGTGTCCATGATTTCACTGCAACCAGTGAATTGCAAGCAATATATCTCTGTGTGTAAAGATACCTTTACAGCCTCAGAATATCATGCATTTTCCTCCCTCCTGCATTTCATCCAACTCACTTTCGGTCTTTGATCCAGTCACAGAGGAAGAAGTTACCCGGCTCCTTGCATCTTCTCACCCTACTACCTGCATCAGTGACCCTGTTACCTCACATCTCCTTCAACCCCTTTCCCCAGCTGTCGCGACTCACCTAACTAAAATATTTAATCTTTCCCTCTCATCTGGTGTTTTCCCCTCCTCCTTCAAACACGCCAGCATTCACCCATTACTAGAGAAACCATCCCTCGACCAGAACTCTACTGCTAATTATAGACCAGTCTCTAATCTTCTCTTCATCTCTAAACTCCTGGAACGCTTGGTCCACTCCTGTCTGATCCGCTATTTCTCAGATAATTCACTTCTTGACCCTCTACAATTGGGCTTTCGTACCTCACATTCTACTGAAACTGTCCTCACTAAAGTCTCTAATGATCTACTAACAACTAAATCTAATGGTCACTACTCCCTAGTGATCTTCCTGAAACTCTCCGCTGCATTCAATTCTTTGGATCACCAGCTCCTCCTCTCTATGCTCCGCTCTATTGGCCCCAAGGACACCACTCTCTCCTGGTTCTCCTCCTACCTCTCTGTCTGCTCCTTCTCTGTATCTTTCACCAGCTCCTCTTCTTCTTCCCTTCCCTTCATGGTTGGGGTTCCCCAGGGTTCCGTTCTAGGTCCCCTTCTCTTCTCTATACACTGCCCCCAATGGACAAACCATTAGTAGATTTGGTCTTCAGTACCATCTCTATGTTGATGATACCCAATTATACACATCATGTCCTGACATCATCCCCACATTATTCAAAATACCAGTGATTGTCTGTCTGCTGTCTCTAACATCATGTCTTCTCTCTACCTTAAACTGAACCTGTCAAAAACTGAACTTGTGTTTCCTCCCTCTACTAATCTTCTGAAACCTAATATTGCCATCTCTGTATGTGGTTCTACCATTACACCCCAGCAGCACGCTAGCTGTCTTGGGGTCATATTTGACTCAGATCTCTCTTTTACTCCCCACATCCGATCATTCGCTCACTCGTGTCACCTACACCTCAAAAATGTCTTTAAAATTCGACCTTTTCTTACCATTGACTCTGAAAAAATTCTAACTGTAGCACTTATTCATTCTTGTCTGGATTACTGAAATTCTCTACTAATTGGTCTCCCTCTTACTAAACTCTCTCCTCTCCAATCCATCCTGAATACAGCAGCCAGGATCATATTCCTCTCCAACCGCTTCATTGATCCCTCAATCTAGTGCCAGTCATTGCACTGATTGCCCATCTGCTATAGAGTACAATATAAAATTATCACTCTCACTCACAAAGCCCTCCATAGTTCTGCACCTCGCTACATCTCCTCCCTCATCTCAGTCTATCGCCCTACATGCACCCTCCATTCTGCAAGTGACCTAAAACCAACATCATCTACAATCCGAACCTTCCACTCTCTTCTTCAAGACATCTCACAAGCAGTGCCAATTCTCTGAAACCAGAAATCCAAACAGGATTTGGTGCTTGTATGATCCATGCTGCCGTCGGGATGAAAAGACCAGGGAGACCAGGTTCCTTCCAAAAGCTTTATTTCCTACGTGTTCTGGTGCCATCCCTGCACCTTCCTCAGGGGTTCCTGAGCTCTATGTGTTTTGTAACTCTCACTGTATATTATACCCCCATTTATGCTGCTTTTATGCAGCCCATCTATCCGTCTATGTTAGTGCCCAACAGTGCCTTTTAATTCTAGACTGGTGTCAAATTAAATTTTCAAACTTCGCTTTCAACTCTTGTTTCTCTTGTTCTCATAGTATCCAATCTGCCTGTAATCTTGATCTTGTCCTGCCTGATACTCCATGCCCATACCTACATCCCTGACCTCTAGGGTTAACAGTTGCAGTTCAAGGATTGCCCTGGAGTGGTACTTAGTGTCAATAAGCAAACACGTCCTACCTCACCATCAGAACCACTGGTGAACACCCCTTCAAAGTAAATCCAGCCCATATGTGGTTCCACATTCATGTGCTCTACAGATATGATGGAGGAGGAGAACAAGAAAAAAATGAAATCATGAACTGTATACCTTTTTCATCTAAAGAGGGGTGCATGGGAATACACCAGAAGAAAAAAGAAATTTAAATTTGCTTTAGGTTATGCTGCTGTCTGTCATCTGGTGGGGTTGAGAAGTCTGGACCAATCCAGGCCTTCTTCATTTTCATAAGAGCAAGGGTGTCAGTATTTTCAATTGACAGGCAAATGCAACCATCAGTTATAATGCCGCCAGCAGCACTAAAGCCCTGCTCTGATAAAATGCTAGTAGCAGGGCGGGCAAGTACCTCCAATGGGCAGTTCATGTCACCTGTCCAGCTTGGATACTCAATAGCTGTATGGTACAGAGGAATGATGAAGGATACTGGTACAGTTGACTAGGTACTTCATCACCATCTTCTAAAATGTTTTGTACCTTTCAGACTACCCTGAGCATCAGGCCTGGGAGGGTCTAATGAAACTGTCCAAGACCTTTGAACATGGTCCCCTCCTCTGTTGGACATGGTGTGTGTTTCCCTCGTCTCTCCTACCTGGTTAATCCCTACCGCCAGCATTGTCAGATGGGAATTTTTGTATTAATTGTTGGACCAGAGCCTTCTGGTATTGCATCATTTTACTAGCTTTCTCTGCCAAAGGAAGAAGAGATATAAAGTTCTCCTTGTGGCATGAGTCGAGAAGAGAGAACAACCAGTAATCAGTGCTGGCTAAAATACGTATAACACGAAGGGCAGGGGCAAGGCAGTGGGACATAAAATTAGCCATGTGTGCCAAATTCACAACAGGCAAGACTTCCGTGTTCCCACCAAGAAGACAACTCTGCACCTCCTCCTGCTCCTTCTCCTTTTCAACCCATCCACATTGAATAGATGGGTAGATGGGATTAAGCTGGTGTGGGTAGTACCCTCTGTAGCACAGGCAACAATCCCCTGTTCCTCCTCCTCCTCATTATTATTATTATCACTCAATCCATACTGAGAAGATGAGAGAAGGCTGTCTTGGGTAGTATCACCCAATCTGCTTCTAGTCAACATGCAAAGCTTCCTCTTTAATTGTGTCAGTGAACATTTGAGTAGACGTAGAGCACTCAATCTGCTAAAATAGTTATACATGCCCTCATCGTCTCCACTTCAACAACAGCAACATCTTCCTCTTTGTCCTACTTTCTAAAACTCTCACATCTCTTCAATCTGTCTTTAACTCTGCGGCCCCACTAATCCACCTATCTCCTCACTACTCCCTTACCTACCTCACTACTTCTCTGCAAATCCCTCCATTACCTCCCAATTCCCCAACAAATCCAGTTAAACTACTAATACTTAACTACAAAGCTTTCTATAACCTGTCGCCTCCCTATGTCTCTGAACTAATTTCTCAATATCTTCCCTCACGTAATGTTTGGTCCTTCCAAAACCTTTTCCTCTCCTCCACACATATTTATTTCTCACCCAATCACCTCCAAGACACGTCCTGAATATGTGGTTTCTTCAGATGGAATTTGAAAACCCATCTTTTCAAAATGCTTACAGCTTCCTCTTTAATTGTGTCAGTGAACATTTGAGTAGACGTAGCGCACTCAATCTACTAATATAGTTGTACATGCCCTCATCATCTCCACCTCAACAACAGAAACATCTTCCTTTTTGTCCTACTTGCTAAAACTCTCGCCTCTCGCACCTCTCCAATCTGTCCTTAACTCTGCGGCCCCACTAATTCACTTATCTCCTCACTACTCCCCTACCTACCTCACTACTTCTCTGCAAATCCCTCCATTATCTCCCAATTCCCCAACAAATCCAGTTAATATGACTAATACTTAAGTACAAAGCTTTCTATAACCTGTCGCCTCCCTATGTCTCTGAACTAATTTCTCAATATCTTCCCTCATGTAATGTTTGGTCCTTCCAAAACCTCTTCCTCTCCTCCAGACATGTTTATTTCTCACCCAATCACCTCCAAGACATGTCCTGAATATCTGGTTTCTTCAGATGGAATTTGAAAACACATCTTTTCAAAAAGCTTAGGCTGGCTTCACACTTGCAGATGCATCTGCAGCGTTTTGCAGATGCATCTGCAAGTATCAGCATGCAGACCGCGGCCGTGGTGTGAATGCTCTCATTCATTCCTATATGTGAGCCGTAAGCAGGCGTATGCCTGCTTACAGATCACACTCTCCCGCCCGCACTATGGACGCGAGATGTTGCGTCCAAGGTGCGGGGCGGGAGAGTGTGATCTGTCAGCAGGCATACGCCTGCTTACGGCTCACATATAGGAATGAATGAGAGCATTCAGACCGCGGTGCGCCCTATTATAAACATAGGGACCGCGGTCTGCATGCTGATACTTGCAGATGCATCTGCAAAACGCTGCAGATGCATCTGCAAGTGTGAAGGCAGCCTTACAGCCTGCTATGACCATGCTTCCACTTTAACACCACTGGAGCTGCTGTAACCCCCTGACCTACCATTTCTTCTCCATTGTTCTGTAGAATGTAAGCTCGCAAGGGCAGGGTCCCTCTGCACTAATCTGCATGTACTAGGTTGTTTACTGTAACCTATATCTGTTTCTCCTATGTAAACCCTTCTCATGTACAGCAGCATAGAATTAATGGTGCTATATAAATAAATAATAACATAGAAGGACAGTTATTATGACATCATCATCACCACTTAAAATCTTGATTGATTCCTGAAACTTTTGTAGCACCTTACAGATATCAGACATCCATGCCCACTACTCTGTTCTTATGTGCAGAGGCTGACCGGCATACCGACGGGTATGTTGAAGCTGGTATTAAACTACTGCCTTCTGCTGTTTAAAAAGCCTTGCCAACATATGTAATGTGGAGTTCCAGATTGTGGACATGTTGCACACCAGTCAGTGAGCTGGCACTTGCAAATGCTGCTGCAGCACTTCCAGAGCAGTGGCAGCTGTACCTGACCTGCTGATATGGGCACACACATGGCGTACTATTACAAGTAGCTTAAGCAAATCTGGCTAGGATTTTAAACACTATTGAACCACTAAATTGAGCATGTGGGCTAAACATGGCCCATGTACGATCTAGCCAAGGTTTAGAGCCACCACCACCAGGTTAGGGACGTTATCACACATGGCCATGCCTAACTGTAGATTCAGCAGCAAGAGCCACAGATTTTTCTGGTGTGTTGGAACCTTCCATAACTCTATGATGGTGCGCTGTTTCTTAGTTAAACAAATTACAGTAGTTTCAGCAGAGCCTGTTGCCACTTCACCAAGGCAGTACTGCAATGCTTTTGTGTCTGATAAGGACAATGTGCTCTGACATGCGGATTCAGAGATGGGGGATGGGGAGGAGGGCGAGGGGGTGCAGGAACTCGTGTAAGAGGGGGAGGAAACCCTAATGGAGTTAGGGCCTGCTATCTAGACATTATCATTCATTTGTGTCCAAAAATGCTAGAAAAATGCAGGTGAAAATACTCAATGTGTCCGCATAACCAAAGATTTGACATACTGCAAATTATTTGCTTCACCGAGCCTGCAAGTCACAAACAAGCAACATGTGCATGACACGTCAGGATTCTCATTAACTTTTAGGTTTTGTGACAAATCTGCACTCAAAAGTGCATAAAAAAAGTGCTAAGAATACAACTTGTGTACACAGACTAATATTCTGACTAATTGTTCCCAGAAATGACCTGGGAGTCAGGTTAGGGTCACACTAGCACCAAGCATCTGCCAAAAAGATGTGTTTTTTATCTTAAAATTGCGGCAAATGGATGCGTTAAGGCTAGGGTCACACTTGGGTTGTGGCATCCGCTCAAAGGATGCGTTAAAAGGATGGCTCTTGTTCCCTGCCATTCACATGACATGTGTGTGCATTTTTGATGCATGCATTAACATACATGTACCATGCATTAATGGATACGTTTGCCATAGGTTCCAATGTTAAATTAACACATCCGTTTCCCAAAACAGCCCAAAAAATGCTGCAGACCACGTTATGATGTGTGCTAAAAAAGCATGGTGCCAAACGCATACCATTTGGCCAGGGGCTGGTCTGGGCCGGGTGCCAGGGAGGCATTTGCCCCCCAGGCCGGTGGATTAGCAACAGTTGAGGGCTGTCCAGCCGCCCTCAAAGTGAAATCATCATGCCGGTAGCTCGGGAGAGTGGCCGCCTGCCAGCGCGGTGCGGCCGCACTCACCTTACAGCGGGACGCAGCAGGCGGGCGTCAGCGGCTGACAGGGACTCGGGAGGCAGCAGCGTTACTATGGCACCCGGCGGCATTCCGGGATTGGTTGAGCCAGGGTTCAGACAGGGTTCAGAGGCATGTCATGTACAGCGTGCTTTCTGACTGAACCCTGTCTTAACCCTCCAGAGCG
This sequence comes from Allobates femoralis, assembly GCA_033576535.1. Lineage (NCBI taxonomy): Eukaryota > Metazoa > Chordata > Amphibia > Anura > Aromobatidae > Allobates > Allobates femoralis. Next base: position 422,516,755 of record JARQOC010000005.1, on the reverse strand, counting down.
GATCACAGTGAAGACAGGGCCAGGCGATGCCATCCATTACTGTCTCTGTCGTGTCTGTGAGAGGCTGGCGGCCGCCGAGTGAGAGGAGAAGGCCACTCTGAGTCCCCCACTTCTTGCCTGCTGCAAAGTGCAGTGCCTGCTGTTCTGTAAGTGTCCATATCCTATCCATGATATCCTAGCTGATGTTAGTGGCCATCTGATTGAATCTGCATTGATGTATTCATCATCATATTTTCTCATAATATATTGATCTATTGCAATAGATCAATATATCATGAGAAATGTGTATAGTGCAGCCACCTGTATATACTGCACTCTGTATCTAGTACCTGTATATTATACATAGGTACTATACGCAGGGTGCAGTATACACAAGCATTATATACATGGTCCAGTATACACATTGTATAATATTCTACCCTCTGTACATACTGAACCCTGTATATAGTACTTGTGTATACTGCACCCTGTATCTAGTACGTGTGTATTATACCATAGGTACTATATACAGGGTGCAGTATACACGGGTACGGATATTATACAATGTGTATACTGGACCATGTATATAATTCATCATCATATTCTTTCATAATATATTGATCTATTGACAGTAGATCAATATATCATGAGAAATGTTTATAGTGCACCCCCTGTATATACTGCACCCTCTATCTAGTACCTGTGTATTATACATAGGTACTGTATACAGGGTGCAGTATACACAAGCATTATATACATCATCCAATATACACATTGTATAATATTCCACCCTCTCTACATACTGCACCCTGTATATAGTACTTGTGTATACTGCACCCTGTATCTAGTACATGTGTATTATACATAGGTACTATATACAGGGTGCAGTACACACAAGCATTATATACATTATCCAGTATACTCATTGTATAATATTGCAGCCACTGTACATACTGCACCCTGGATATACTGTGTATACTGCACCCTGTATATACTGAGCCCTGTATTTAATACTTGCGTATGCTGCACACTTTATATATATACTGCACCCTGTATATAGAACCTGGGTATACTGCACCCTGTTTATACGCCATCCTGTATATAGTGCCTGTGTATTATACACAGGTACTATACAGGGTGCAGTATATACATTGTGTAGTATACACAGTGTATAGTACCTGGGTAATAATATTTGTTTCTGTTCTGATGGGGGTTTTAGAGATACAATTTGGTACTGTTGGTGGTTCTGGTGATGTATTCTTGCGCACTTATTGGTTCTGATCCTTTACATGTAACACTCCATAACATGTAAGATTATGAGTCATGTGGTTGTGTTAAAGCCTGTTACGTTTGCTGCTTTAATGTTGTGGCCAGAGATAATAGGGCTAAAGATGGGCCTCCGCAACTTGAGGGCCACTGCTTTGTGAATGCTCCCCAGGCTAAAATTTGCCAGCCAGTCCCTGAATTTGGCCATAATTTTTTTGTATAGGAGTCTATGGGTGCGTTAACACATTAGTTTTCAGACATTTTCAGATTAAAAAAAGGCATCCATTTGGCAGATGCTTGGCGCTAGTGTGACCCTAGCCTTACGCACCCATATACTCCAATTCAAATTGGTATGCGTTTGGCATTATGCGGTTTTATTAGCACACATCATAATGCGGTCTGCAGCGTTTTTTGAGCCATTTTGGGAAACTGATGCATTTATTTAACATTGGAGTCTATGGCAAACACATCCGTTAACGCATGGTATATACATGTGCCATGTGTTAACGCATGCGTTAAAAATGTACACACAGGTCATGTAAATGCCAGGATGAAAAACCCATTCTTTTAATGCATCCTTTTAGCGGATGGCACTACTAAAACGTGACCCTAGCTGCATACCGCGTTTTTTGGTGCTTTTTGCAAAAATGCATGCTTTTTTTATCATGGGAGTCTATGGGAAACACATACGTTAACGCATGTGCTAACGCATGCGCCAACAATGAATATACATGCCATGAAAATGACAAGGAGAAAAAAGGATCCTTTGATGCATCCTTCCAAGTGTGACCCTAGCCTTATACTCAGTACGAGAGTCTGGTCCGTCCGAGTGTCCGATCTGCATGTTTACCTAGCACACAAGTATTTAGCGCTCATCACCAGTTTTTAGGTCCACACCAGAAATACTCACAGCCATACAGGTGACCCTGATGAAGGTGCCAGGCTAGGCACCGAAACGCGTAGGAGAATAAAGAAGGATTGAACTGGACATCGTCCACTCGTTTTCTTTGATGTGAGTGAACTTGGCAGCGCGGACTGTGGTACACCTCTCTTCCCTAAGCTTCACAGCCATACAATGGCAATGTATAATTTAAATTGAAAACAATCGAAGGCATTATGACAACCATTCTCAATATAATTCTACCGTAGCATTCAGTTAATTACTACATGCCTGGATTAAGACACCCCAGTGACTGACTGTTACTGGCTCAGAGGTTAACACTGAAACCTTGTAGTGCTGGGGTCCTGCGTTTAAGGGTGAAGGCACACTGGCGTTGAACTCGCATGAGTTTAATGCGAGAAAAACTCGCATTAAACTCGGACCTGTATCTTTCAATGATACAGGTCACATTGATGCGAGTTTCTGGCATTAAACTCGCTTTGCGAGAGCAATCCGAGTGCAATCGCAGCATGCTGCGATTGCACCGCAATTGCCTCGCGCGAGGGGCCATTAAAAGTATATGGGTGCGAGTCAAACTCGCACCCACACAGCACACGGTGCGAGAGTCGCAGCCGTGTACTGTCAAAATCACTGGCCCCCCACAGTCCCCATACAGTTACAATAATGTTTTATTGCTGTGACAGCAGCAGTGAAGCAGTATTGTATGTATAATTTATTATTTTTTGCAAAGTTACACTTATCAGCTTGATTTTACATGTTTTTACAATGTCGGCAGTTCAGGACTTCATTCAGCACTGTGCTACCGAGGGGGTTTTAAGCGGTGATTAAGGGGTTAATCAGACGCTGGTGTCATGACACCATTTGTCCAGGGGTTGTCCTCCCCCCCTGGATACATGGTGACATGACATCATGTGTCTGAATGGGTTAATTATTCTGTAAACCAGGTTTAAGTGTATGTCGGGTTTAGAGAAGTGACACAATAAGACGGGGATTTGTGAATGGAAGCTTCAGCACCATGGACAGCTCCTCACAAATCACGGCTCGTTCTGTCACATCTCTAAACCCGACATACACTTAAACCTGGTTTACAGGATAATTAACCCATTCAGACACATGATGTCATGTCACCATGTATCCAGGGGGGAGGAGAACCCCTGGACAGATGGTGTCATGACCATCACCGGCTTAAAACCCCCTCGGTAGCACAGTGCTGAATGAAGTCCTGAGCTGCCGACATGGTAAAAACATGTAAAATCAAGTTGAAAAGTGTAACTTTGGAAAAAATAATAAATTATACATACAATACTGCTTCACTGCTGCTGTCACAGCAATAAAACATTATTGTAACTGTATGGGGATAGCACTAATGCTGTTCCGTGGTCTATCAAGACCATGGACAGCAGAGAAAAAAAACAACACACACGCACTCACACCTCACACTCGCACCACATACACTTACATACAGCCAGGCACACTCACCACACTCGGACCACACTAGCACTACACTCGCACCAAACTAGCACTACACTCGCACCAAACTAGCACTGCACTCGCACCAAACTAGCACTGCACTCGCATCACTGTCGTGCATCAATCACGCTCCGTGTTTGATGCACGACAGTGTGCCTCCACCCTAAATCCCAGTTAGGACAACATCTGCAAGGAGTTTGCATGTTCTCTCTGTATTTGTTAGGGCCGCTTTACACACACCAACTTCTGTGTCCAACTTCTGAACAGATCTCTGGTTGCAGTGAAACCATGGACACATTGTTCCATTTTGTGACTGTGTACAAAATGTAGCAATGTGTCCATGATTTCACTGCAACCAGAGATCTGTTCAGAAGTTGGTGTGGGTAAAGCGGCCTTGAGAGTTTCCTCCAGGTACTCTAGTTTTCTGCCACACATCAAAGACATACTGATAGGAAACTTAGATTGTAAGCCCCAACGGTAACAGTGTTGCAAATGTATGTAAAGCGCTGTGGAAGTAATAACGCTGTATAAATGAATTAATATTATTATTATTATTATTACTAAAGGCACTTGTAGACAGGCTATGTAGTAGTACATTATTGCCATTTAAATGAGTGGCTATCCATATAATACAGGTTGTTAATAAAGCAACTATGCAGTGGTTAATGGCCACTTTACACACATCAACTTATCTGTCCAACTTCTGAACAACTTACTGGTTGCAGTGAAATCATGGACACATAGTTCTATTTGTACACAGCCACAAAATGGAGCAATGTGTCCATGATTTCACTGCAACCAGTAAGTTGTTCAGAAGTTGGACAGATAAGTTGGTGTGTGTAAAGTGGCCTTAACACTTGCCAGTAAGTGATGTCAAACTTCCTGTCCACTCCTGTGATTTCCCACTAAGGCTGGTTTCACACTGCGGTTTTTCACTGATCAGGTTCGATCAGGTTTGTGTGCCAAAACCAGGAGAGGAACCAGGAGAGGAACTTGCAGAGAAAAACTATAATTGAAAGATTGACACCTGTTCTAGGTTTTGGAGACACTCCTGGTTTTGAAACACAAAACCTGATCGAACCTGACCTGAACTGACTGCAGTGGGAAACCAGCCTTAACAAAGTCGCTACTGCAGCGCCACGCCCTGTTTTCCACAGTCCTCACAAATGTTCTGCAATCTAATCAGCAAACAAATATACTGAGTATTAGTTCTTAAGGCCACTTCACACACACAGATATCTGAGTCCAATATCTGAACAGATCTCTGGTTGCAGTGAAATCATGGATACATCGCTCCATTTTGTGGCTGCGTACAACATGGAGCAATGTATCCATGATTTCACTGCAACCAGAGATCTGTTCAGATATTGGACTCAGATATCTGTGTGTGTGAAGTGGCCTATATAACAACACCACATTACACTGGATCAGTGGTTCTTAACCGGGGTTCGATCGAACTCCAGGGGTATGGTGTGTCGGTCTCAGGGTTTTGGCGGAGCCTCCGCCATAGAGGTCAACACACTCACGACGGCTGCATGTAGATTTCTCACTAAAGAAGGGTTCGGTGAATGTGCATATGAAACTGGTGGGTTGGGCACTTCAAACAAGGTTAAGAACTACTGCACTGGATAGTTATGTTATGAACACCCTGTACAAACATTGGAGTCCCCGGGTCATTTTTACTTAGCGCTTAATCGCTATGACATCCCTATATAATCCAAAAGAGCATAAGAGATAAATCTTTAAAACTGTATTTTATGACTATCTGTAGTGTTGACATGTTCCTTTTAATTGTCTTGCCATGTGGATAACAACATACCAGGCAAGTTGTCAAGCTTACGTGCTTCTACTACCATCCAAACTGTTGAAGCAGCTTTGGGCTATAATAAATGTTGAAACTTTGGAAAAGTTCAACATGCAATGTATTCACATATTTACTGTACTTAAAATGTGTATTATTTCTATATCACAAAATATATATACATTGTATACATTGACGATCAAAATTAGGCTGGGGTCACACACACAGATATTTGTGCAGATATTGTTCGCAGATCTCTGGTTGCAGTGAAATCATGGACACATAGTTCCATTTTGTGGCTGTGTACAAATGGAGCAATCTGTCCATGATTTCACTGCAACCAGAGATCTGCGAACAATATCTGCCCAGATATCTGTGTGTGACCCCAGCCATAGAGAACAATGTACAATCACGTGATTTTTTGAGACAGAATGTAGTCTACATTGATCAACATTGGAAGGTTTTTGTGTAAGGGGTGCACCATGCCACTAGAACAGTGCTTCCCAAAATAACCAAAGTTTATCAACTTAAAACCTTTATTTTACACAAAACATAATGATCATAATTAGAGAACAGCAATGACTTTAGCACAGAGAAAGATTAAAATTAAATTTTGTAAGGTTATAACAGTCACCAATGAGTGGGAAGTGAACAGTCATTTGCTTTGTAAAGATATTTGTTTTGAATGACTCCAGCACATCTGCAGCCACAGGACATCACTAGTCTCTCAGGGTACCTTTACACGCAGCAACTTTTCTAGGAATTTCACTGGCAACTTACTGGTTGCAGTGAAATCATGGAGAAATTGTTCTATCTTGTTGCTGTGTACAAATGGAACAATGTCTCCATGATTTCACTGCAACCAGTAAGTTGCCAGTGAAATTCCTAGAAAAGTTGCCGCGTCTAAAGGTACCCTTACACTGCTCTGGTGTGATTTTGGTCCACTCTTCTCCCAGCTTTGTCCACAGTTCTGTGACTGTTGTGGGTTTCTTGGCCATAACTTCAACTCAATACCAAGGATTTTCCAGATGTTTTCCATTGGGTTTAGATCAGGACTTTGGACTGGCCATTTCATTGTTTCATTGTTTTCTGTTTTAAGGAATTGCTTTTCCCATTTTGCTGTGTAACAGGGGGTATTGTCCTGCATGAAAATTGCTGGCAGAGTGCTGAACACAAGCAAGGAACTACGTGTTGTTGAAGAAGGTTCTGATACATATTTGTATTCACTCTGCCATGTAGCTGTATGAGAGGTCCAACCAAACCCTGCAACAGAAAACGTTCCCAAACCATGACACTTCCTCCTTCACTGACTTCTTATACACTCTTGGTTCAGTCTTTTCCCATGTTAAAATGTTTCATGTTTCACATTAGACCCAAACAAATGAAACAAATAAAAGAAACTTGCTTTCATCACTAAAATGAACTGTGGATCCCTTCACTTCTGTCTACATAACATACTCCTCACCGAAGGTGAGTTTAGCCTTTTGATTATTACTGCTAATGAGAGGCCTGGTCACTGCAGAGTGGCTTTCAGTCCAAATTCTCTTAAACGTTGTGACAATGCATGGTGAGACAGATCCTTACCCTGTTCAGTGCTGAATTGGAGAGCTATTCCAGCTGCAGTGTTCAAATGATTATCTATTGAGATTCTCCACATTAACCTGTCCTCTTATGCATTTATCTTTTGAGGGTGACAAGCCTTCTTGGGGGATTTGAAAGAGTTTGTGATGATGTAAAGATGCAATATTCTTGAAATCAAAGACGTGGAACGACCAACTTCTGTTGCTATGGCTGATAAGGTACCTTTACATGCCACAATCTCGCCAGGTAATCTGAAAGGCGATATGTCGCCCCGAAACAATCACCAAAACATTTCCTCACAGTTGCAGCATGTGATTGGGGAATGTTGTGGCGATAAATCGCCTTTCACCTGTCGCCTGATTACTGAGCACTGCTCTAAAATCAGACGAAATCATGAAGGTGAGATTTCCGGGTTTTGGCGTGTGACAGGGCGATAGTGATGGAATCTGCATCGCCTATTGATCTCCCGTAGGTATGCCACAGCATGCTGGAATCCGTGCCCCATGTGCGATAATTAGTGGTGGCTACTGTGTTCCCATTGGATGTCAGTTGACAGGGCGCCATATTTGAAGAGCTGTCCGTTCAGCACCACACACATCTTCACCTACACAACAGTACGCAAACACAGTTCATTAATTGGCGCCATAGATGCGCGCAAGCTATGTCATGCGCGTGTATTCATCTGCACTGTGTCGACTATAGTGCCACATGCCATCTCAGATGTTGCCCTACACATCGTACATGGGTGGCATGGTCCACGCACTACAATCACCCTATGTGCTATGAATTAGGTGACGCTGATGGGTACATTATGCTGCTCACACTCTGCAGGCGTGGACCTTGTTAGCGCCCTAAACTTTGTTTGGTGGCGTCAGTGTGCGTGGTGACGTCATGATGTTCCTGCTCCTTCCTCCCTGCCTGCCAGTGCCTGCCCTCCCCTGCATATAGGACAAGAGGCATGGCCGCCGCACAGCGCGCAGCCACATGGGGTCTGGCAGAGCTAATGGTTTTGATAGACCTGTGTGACCGCCATGACTACTGGTGTCACCAATGTCACCATCACCCGCGGCTGCGCAAGCGCAGTATACTGAGGATTGCTAGCTCAATTGACTACTGACAAATGGATGCATGACTGTTTTTTCCCCCTAAACACCCTCCTCATTGACAACCCATTTTACCTTTGCCATACAGGATCATGAAGGATGCGTCTGTGGTTAGTTGCATTGAGCATCTGAATTCTGGCCACATTGTGCTGTCCTTGAGCACACATAATGGAACTATTCTGCCCATACTGAGATGTGTAGAGGCCCATGTGACTTCTGCGAGTGTCTGCGTGTGAAGATCCGGCGTTATGAACACCTCAGGAATGTCTCTTGCACATGATGAGTATGCAATAGTCTGCTGCGTGGGCAGATATTTTGTCCATCAAACACAAGTGTGGGGTACGTGTGTAATGTGATTGTATAGAGTTGCTAATAAACATGATTTGGTAATTGTAAGGTAACTCTTTTGGGAAGCCTTGTGCTCATACCTGAAATTATGGCCAGGTATAAGGGGGTATGGTCATGATGTGTCCATTTGGAAGATGACGATGTATTTTCTGAGAAGGGCTATGGGTGTAGTGTGACCAGGTTTGGTTGTCAGGCAGTGTAATGTAGTGTTTGCCCCTTCAATGGTGCTATATATGTATGTGGGTGGCCTTATCAGCAGACTTGGGTAGGATGTTGATAAGTGGCTAGGAGATGTATAGGGAAGGAGGTGGTGGGTATTGGGGATGTGTGATGATGCGTTCTTGTTGTGATGTTTTTTTTCCCTCACATTTGCAGGGGTTGGTAGGTGCGAACATCATGGACCCTGAAGGAGATGCTATCAAGGCTCTTGCCTTGGTGGAAGAGGAATTGTGGCTGGAGGATAGATATGAGAGGTTGCGGGCTTGCAGACTATGCTGTGTGTGGGCTCGTGATTGGCTTCTGCAACGGGAGACCCGGAGCCACATGCGGCTGGTCCGTGAGCTGGAGGATCGGAGTCCTCATGATTTCAGGAACTATCTCTGTATGTCCAAGGACTCTTTCACTTTCCTCTTGGAATGCATAAGGCCATTGATAGCCTGACACGACACCTTGATCTGTCGAGCTGTGCCACCTGAGGAGCGTTTGGCTGTGATGTTGCGGTTCCTGGCAACAGGTCGTTCAAGAACAGACCTGCAACATACTTCAGAGCTGCCTGATCCCCGAGATGTGTGAGGCCATCTGAAGTAGTCTTGCTGCCATCCTACATGCAGTTTCCAACAACCCCTGCTGAATGGATGGATTATTGCCATTGGGTTTGAGGACCGCTGGCAATTTCCTAACTGCTGCGGGGCTTTGGATGGTAAGCACGTGAGGATCACAAAACCCCCCAACTCTGGGTCCTTGTATTATAATTACAAAGGATATTTTAGCGTGGTCCTCATGGCCCTGGTGGATGCTCACTATGAGTTCCTCTACGTGGATGTTAGAATGAACAGGCGTGTCTCAGATGGGGGTGTGTTTGCACACTGCTCCGTGGCCCAAGACCTAAGGAGAGGTGCTCTAAACTTGCCTTCAAATGTTGAGACGACCCATCATCTCAACTTTGCGTTTGTGGGGGATGAAACCTTCCCACATCAGGCTCACCTACTACGGCGATATCCCCAGAGGACAGTTACTTCTGAGCAGCGCATTTTCATTTATCGGCTATCCTGGGCCCGCCGTGTGGTTAAAAATGCGTTCGGGATCATGGCCAATACATTCCGCGTGTTTCATACACCTTTGCATATGAAAGTGGAATCTATTGATGTGGTAGTGCTGGCCTGCTGTGTGCTGCATAACTTCCTGCGTTGTAGGGATCGATCATCATACACACCGGCAAGTTGTGTGAATTCTGTGGACCCCACAACAGGGGAGGTCCGTCCTGGATATTGGCGTGCTTCCGACCATGGTGTGGCGCCACTCCAGCCACTGAGCCACGGTCTGAGTCAGCAGAATGCCAGGAGTAGCAGAGACGCATACTGCTCTTACTTTAATGGCCCTGGGGTAGTGGCCTGGCAGCACCAGCAGGTGTAGGGTGGCTGGCATTGTGAGGCATCAACATGAGGAGGAGGGTGGAGTCACCAGGGTGGCTGCACCAGGAGGATTCTGGTTGTGTTGGGCTGTACAAACCTTAGTTAATTAGATATTTTTTATTAGGCCCCTTTCACATCTCTGCGTTTGCTGCGTTTTGCTTTATTTGCGTTTTTTCCGCGTTTTTACCGCAAAAAACGCATGAAAACGCATGTGTTTTTGTACTCATTGATTTTAATGGGAACGCATGAAAAACGCATTCAAAAACGCATGTCAAAACGCATGTGCGTTTGGTAAAACGCAAAACGCATGCGTTTTTGCAAACGCAGCTCAAAACGTGGCAAACAACGTTTTGGGCTGCGTTTGCAAAAACGCATGCGTTTTGCGTTTTTGCAAACGCATATGTGTTTTGACATGCGTTTTTGCATGCGTTTTTCATGCGTCCTCATTAAAATCAATGGGGACAAAAACGCATGCGTTTTTATGCGTTTTTTGTGGTAAAAACGCGGAAAAAACGCAAATGAAGCAAAACGCAGCAAACGCAGAGATGTGAAAGGGGCCTTAGGGTTCAGTACTGTCAAATGTTTGGGCATGGTCATTATTTATCATCATGTTTTATTTATTTGTGTGATGTTAACACTTCTGTTTGTAATGTTTTATGTGTATTGTTAAAAATATTAACATATTAGCCCCCCAGTCCTGTGTGCTGATCCGGTCCGCGGCTGTCTGAGTCATCCCAGACAGCCCAGGACGGGATCACGATGCAGTGTGAAGCCGGCCTAACTTTGACAGTGTTCTTTTGCATTTATCTCATTTACATTTTTATTCTGTGCTTTAGAATATATTCAATATATGAAATAAGCTTAAAATACTTCTAATTTACTCATATTTGGATATTTTCACATAGGACAATACAATGACCTTAACATCAAGCACATTATGTATTCTCTATTTTCGATTGCCAGTGTATGTGTACACTCTGAAATTGTATTCAGTGGTTATCCTAAGCTAGAAAAATATAAGCACCTCATATCTCAAATCAATATTTCATGTTTCTTTTTTGATTCTAAACCGAAATAACATGAAATGAATGTGTTGCATAACAGAAGTCTGGCATATTCATCTTTGGTGAACATTTCAGAGAAGGGAAATAAGGCTTTATTTGGCTGAACTCATGGTGTTTAGAGCATTTAGCTTGTTATCCGGCTTTTCTATAGAGGATTTTAGTTATCACATTTGACGCTCATCAACTTGTCAGATTCCACACATATAAATGAAGATTTTTTTCTGCCCTGGCTTCCATCAGCAAGGAGCTTCATAAAAAACAAAGTTTCAATGCATTTTAAAGTCAGCTAAACCCTCAGAAGTTCCTAGAAAACATATCTGGCTGACGTGCGACGTGCAATATCTATGATCAAACACAAAGTATTCTGTACTATAAATGCTATAGAAGATCTACAGTTTTAAATGTTATTTATAAAAAAGGTCTCTACTTTTTAAATTGGGAGGGAGAGAAATGTCATTGCATTTATGCAAAAAAATATGTTCTATACAAGTCTGCCTAACAGCTATTTCTCAAAAAATGCAATGTTTCAGAATCCAAGCAGAAACGAGTTTATGTAATTGAGAAAATTAAAATGGTGTTGCTTTCATCAACCTCATCAACCGCCTCTTTTATTATTTCCTGCTCCCTACTCCTCTGTTTCAATAGTGGCACAGATGACATAGCATTCAATAACTGTTCTACAGTAAAAAATGGATCCCATGCAAGCACTAAAGAGTCCAATACCATCACAAAGTCTTCAAGTTTTTAGACAACTAAATACATCCAAATTAAAATTGCAGACAATATATAAACAGTTAGGTCTAGAAATATTTGGACAGTGACTTAAAATTAAACAACTGAGATATAATTGAAGTGTGGAAATCACAAAACCTTTTTCAAGTTTTTATATAAACAAATACATCTCAACTATAATTGCAGAGGATGTATATAGTTTACTTTATTGTTATTATAATCCTTTACATATCTAATGGATAGGCTATAAATGTCTTTACAGAGACAACCCCTTAAAATTTCTTAAGGCCACGTTACACACACAGATATCTGTTCAGATATTGGTCACAGATCTCTGGTTGTAGTGAAATCATGGATACATTGCTCCATTTTGTGGCTGTGTACAAATGTAACAATGTGTCCATGATTTCACTGCAACCAGAGATCTGTGACCAATATCTGAACAGATATCTGTGTGTGTAACGTGGCCTTTACTGTTTCATGGTACTATGATTCATAAATTATGTGTTCGTATTATGATCTTACACATTCAATCACTCAAACAATAACAATCCCCCCAAGGGAAAGTATGCACAAATATAATTTTTAGGGTTCCAATCACACAGATATATGTAATTGGCAATGTTGAGTATTAGCTAGGAGCATAATAATCAAGGTACCGTCACACGGGGCAATTTTGCTAGCAATTTCACTGGCAATTTGCTGGTTGCAGTGAAATCATGGACACATTGTTCTATTTTGTTGCCGTGTACAAATGGAACAATGTGTCCATGATTTCACTGCAACCAGCAAATTGCAAGTGAAATTGCTAGCAAAATTGCCGCGTTTGACGGTACCTTCACAGTCACAGGGGTTGCAGCTGCAACCAATCTCACGGTTGAAGGGGACTTGCAGACACCAGGCTTGTTTTCAGCTGAGTCTTCATTAAATTCAAGTGTATTGCTGTGCAGAGAGCCACTTGCTCCCTGCACTGCAATAGCATAAAAAAGGCCTATCAGAGGTTAGCAGCTAACATAGGCATGCTCGCCTTGGGTGGCATATAATGCCACTTCCATGAGCTGCCTTGCCCCTTTACGCCGGCTATCTTCTGTATTTGATATAATTTGCATATTAGTCTCGGTATAGTGGATTTTGTTCAGTAACAGGGTGGTGGTTATACTCAGATATTATGTGGCGATCATTTTTGGTTGTTGTGTGGCAGTATTTATCTCCTTTATGTAGTTTATTATTGGTAATATCAGTTTTAGTAAAGCAGACTTGTTCTGAAAGTATATAATGATATTTATTAGATATATTGCTTGGAGAATAATGTAATTAAACCTTCCAGGGAGATTTATATATTTATTCTGTAGTATTTCAAGGTGCAAACACATATATCTGTCGGGGTCCCCCAGGGTTCAGTGCTAGGACCATTACTGTTCTCAATCTACACTCTCGGCCTAGGGAAACTCATTGAGTCCCATGGCCTCCAGTATCACCTCTACGCCGACGACACCCAAATCTACCTATCTGGACCTGATATCACCTCCCTTCTATCCAAAATTCCGCAGTGCCTGTCCGCCATCTTCCTCTTCTTCTCTGCTCGCTTCCTTAAGCTGAACATGGACAAAACTGAATTCATCATCTTCCCCCCAAGCCGCTCACCCTCACTACCCGACCTATCCATTGTCATCAACGACTGCTCTCTCTCCCCAGTCCCCCACGCCAAGTGCTTCGGGTTATCCTTGATTCTTCCCTCTCCTTCAAGCCCCACATCCAAGCCCTTGCCACCTCCTGCCAACTCCAGCTCAAAAACATCTCTCGGATCAGCACTTTCCTTGACCACGACACCGCTAAAACCCTTATTCTTGCTCTCATCATCTCCCACCTTGACTACTGCAAACTCCTGCTCATCGGCCTCCCCGCTACCTCCGTTTCACTTATCCAATTTATCCTGAACTCCGCTGCCCCCTAATCCATCTGTCTCCCCGCTACTCCCCTGTCTCCCCCCTCTGCCAAGCCCTTCACTGGCTCCCTGCTTCCCAGAAATCCCAGTTTAAAACACTAACCATGACATACAAAGCCATCCACAACCTGACCCCTCCATACATCTCTGACATGGTCTCCCGATACCTACCCTCACGCAACCTGCGATCCTCCCAAGAACTCCTCCTCTACTCCCCCTTCATCTCCCCTTCGCACAACCGCATACAGGACTTCTCCCATGCATCACTCATACTCTGGAATTCACTGCCCCACCACATCAGGCATTCCCCTACCCTGGGAACCTTCAAAAGAGGCCTGAAAACCCACCTCTTCTGCGAAGCCTACAACCGCAATGAGACCCAGTCCACCGCACCGCTTCACGACCGATACCTCCCCTCATACTGTATCCAAACACTCATAGACTATGAGTCCTTGCGGAAAGGATCTTCTCCCCTATTGTATCTGTACGTTAGAATTGTCCACAGCCATTGTTATTTGTATTGTTACTATGTTACTTGTCCTAGTCTGCCCTCTTAACAAGTAAAGTGCCATGGAATATTATGGCGCTATATAAATTAATAATAATAATAATAAAGGATTTAGAATGATACAGGGGTCCATATTCTTGGAGGTGCACTGCATCGTGACTTGTTCACTGAGCATGTTGGGAGACACTCAAATGGTAGCGGAATTGAGGCAAACAGGCACTTTTTTCCGTATAATAAATTCCAGCAGTTTATTAAGACATTATAATCCGCAGACAGTGCACAGTTCATTTACATCAACGGAACATTGGTGACATACCAGTCTTTTCCAATGGTAGATATGCCCACCTGGCACTTATTCCAAACATAAATAGAACATTAGTGATATACCAGTCTGTTCCAATGGCAGATATGCCCACCTGGCATTTACTTCCATAGTCTGTTACAGTCAATCAGTGCAAGCAACCAGGAAATTGCCTTTCTGGGATCACAAGAGCTGTCAGTTCCAGATCCTCAGCAGGACTGTGAATTCCTGAATATGCCTATAGTCTCCTCGTCGCGTACTTTCCAAGATTCCATTAATTTCCCTGCTTTCATACCAGGTGCGTTCCAGATCAACGGTCATTCCAAGCACCGGGAGCAAGCCCTCACAGGTTGCCTTCAGGGCACCAGCTGGTTCCAAACAAGAGAGGGGTTCCATGGTCCCTGAACCTCATGCCTTTCGAGAAGCCGCCTGCTCCTAAGCATGAAATCTGGCATCCTGGCCACACATCTTCCAGGGCAGCTCCTGCTTCCCATATGCTCAGAGACATGATGAGAACTAATGCGATTAACATAGAGATTATATTCCCTCAGACACTCTAGTGTGTGAGGAATCAGCTTTAGCCAGACACTCTCCTGTCTTTTAGCTCATCTGTAAATGCATTACCTGAACATGTGGAACCTCAAGTCCCAGCATAATGCATTACTTAAACTTGCTAAACTAAAAGTCCCGGCATATATTTGCAATGCAGCAAGCTGCTGCATCACATATCCTCCCCCTCTTGTTCAAACCTGTGGTATTGAACACATGATATACAAATTCACATCATAACCCACAGTTTATTTAAACAGAGTCCATATACTTGTCTTTTGCGCTGCTCAGCTCCTACAGAACTTCGTAGGCCGCTTACGCACAAGCAAATTTGAGTGCACAGAGAAATATTCATAAGCCCACTGCCCCACAGGCAAACTGTGTAATCTATTTTATCATGCCCATATTGACCAAGCTTGTAAGCCTTGTACTCACATTCCCCACCAAATGTAGTGATTTGCTCAATGAGTGTGTTGGGGGACACTCAAATGGTAGTGGGATTGAGGCAAATAAGCACATTTTTCTGTAGTCCAGCTGTTTATTAAGACATCATAAGCTGCAAATAGTGTACAGTTAATTTACATCATCGGAATATTAGTGAACTACCAGTTTCGTCCAATGGTGGATACGCCCACCTGGCATTTACTTTCAAGTCCCAGCATAAATATTTGCAATGCAGCAGGCCACTGATTCACAACTGGTAATTGAGTTTTTTTCCTGAAGACACCATTGTATTGTAATGTGAATTGTGTCATGCAGCTTTTGAATGTATTATGTTCAATATCTATTGTGATATTGTAAAGTAACATCTGTATGCATAATGCGTAGTGAAGTTTGCTAATGCATTGTTATTTTTAGGATGTCTAGTAAGAGAGTACTGCATGGCAAAGACTGTAAGGCAGTTAAAAATTGAGGGCCGCTTTACACACACCAACTTCTGTGACCAACTTCTGAACAGATCTCAAGTTGCAGTGAAATCATGGACACATTGCTCCATTTTGTGGCTGTGTACAAAATGGAGCAATGTGTCCATGATTTCATTGCAACCAGAGATCTGTTCAGAAGTTGGACACAGAAGTTGGTGTGTGTAAAGCGGCCCTAAGAGTTTGTCTCCAGGAAAGAGATAGATTCCGGCACAAATTCAGATAGGGCCCCACTAATACCTAGTACGAATGTACAAGTCTCACAGGTCATCAAGCCCGTATGTGGCAAATGCAACGTTGAAACCAGGGAGATATAGCAGGACACTCGGGTGTTGGTTTTAGCATCAGACGTGAACAGCTAGAAACCTACACATCAACTCTAGAGCTAGTGTACCCCAGAATGACGGAGCCAGAGTACAGATAAATGGCCAGATTGCTTAGCCATGGTATTGGGTTATCTTTACTGGAGTTTGATGGTGGTCGGCTTTCCCGTGTGGGAATACACAAGCGACTGCGAGCAAAAAGGTGTTTTTTTTATACTATGGCAAAACGCTTACCACCCACTCTTATAGGAAAAAGAGATCTTCACCTGGAAGTATCTAGTAGCATGATGATGTATTCTTACTGTAGTGGTAAGACCCCCCTGGACCCTTTCTTCTATGGGGAAAAGAGCTTTGGATCCACTGAATGCGAAGGTGACCTACAAAGACTCTTTGTGTTGGGCTAGTCTTACTGAAATCACTGTACCAGAAAGATCAGGAACAACTCATTGAGAATAGAATGGTGTCTGAAACTATGATGTGGAACTGAAACTGTGCTTAAGGTAAATGCCCACTATCTCATATATGAAGTTTAAAGAATGGTGTAAACTGTTAAGTAAAGAATTGTTTGTAATTAACTGTTGGTCTCCATCTTAGGGCCCTTTCACATCAGCGTTTTTTGAAATTCGCGGCAGATGCGGTGAAAAAACCGCATCTGCCGCGATTACTGCATACCGGCTGCACTTGCGGCGGTGGCGCGGTTGCGGTAAACGCCATACTAGTGTATAGGCGGACTTGCGGCAGGTGCGGCAGGTGTGGTTTTGGCACTTGCGGCAGGTGCGGCCACGAAAAAAAATACTGTCAGCCGCGGTTTTTTTCGCGGCCGCACCTGCCGCAAGTGCCAAAACCGCACTCGCCGCACCTGCCGCAAGTCCGCCTATACATAGTATGGCGTTTACCGCAACCGCGCCGCAAGTGCAGCCGGTATGCGGTAATCGCGGCAGATGCGTTTTTTCACCGCATCTGCCGCGATTTTAAAAAACGCTGATGTGAAAGGGCCCTTAGTCTGAATAGTAATTTGGTCCTGGCCTGCCTAATGCTACAGTGACATGCAGTCTGCAAAAGGGTATGACCTGCACTACACCAGTCAGGACCACAATTTACATGTAGCATGCTGGGGCAATCCAGAGTCAATCCCTCGCCCACGACTATCGCCCCACACTGCTATATACTTGGCATAGTTGGATCCTCCTTCAGCAAGGTTTTATCCTGCCGACTACCACCCCATGCCACTCTACACTTGGCATAGTCAGCAAGATAAAACCTTACCAATAAAAGAGCCGAGTATGCCAAGAGTGGAGCTGTGGGTAAGAGATTGACTCTAGGACAGCTGACCACTATCACATACAGTGATGATAACCTAATACCTTGACAGCTAAGAGGCTTGGCCATTAATCTATACTCTGGCTACTTTAGTCTGGGGGCTCAATGGTCAATCTCTATATTATTATTTACTATTACAGCGCCATTTATTCCATGGCAGTTTACATGTGAAAAAGGGTATACGCAGTAGAGAGAATTGCAATATATGTGAACAATTCTAGGCACAGACAGGTACAGGATGTGAGAGGACCCTGCCCATGAGTCTACGAGGGATGGAGGAGGATACAGGGTAAAGGATAGAGCTGGTATAGTAGACAGAGTATTATTGCAGGTGGCAGGCTGTTCAGAAGAGGTGGGTCTTCTGAGGTTGCAAGCAGAGTACCAGAACACCATGTCATAGATGTATGGAACAGAAAGGTTGTGGTGGCTAGTTTTAGATTTGTAGTTCTTCATGTCTGATGCGAAAACCAACACCCAAAGATCACGCTATGACACTCCATTCTCAATGTTGCAGTTGCAACAAGTCACCCACTACATGTTGCCTTGATGACTAAAGATGAGCAAACCTTTGTCCATTCGGCGAACTGAATTTGAACTTTCAATGTTCATCGAACTAATTTGCTGAACAGTTCTACAAACATCTGAACCCCATTAAAATCAATAGGAGGCAAAATCAATCAAATAGATAACACCTTAATAGGGGCCCAAAACAAACATATGGTCAGGCATATGGTTAGGACTCGTAAGGGTGAGGTCCCTTTGTGTGGTTACGAGCTTACGTATTTGGCCAAATATCCACAAAAACCTCACATTTTTATCTTTAGTGTGTATTGCATCTTTTTATCTTTTGCAGTATGTGGCTGAGCCTTCTGGGGGGCGTCGGTCATTTGTGATGCATATACAAGTGTGGTGCAGCCCGCCTGATCTAATAGTTGGGCGTGACCAATAGGCTGTGCTCTGACACTTTGCTTCACTTAGACTTGTGTGGCTGACGTCCTGTTGGTAACCTTGTGTCCATGAATGCCACCAGTCTCCTCCTTGTCAGCATGGCTGGATGCAGGCGCCACAGCTGCCCCCATGCTTGGGTTGCAGGGGATTGAGCACCGGCGTTCTTACACTTGTGTTGCCTACCAGTGGAGCTGCAGCCCTCTGCTAGGTGCAACGGATATTTTACCTGGCTAAATTTTGGTGAGTTTTTTTCTTTAAAGTGTTATGTCCTACTTTGGTGATTTTTCACCTAAGGAATGGGTCATCAACCAAACAAGATGCATTTTTTAGGAAAGTACAGTGTATTTGTGTACAAACTCTCTTACATTATTCTCAGCCTTGCTCGGGCTGAAGGTCGGCATTTGTGATAGTACCCCGCTGCCGGACTGTCTGGTAGTCGCAGGGACTACTCCTGCAGGGGTATTCTCTGCCACCACCTGCCCACCACCACACTTCATCAAGGCCATCGGAGGAGAAAATGATGAAATAACTAGAGGACAACCACGCCCTATAGGATTGGACCAGTTTGGGGAACACTGACAGCCCTTCTGGGTTTGGTTGCAGCTGGCTGGCCAACCAAAAGAGACCTGGGTTGCACCTGAAGCCACGTTCTCTCAAGGTCAGCCTCCTCTTGCCATTTTGCAGAGTCATTGGCAGTACTAACCTGACTTACACTGACTGTGAACCACCCCTTGCTGCCTCACACCTTCATGAACGTGACCTCCTCCCCGACAAAGATGGTGAGTAGTCTTTGGGGAAGATTGTCACACAGCAGAGTGGACTGGTTGATGTAGCACCGATGCCCCGTACCTTTTTCCACTATGAAACCAAGACTTTGCCTCCGGTATACTGGTTGTAGGAGTCATTAGCCCTAGGCCTTTGCAACCAGTCCCAGACTATGGTTTTACTAGCTGAATCTCAATGAAGGACACAGTATGGGGTGGTTCATACCTTGTTGGATAGTTGCTTGGAGGGGGTAGCAGTCCCCACATGGCATTGTCCCAGATGAAGGGCTAGGCAAGGGTGCTATACATGGCTGGGAAACATTTTTGCAGGAGACATAATGATGAAAACAAATAATTTTATTCAGGTGATGGTTACCATTTACCACCACTTCATCTGGAATGTTGAATAAGGCTAGGGGGAACTGCAGCAATACAACTTTAATATGAATTATACATGTAACATAGTTGTGCGCTTACCAAAAGTCTGTATTGTAAATGTATTGCATGAAATGTGAGCCCCAATGGGGACAGTGTTGCACAAGTATGCAAAGCGCTATGGGATTAATAGCGCTATCTAAATGAATAAATATTATTACTTTGACATGAAATAGTGATTGCAGATTTTTAACAAGCAATATCCATACTATGGTGTTTCATTAGTGTGAACAGACGTATAGGATAATGGATGTAAAGCATATGAAGGACATATGCTATTTTTAAATGAATTGCTATCACGTAAGTGTAAAGCAGATGGCCTCGCATGCTGCTCACCCTTTGCAATAATAAAGATTTACTCTCCCAAAGAATAAGTCAATAATTAATAATAATAAATAAATATTCAAAAAAATTCAAAAAAAATATTAATCTCTCTTAAACAGATGTTTTAAGGACATTGTAAGCTTTCTGAACTTCCCAGCTGCTGCCAGATCTGGCTCTGTTTTCAAAATTTAGACCTTGAAGGTGTCAAAAACACCTGCAAACTCCAGGAAGCTTAAAAAAAATAATTTGAAGCTCAAGAAAATTCTATACCTTGATACAAGTCGGTAAACCTACTGGCTGGCTCGGGACACTCCTAATCATATGGTTAGATGATGTCCTAAGCCAGCAGGTCTTCCAGCAAGCATTTTGGCCCCAAACAAACAGGGAAAATTTTATGGATATTTAAAATTTTTAATTATTTACCAAACACAGCCTTCACTGAATTTCAGGGAACGTGTTCGGTTTACCAATCTCCAAGCCAAATCGGCCTTGTTCAGCTGAATTTGAAAGTGGCAAACATTTTCGGGGAAGGTTCGCTCATCTCTAGATATGTGCAGGAATGATTGCAACATTTACTAATGGTCACAATCAATCTTGCATCTAATTCATGTCCATGTAAATGTCTACACTGTAAATAAAGTTCAAATTCTCATCAATTCACCTAAGTATGCGGTGAAGTTTTCTAGCTATAGTCAAATATAGACAAATACACAAGATTGCCTCTTTCCCTAGAATTTCACCATTCCACATGCAAATATAAAACGATGTGCAATGCTCAAAATACACTAAAACATCAAAATCTGCATCATTCATGCAGAAAGGCTTAAATTATTATTATTATTATTATTATTATTATTATTAGGTATTTATATAGCGCTATTAGGATACATGGCGCTGTACAAGTTAGGGGGTAGACAAAGACAAGTGGTCGAAAAACGACGACAAATCGACAAAACAATCGTACGGGTACAATAGGGCCAGGGATCCTGTCCGCGAGGGCTCACAGTCTAGAGGGGCGGGGAGGGAGACCGTAGGAGGGGGGAGGGGAGAGGTGAGATGGTGCAGTGGATTGGGTCTCAGTGTGTGTTGTAGGCTTGTAGGAAGAGGTGGGTCTTCAGGTTTTTCTTGAAGGTTCCCAGGGTCGGGGAGTGTCTGATATGGTGGGGGAGGGAGTTCCAGAGTCTGCTGGAAGCACGAGAGAAGTCTTGTGTGCGGTTGTGGGAGGTGGAAATGCGGGGGGTTGAGAGAAGGAGTTCCTGAGAGGAGCGCAGGTTGCGTGAGGGGAGGTAGCGGGAGACTAGGTCGGAGATGTAGGGAGGGGACAGGTTGTGTATGGCCTTGTAGGTTAGGGTTAGGGTTTAGAAGCGAGATCGCTGGGGGATGGGGAGCCAGTGGAGGGCTCGGCGGAGGGGGGAGGCAGGTGAGTAACGGGGAGATAGGTGGATGAGTCAGGCAGCAGAGTTGAGGATGGTGCGGAGAGGTGCGAGGGAGGTGGCAGGGAGGCCGGTGAACAGGAGGTTGCAGTAGTCCAGGCGGGAGATGACGAGGGCGTGGACAAGTGTCTTGGCTGTGTTGTGGTCAAGGAAGGAGCGGATGCGGGCAATGTTTTTTAATTGGAGTCGGCAGGAGGGGCGAGGGCTTGGATGTGGGGCTTGAAGGAGAGGGAGGAGTCGAGGATTACCCCGAGGCACTTGGTGTGGGGGAGGGGTGAGAGTGTGCAGTCATTGACGGTGATAGATAGGTCAGGGAGCGGGGCGGGGTTGTTCGGGGGAAAGACGATAAATTCGGTCTTGTCCATGTTGAGTTTTAGGAAGCGGGTAGAAAAGAAGGATGCAATGGCGGATAGGCATGGAGGGATTTTGGATAAAAGGGAGGAGATATCAGGGCCAGACAGATAGAGTTGGGTATCGTCAGCGTAGAGGTGGTATTGGAGTCCATGTGACTCAATGAGATTGCCTAGGCCGAGGGTGTAGATGGAGAAGAGTAGAGGTCCCAGGACCGAGCCTTGGGGAACACCTACAGAGAGGGGGTGGGGCGAGGAGGAGGTGTGAGAGTGGGTGATGCTGAAGGTCCTGTCCGTTAGGTAGGAGGAGATCCAGGAGAGGGCGAGGTCAGTAATGCCAAGAGACTCAAGAATTTGGAGTAGGAGGGAGTGGTCAACAGTGTCGAAGGCAGCAGAGAGGTCAATGAGGATGAGGACGGAATAGTATCGTTTGCTCTTGGCGATCAGAAGGTCGTTTGTGACTTTGGTTAGGGCTGTTTCGGTGGAGTGGTGAGGTCGGAAGCCGGATTGTAGGCGATCGAAGAGAGCACAGGAAGAGAGGTGGGAGGACAGTTCGGAATAGACGTGTTGTTCAAGAAGTTTGGAGGCAAACGGGAGGAGAGAGATGGAGCGATAGTTGGAGACTGTTGTGTGGGTCAAGGGATGTTTTTTTTAGGATGGGCGTGATTAGAGCATGTTTGAAGGGTGAGGGGAATGTGCCAGATTTGAGTGAAATGTTGAAGAGGTGTGTTAGAGCAGGGATGAGGACTGAGGTGAGGTTAGGGATGAGGTAGGAGGGGAGCGGATCAAGGGCACAAGTGGTGATGTGTTATCGTGCTAGAAGGGAGGAGAGGTGGTCCTCTGTCACGGGGGTGAAACTGCGTTTTGGCGAGGGGGGGTGGGCTAGAGGTGGGATGGGGCGAGGGGAGTGTGGGTCAAAGCTTTGTCTGAGTTTGTCAATTTTGTCTTTGAAGAAGGTGGAGAAGTCGTCGGCAGAGATGAGGCTGAGGGATGGGGAGCAGGGGGACGAAGTAAAGAGTTGAAGGTTTTGAAGAGTCGTTTGGGTTGTGAGACAGAGCAGTAATTAGGAGGAGATGTAGGCTTGTTTAGCAGAGTCAAGGCAGTTTTGAAGGTATTAAGGGAACGCTTGTATAGGCGAAGTGCTCTGCGGAGTGGGATTTCTTCCATTTCCGCTCGGCTGCCCTAGTCGTCCGTCTGAGTTGTTTGGTGAGGGTCATGAGCCAGGGTTGTCGTTGTACTCGCGTTGTGTTAAGTGTGAGGGGAGCAGCCTGGTCGAGGGCTGTGGTGAGAGTGGAGTTGTAAAGGGAGGCGGCAGAGTCGGCGTCTTGGGAAGAGGCCAAGTCTGAGATGGGGAGGAGGGATTCTGAGAGTGAATGGAAGTCTATGAGCCTAAGGTTTCTGCGGGGATGGGGGTGTGTCCGGAGAGGGGGTAGCGTGGTAGGGGGGGAGAGGGATGAGAATGTCAGTAGGTTGTGGTCGGAGTGGGTGATGGTTGAGTGTGTGAGGTCGGTGAGGGAGCAGAAACGGGTCAAGACTGGGTCAACTGTGTGGCCGCCAGTGTGAGTGGCGGAGGAGATCCATTGGGAGAGGCCGAAGGAGGAGGTGAGGGATAGGAGTCTGGAGGCAGCGGCTTTGGGGGTGTCGATAGGGATATTGTAGTCACCCATGACTTGGTGGGGATGTCGGAGGAGAGGAGGTGGAGGAGCCAGGTTGTGAAGTGGTCAAAGAAGGTAGAGGGGGATCCAGGGGGACGGTAGACATCGGCCAGTTGGAGGTTGCAGGGGGAGTAGATGCGAACAGCGTGTGTCTCGAAGGAGGGGAGGGGGGGTGGTGTAAGTGGGGAGAAGGAACAGTCATTGGCTAGAAGTAGGCCAACACCTCCGCCGCGGGTGTTGGTGGGGCGGGGAGTATGGGAGAGTGTGAATCCACCGTAGGAGAGGGCAGTCGGGGAGGTTGTGTCAGAGGGGGTAAGCCAGGTCTCTGTGAGGGCGAGGAAGGAGAGTTTTCTGGAGATGAAGAGGTCATGGATAAGTGTAAGTTTGTTGCGGACCGAGCGGGCGTTCCAGAGAGCACCGGGTAAGGGGACAGGGGAGGCAGGGGTGGGGGGAATGGGACGGAGGTTAAGGGGTTACGGGGGTTGGTGGTGGGTCGTTGGAGTGGGGTGGAGGGAGTGAGATGGGGTGGTGGGGTGGGCCAGGATTAGGGGAAATGTCACCGGAGAGTAGGAGGAGCAGGGAGAGGGTTAGGAGGTGGGAGCAGAATAACCTAAGCCCTACACAATTCCAATAACTATCCTCTATTGATCTCCTTAATAGGATTCCCACCTCTCCAATTATTTTGTGTCTTTTCTACTGCAAAAGTTTCAAGCCTTTAGGTTCGCAATTGTGACATTTATTAAAATGAGCAGACACAATGACTTTTTAAACCAATTTTATCATTAAATTTGTGTTTGGTAACCAAGGTTTTATTTTATGCTTTGTTTTAATAATATATTGGGGACCAAAAGAGCACTCCAATAAATATATAAAATTACTTGATTCTGGAAGTGAATATTATAATATTTTATTAAACTTGTTAGATTGAAAAGTGGTGAATTTTTCACTTCTTTCTGGACTCTTTAACCTGTTAACGACAGCCGTACGTCTCTAGACGTATGGAGCTGCAGGACCGTGAGGTAGCTAGCTGGGTGACAGTTAGAAGGCGAGGTAGAGGGAAGGGTGCCAGGGAGGCTAGCCCTGATCTGCCACACCCCAATAAATTTGCTATGTTGGCAGATGAGGGGGTGTGAGTTCAGGGATAGCACTGCTGCAGCAGGGCATGACCTCTGAAAGCCAGAGGAGTGTTTGCTCCAGTAAGGGGGAAAAACAGGAGAGTAGGGCAGGCCAGACAGGTGCTGGTAGTGGGGGACTCAATTATTAGGGGAATAGATAGGGCAATCTGTCACAAAGACAGGGATCGTCGAACAGTGTGCTGCCTACCTGGCGCTCGAGTCCGGCACATCGCTGATCGGGTTGACAGATTACTGGGAGGGGCTGGTGAGGACCCAGTGGTCATGGTGCACATTGGCACAAATGACAAAGTTAGAGGTAGGTGGAAGGTCCTTAAAGATGATTTCAGGGAATTAGGCTGCAAGCTTAAGGCAAGGACCTCCAAGGTAGTATTCTCTGAAATACTGCCTGTACCACGTGCCACACCAGAGAGGCAACGGGAGATTAGGGAGATAAATAAGTGGCTCAGGAATTGGTGTAGGAAGGAGGGGTTTGGGTTCCTGGAGAACTGGGCCGACTTCTCTGTTGGCTACAGGTTCTATGCTAGGGACGGGCTGCACCTCAATGGGGAGGGTGCAGCTGTGCTGGGGGAGAAAATGGCTAGAAGGTTGGAGGAGTGTTTAAACTAGGGATTGGGGGGGAGGGTATTCATTGTATAGGAGGGGAAGATAGTGTAAACAGTAACCTGGGCACAAGTAATAAAATTGGGGGTGGCATGGGGGGTGGGGTTAGAACAGTCAATCTAGTAGGAAGGAATAGAGGTAAAGAGAGATACATAAAGTGCATGTTCACTAATGCTAGAAGCCTCACCAACAAAATGGAGGAATTAGAATTGATTTTGTTGGAAAATAATTATGACATGGTGGGGATTTCGGAGACTTGGCTGGACGAGAGCCATGACTGGGCTGTTAATTTACAGGGCTATTGTCTGTTCAGAAATGACCGTACAAATAGGCGAGGAGGAGGTGTATGTTTATACGTAAAATCATCCTTAAAACCCATCCTGCATGATAATATAGGTGAATCTAATGGAAATGTAGAGTCCCTGTGGGTGGAGATAAGGGGAGGGGGAAAAAATAATAAATTACTGATAGGGGTTTGTTATAAGTCCCCAACAATAATGGAAGTGGAGGAGAATATCCTCATAAAGCAAATAGATGAAGCAGCGACTCAGGGAGAAGTCATTATTATGGGGGACTTCAACTACCCTGAAATACATTGGGGATCAGAAACCTGCAGTTCCAGCAAGGGTAATAAGTTTTTGAAAACTATGAGAGACAATTACCTTTCACAACTGGTTCAGGACCCAACAAGAAGGGGGGCACTGCTGGACCTAATATTAACCAACAGGCCGGACCGCATATCAAATATACGGGTTGGAGGTCACTTGGGTAACAGTGATCATAACTTAATAAGCTTTCAAGTATCCTTTACTAAGACGTGTAGTAGAGGGGCCACAAGGACACTAAACTTCAGGAAGGCAAATTTCCAACGGTTGAGAGATGATCTTAGTGCAATAAACTGGGACGATGTCCTGA
Source organism: Allobates femoralis (assembly GCA_033576535.1). NCBI lineage: Eukaryota > Metazoa > Chordata > Amphibia > Anura > Aromobatidae > Allobates > Allobates femoralis. The sequence continues at coordinate 422,490,450 of JARQOC010000005.1, read as the reverse complement.
GACATAAAAGTACACAACACAAATGGGAGATGTTTATTAGCATCCTGAATAGGACCTGTGCACAATATATACCCTGTGGGAATAAGCATGCTAGAAATAGGAGGAAACCACTATGGCTAAATAAAGCGGTAAGAAGTGCAATATGCGACAAAAAGAAAGCATTTAGGGAATTAAAGCAAGTAGGTAGTGATGAAGCATTAAATAAATACAGAAAATTAAATAACATTTGTAAAAAGCAAATCAAGGCAGCAAAGATTGAAACAGAGAGACTCATTGCCAGTGAAAGTAAAAAGAATCCCAAAATATTTTTTAACTACATAAATAGTAAGAAACTAAAAAATGATGGTGTTGGCCCCTTTAAAAATAGTCTGGGTGAAATGGTGGATGAGGATGAGGAAAAAGCCAATATGCTAAATGACTTTTTTTCAACAGTATTTACACAAGAAAATCCCATGACAGACAATATGATCAGTGATAACAAAAAGTCTCAATTAAATGTCACCTGCTTAACCCAAGAGGAAGTACGGCATCGTCTAAAAATCACTAAAATTGACAAATCACCGGGCCCGGATGGGATACACCCCAGAGTGCTGCAGGAATTAAGTACTGTCATAGATAGACCATTATTTTTAATATTTAAAGATTCCATAATAACAGGGTCTGTACCACAGGACTGGCGTATAGCAAATGTGGTGCCAATATTCAAAAAGGGGACAAAAACTGAACTTGGAAATTATAGGCCAGTAAGCTTAACATCTACTGTGGGTAAAATCCTAGAGGGTTTTCTAAGAGATGCTATACTGGAGTATCTGAAGAAAAATAACCTCATGACCCATTATCAATATGGTTTTACGAGGGACCGTTCCTGTCAAACTAATCTGATAAGCTTCTATGAAGAAGTTCTGGACTGGACCAAGGAAATGCAGTGGATGTGGTGTATATGGACTTTTCAAAAGCTTTTGATATGGTGCCACACAAAAGGTTGATACATAAAATGAGGGCAATGGGGATAGGGGAAAATATGTGTAAGTGGGTTAAGAACTGGCTTAGTGATAGGAAACAAAGGGTGGTTATTAATGGAACACACTCAGAATGGGTCACAGTTAACAGTGGGGTACCACAGGGGTCAGTGTTGGGCCCGCTTCTATTTAATATATTTATTAATGACCTTGTAGGGGGCATACAGAGTAGAATCTCAATATTTGCAGATGACACTAAACTCTGCAGGGTAATCAATACAGACGAGGACAATTTTATATTACAGGAGGATTTATGTAAACTAGAAGCTTGGGCTGCTAAATGGCAAATGCGCTTTAATGGGGATAAATGTAAAGTCATGCACTTGGGCAGAGGAAACAAAAGGTATAATTATGTGCTTAATTGTAAAACACTGGGCAAAACTGTCACTGAAAAAGACCTGGGTGTATGGGTAGATGACAAACTCACATTTAGTGGCCAGTGCCAGGCAGCTGCTGCAAAGGCAAATAAAATAATGGGATGCATTAAAAGAGGCATAGATGCTCATGAGGAGAACATAATTTTACCTCTATACAAGTCACTAGTGCGACCACACTTAGAATACTGTGTACAATTCTGGTCTCCGGTGTATAAGAAAGACATAGCTGAACTAGAGCGGGTCCAGAGAAGAGCGACAAAAGTCATTAGAGGACTAAGGGGTCTGCAATACCAAGACAGGTTATTAAACTTGGGGTTATTTAGCTTGGAAAAACGAAGGCTTAGGGGTGATCTTATAATAATGTATAAATATATGAGGGGGCAGTACAGAGGCCTTTCTAATGATCTCTTTACTCTTAGGCCTGAGACTGGGACAAGGGGGCATCCTCTACGTCTGGAGGAAAGAAGGTTTAATCATAATCACAGACGCGGATTCTTTACTGTAAGAGCAGTGAGACTATGGAACTCTCTGCCACATGCTGTTGTAATGAGTGACTCACTACTAACATTTAAGAAGGGCCTGGATGCCTTTCTTGAAAACTATAATATTACCAGTTATATATACTAGATTCTTTGATAGGGCGTTGATCCAGGGAATTAGTCTGATTGCCATATCTGGAGTCAGGAAGGAATTTTTTCCCCCAATGTGGAGCTTAGTGTTGCCACATGGGGTTTTTTTTTGCCTTCCTCTGGATCAACATGTTAGGCTATGGGTTGAACTAGATGGACTTAAAGTCTTCCTTCAACCTTAAAAACTATGTTACTATGTTACTATGTTACTATGTTACCCCCGTGTTTGAAGTGAGCTCCGGCGTGGAGCTCACTTCAAACCTCTGACATCTCAGCTGATCTCACTAGCTGAGATGTCGGTCTAACAGCACCGATCGGTCCCGCCATCCGATCGGTGCTGTTAACCCCTTAGATCCCGCCATCAATCTCTGAAAGCGGGATCTAAGGGAGCCGGCAGCGCGCGCTTACCGGGCTCCAGGGGAGATCTCGCGATAGTATCGCGGGATCTCCCGTGCTGATGTGACAGGCCAGGGTCCTGGCTTGACCCTGGAACCTGTCATGGAGCATTTCTGCTTGTGGTTGGCAGGGGCTGCCAACCACAACAGGTCTGCGATTCTGACACATACAGAGGAGCTGCAGCTCCTCTGTATGTGTCAGAAGTGATCGGACTGTGCATCTGCATGCCTCTCTATGGGGTAGTGTAAAATTAAGAATCAATAAATAAATAAAGTTTTTACAAAGTTGAAAAAAAAAATAAAAACATAAAAGTTCAAATCACCCCCCTTTTCTCCCATCCACAATAAAAGTATTAAAAAATTAAATAAAATACACATATTTGGTATCGCCGCGTTCATAATCGCCCAATCTATCAATATAAATAATCAAATAATGAGAGCCGTAAACTGCGTAGCGCAAAAAATGGTTCAAACGCCAAAATTATGTTTTTTTGGTCGCTGCAACAATGCTAAAAAATGCAATAACGGGCGATCAAAACAGCGCATGCACCCAAGTATGGTATCATTAAAAACGTCAGCTCAAGACGCAAAAAATAAGCCATCACCCAGCCCCAGATCCCGAAAAATGAGGACGCTACGGGTTGCAGAACATGGCGCAAAAAGTGCAATGTTTTTTTTTTTCATGCTTTTGAATTTTTTTCCACCACCTAGATACCAATAAAGGTATACATGTTTGGTATCTACAAACTCGTACTGACCCGAGGCATCGCACCGTCATGTCGGTTTTACCATATAGTGAACACTGCGACTAAAAAATCCAAAAAACAAACGTGTAATTGCACTTTTTTTGCAATTTCACTGCACTTGGAATTTTTTTTGCAATTTCCCTGTACATTATATGGTAAAACAAATTATTGCATCTGAAAGTACAACTCGTCCCGCAAAAAACAAGCCGTCATATGTCTATATTGATGGAAAAATAAAAAAGTTATGGCTCTTGGAAGCCGAGGAGCGAAAAAACGAAAATGAAAAATGACAAATTTCTTCGTCACTAAGGGGTTAAGTTTCTGCAGTCAAGAAAAACACGCCCTTGCAAACAATCCTTTATTAGGCCCCCTTAAAGGGAACCTGTTAGCTACTTTATGCCCCCAAACCTGTTCCTGCAGCTTCCTACTACATCCCTAAGAATAAGTCTGACCTAAATGTGAAGTATAATGATTGTAAAAATAATTTTTATAACATTTTTTCTCCCTTGTCCAGACGTCTCTATGGGTTCCTGTTTCCCCTTTTATTATGCCCAGGTGGGTGTGACACCCTAAATTCCATGCGCGCTCCCAGAGTTTCAAATCTGTGGGTGGCTCTTTCCTGATATGACGCCGCTGCGCATCATTTCCTGGTTGGTGCACAGTGGGGGATTATTGGGTGTACTTGTCTGCTTTAGAATGCACACTGCACATGCTCCAGAGCTGGCGAGTACACCCAATTACTCACCCACAATGCGCAGGACAGAAAATGACCGCGGCATCATACCAGGAAGGAGGCCACAAATTTCAAATGCTGGACCGCACTTCTAAATTACATTATCATGCCCACCAGGGTGTGATACCAACGGAGCGAAGAGAGATATATTAGAGAATGCCCAACAATCTAGACAATGCCTTATAATGGAGGGAAAATTTAACTTATAAAAAGCTTTTGTCTGACCATTATACTACATATTTAGGTCAGACAGTGATGCTTAGGGGTGTAGTAAAAAGCTGCAGGGACATGTAGTGATAGGTTAGTTGGCTTTTAGGAGGTGACAGGTTCCCTTTAATGCCCCCAAACCTATCAATACATGTCCCTGCTAGAGATGAGGGGTGTTCTAATCTCAAATTCAAGCTGTTTTGGGCGGTGTTCGAATCATTTGACGAATTCGAACAATTAGCTTGAAATTCGGCTGTTCTAGGTTATGTTTGATAACACTTCGATCACCAAAAGCTTAATCCTCCTAACGCTAACCCTAGCCCTAATACTGCAAATGAATGTTAATATCCAGTTTGTGTGTATAGTGTGCAGGGGGGTTGTATCAGAGCTGCTGCAATAATAATATCAATCTTCATTTTTTTTTCTCCTAAAGCATACACTGTGGGCGGTTCAGGCTGCTAGCCAATCACAGTCACACACTGCAAAGTGCTTTTTTTCACACAACCAAGGTAGCCGCTGCAATTTACCAATTGGATTAATTGACTTCATATGTTGATAGCTTACATTTTTACGAATGCAACGATAACAAATGTGTATTTTTTAATTTTTTTTTTACCGTTTTATTACTATTTTCAGTTCAGCTCCTTTTTGTGCCCCTAAGAGAGTGGGGGCCCTGGGCAACTGCCCAGTCTGCCCCCCCCCAACACCGGCCATGATAGCAACCTGAAACCAATGGATACTACAAATATAGGTCATCAAAAAGGTCCTATCAGCTCACCACTCCAAAAGGTTATTCAACTAGCGTGCGGTGCATGGGTTAAATCCTGGGCCAATTTCCAAGTGAGATAATTGAAATACAACAGAAAAAAGACTCCAGCTTCTACTTATAGAGGAACGAAAAAAAGGTCTTCTATAAAAACATATCATTGCTAGAACATGTTAAAAACGTGAAAATCCACCTACACGTTTCGAGCATAAACTCCTGTTACAATGAGCAGGTACCTGCAGGTGAAATGCGTAAAGATGAAACATAGGGACACTGCAATATTTTGTGCAGTTGAAATTATTAAAGAGATGATATTTGATGCAATATTTGGTGCTGTTTTAGGATACTGTACAACACTTTGTGCAGTTGTAGGCAGGGGTCAGTAAAGTGAAGAACATTATGATAACATGTCTATCTATTATTAATCACGAATGGAGCGAGTGCCCTTTTGAGACGCACTCGCTGCGAGTCAGCGTGGTCATGTGGATACGAAAAATGCATTGGCCGCGCAGCGGCCAATGCGAGCAGTTGTAAGGCGACTCGCTATGCCCGCGCAGCGGGCATGGCGAGTCGCCTTAGCAGCGCGAAGCATTGGCGCGAAGCGGCCATTGCGAGTCAGAGACTCGCTCTGCTAGAATCCGATGCATTGTGCATCGGGCACCCATCTAGTGATTTATAACAATCAACAATACATATGGGGGATAACAGCTAGGTGTCTTCTGAACCCTTGTTGTGGCAGTAAGAATGCACCAAATTTTGAGTGCTAATATTTTGTGATACTAAGCATTTATTACCTACAGTGGGATTATTATCTGCTATGGGAGATGCTGATACTGAGTATGACTAGGAAGGTTGGTGTGATGGTAGGATATGGTGGGTCATATTTTACTGGGTATTAGAGGTGTTGTTGCTATACTGTATATTCTCTCCTTCCCCCCATTCTGTTTAGTCATTACACTCCAGAGGGTCTGACAATTGAATTTGTGTGGACATATGCTTACTTGGTCATTCCAGCCCCTCTGCAATCAAATGTTTGTACTCACCCCTGGTGTGTGTCAATAGACCTGTCTGGAGGCCTGGTTTGAATATTGGGAGGTGGGAATGTCGGTTTAAAGACAAAGGAGTATGATTTGGTTCTTTGTGTCGGAGACTGAAGCTGATGCCAGCTCTCCAAAGGTACTGGAGAGACACCTGGATTACCTGGATATACAGTATACTGCTGGATTGTTTTATGGATTTTTCAGATGGATTGTTTTCGTTAAATCAATTTTTATTCAACAATATAACAAGTTATGAATTATACATAGCTTCACAAGCTTCTGGAATTGTAAGGATGTAAACTAGTCTGAATGATAGGAAATTACAGATCTACTATATACAAAATGACATATAAAGGACTAACAGTCTCAGAAATTTACATATCTCATTTAGATCACCAAGGAAAAATAATGCTGGACTGATGCTGCAAGTTGTGAAGGGGTGATTCATGATAGTTAGTAAAGTACGCGTGAAAAAGGGAAAAGAGGGGAGGAAAGGATAGATGAGAAGAGAGCGGTGAAGTAGGAAAAATAAAAGGGGATGGGGGAAGAACATATGTGTCCATAGGGAGCACCACGGCCACAATCCACATAATGTATATTTATATGTTAACCCAACTATCCGGGAGCCTTCAAGGATCAAGAGGACAGACTTCAAGCCATTAAATGAGACTTTCGGATATGTGAAAGGGTTCTTGAAGGATTTTGAGCAGCAGTGTGCCATAATTGCAGTGCACCATGCTGGCTGGATGCGATTATTAGTGGGGCTCCTGGAAGGAAGTGTGGTGGAGGCTTATCGAACCATTGACTCACAGCGGGCCTGGGATTATAAATTTGTAAATCGGACTATCTTGGATTACCATGCTATCACCCCAGACTTGTAAAAGGACCAGTTCTGAGACCTCCCATGCACCACGGTGGAATCATTTAGCATGTATGCCCATAATATGCCCCAGGCATATTGGAGATGGCTGGAAACAGAAAATGCCCTCACTGTGGAAGATGTTGGACAGGTATTTCTTATACAACAATTTCTTGCCAAGTGCTCCTTAGAAATAAGGAAATGTGTCTGGGAATCCATGTCGCACACCTTGGATAGAGCTGCAGCCTTGGCTGATGAGGCTGATGAGGCCCTTACTATTCAACCGCAGTGGAGGAGGCTACTGGATGACAAATCACAGCCTGCCCCTGTGTCCCAGCCCCCTTTGGTTATATCTGCCCCTCCACCCAGCTGCAGGCCAGTGACAATGACACCTCAAAATCTTAGGCCCCAACAGTTCTGACCACACTAGGGAGGATTTACTGAGAGATGTTATGGGTGCGGGTAACCTGGGCACCTGCAATCTAGTTGTCCCTCAAGGACTCAGAGGGAGCCCCATGTGCTCCTACCTCGTCCAGTAAATAATGTGCACTATAAACCACAGCCTGCCCTCGCACCCCGGCATCCTCCAGTCTACCCCCATCACCCAGCCGCAGGTCAACGACAACCACACCTTACAATTCTGAGCCCTAACAGTTCCAACCACAACCTTGGGGAATTACAGAGAGGAAATGGTATGAGTGTGGGCAACCTGGGCACCTGGAATCTGGTTGTACCTCAAGGATTTGGTGGGAGCCATGCACACCCCCACCTCATTAGGTGGATCATGAGCACTCCATCCTACCTGAGTAGTTACCACAATCCCGAAAAGAGTGGACCGCTGCCCCCTGCACCATAGATATCTCTTATAGAGTGTATGGCCTCCTTCCTTTGTCCCCAAGCTACCAACAGCAAAGTCAATGTCACCTGCAGGATGTCTCAATTGATGAATTCAAGTGTTGGGATTTCGAGACACAGGGGTTTTCTTGACTATTTCTGACTTCCATGTGATTAAACCTAATGCAATTCACCCAGGTCCTGGGTTTCCCATTGTCCTGGCGGAGGGTACTCACAAATATATACGGCGAGCTTGTGTGTTTCAATTATGGCTATGGGAAAAAACAGCGCTGCATTGGAGTTATGGAAGGACTCCTTGCAGATATCCTATTGGAAAACGACATTGGGGAGTTACAGTGGCATTTTGTGGGAGCCGACACTCAACAAGAAGAACAATAGACTCTTTTGGACTGACCTACCCTTACTGTTGTGCAAAAACGTATTGACAATTAAGCAATGCTGACTAAAGTGAAATGGCTAGAGGTCTGTGTAGACCTCATGGCATGCTCAGTTATTGAAAGGGGGAAGAAGTTGTGATGGTGGGATATGAGGGGTCATATTTTACAAGATTTTAGAAGTGTTGTCGCTAAACTGTGTATTCTCCCCTTCCCCCATCCTATTTAGTCATTACATTCCAGATTGTCTGACAATTGAATTCATGGGACGTATCCTTACTTTGTCATTCCAGCCCCTCTGCCTGCAAATGCCTGGTGTAAGTCAATAGATCTGTCTGCCGGACCCTTGTTTGGATATTGGGAGGTGATTGGGGGAAAGACAGAGAAGCTCGATTTGGTTATTTGTGTGGGAGACAGAAGCTGAGGCCAGCTCTTCTGGAGAGACACCCAGATTACCTGGATATACAGTATTCTGCTGCATTGTTTCAAGGCTTTTTCTGATGGATTGTTTTATGGATTTTTATCTTTTCAAGGAATAAAGGTTCTTGGGCTGTTCACACATCTCTCCCTCTGTTGATTGTGGGATACCGGAGTAGGACCATGTGACAGTTGGAACAGAATAATTGGGATTATTGAATAAATAACATTCCTTCTAATCACATTAACATTGCCTATATTATTTGAGGTGCCAGAATTTAACAAAATTTGGATTCTCTCAGAATAATTATTAATAATAATATTTGTTATTTATTAGTATATAAAAAATTTACCTGAGTTTCTTAAAAAACTCCCTGCTAACTAGATCATTTATCTGCTAAATAGACTAGCAGAATAGTACTGTGGAATAAGGGAGTTTGTCTTTTTAATGATGAGTAAATTACGTATTTTATTCATTTAAGCCACCTGGTAAGTGATTTTAAAAAACAGGATTTGTCTAAAAAGGCAGACATGGTGCGTGTGTTTGTGTTCTACTTTCTCTGTTCGATCCACTCCTGGTTTTGGTTTATGGAATCTGAGGACAAAAACCCAAATACTCAACGTGTGCATATGGCCAAATTTTAATCAGTAGTAAGTATGGTGACACTCACCTATAAACCGTGGGAGTTGCGGACATCCCCTTTAGATACTGTATTTGCCCCACATAGACTCATATATACATGCAAACACACATATGCTCGAAAGCTTTAACTCCATATACTCACTTAGCTTCCCTTTCCCCGGCACTCTATTCTGGTCTCTCGTACATTGACTTTGTGTTAAAAACATGCAATAATGTGATGTTTTCGTGTCTGCTGTCTTACAAGATAGTTGTTGGCTATTGTTTCCACAAATGCATTCACTCCTGCATGCAGATGTGGCCCATGTGTCGTATATTCTGGAATTGTAATGTGCGATCAACAATTTGTGCACATTTGTTCTTGGATCCACTTCTTCGAAGCAATAGTGAGAAATCACCTTCTCAATATTTCGAATAAGTGGTCTAAATATACTTAGGGTCCTATGTTGCCGCCTTCAAAGGCAGAATGAATGTTCAAACCAACTTGGGAAATAAGATTGTGCCAAATCTACAAACTAACCACAAGTATGCAGGAACTTTAACGATGCTCAACGTTTGTTGTGGAAGTTGAATGAACACAAATTTAGCCAAACTGTTGTGACATTGTTTCTTGGCAGTTCCTTCCTAACGGCAGAATACTAGCCCTCAGCTGCCTTGTTTTACCTTGGCTGGCAATTCAAAATAAAGTGGAGCCCACACATTTTTTAAAATTATTTTGTTAAATAATTTTTAAAAACAAGGGTTCCACTGTATTTTTGATTCCCAGTCAAGGTAAAATAAGGCAGCTGCGGGTGACAGCCCACAGTTGGCTGCTTTATCTAGACTGAGAGTAAAAAATACCGGTGATCCCTATGAAATTATTTTTCAATTATTCATTTATTTTTACACAACTATGACTCCAGGGTTCATTGGCAATACACTAATGTATATGACAACCAATCACAGACTCCGGCTCAATGTGTGGGGGTATAACAGCCAATCAGAGTCACAGAGAGTGGATGTCTGTGATTGACTGTTGAAGTCATTACAGTGAATAAACATAAATTTAATGAGCGGTCCCAAAAGCTAATGTGAGCGCAGTGCCTAAGACTGATACCGTAAGTATAATTCTCCTTTTTTAATAATCATTCTGCTTATTTTTACAGCTCTTGCAGTCAAACCTGAACCCAAACAGTAACATGGACTTCTCAGGGAAGTACTTGTTCAGGGTACATGCCTAAACACTAGGCGCGTTCAGTTCGGACCCCTAACTTTACAGTTCGTGTTTGCCCATCACCAGAGATGACCCATAAACATTAAATTCAAGCCATGGTACACTATGAAAACTGTAAAGCATGGAGGTGCAAGCATAATAGTTTAATATTTCCCATACCCTGGAGTTTCGCCCATTTATTTCATATTAGGCACCATAGACCAGTTTGAATAAATATAATACTAGAATAGATCATATTGTGTTATGCTGAAAAAGGATTGTTCTTGAAATGAGTGTTTCAGCAGAACAATGATCCCAAACACACCAGCAGGCAGCAACATTCTGGTTCCAGATCAACAAGATTGATGTTATGAAGTGGCAAGCCCAATCCCCAGACTTCAATCCAATTGACAATTTGTGTAGCGACAACAAAAATGCTGTTTTGGATGCCAAACCTAAAAATGTAAAAAAAACCTGTGCAATATAGTCAAGTCAGATTGGGCTGGAACATCTGTTTGCAGCTGTCAGATGTTAGTTGATCCCATGCCACACAGATGTAAAGTAGTTATCATTAGGGATGAGCAAGTTCAATTGTTACTATTCGCTACTTGTGTGGCGCCCCTGCGTCCAGGAGGCCACAAAGGGAACTGCAGCCAGGCAGGTAGGACGACAGTTGAACACCAACACCCTCACAGCCCAAACAACCCACGTACAGTAGAGGGCAGCACCCAACCCGGAGCCTGGGAACTCTAGGCAGGCGAGGGGTGGTGGGTTTAGAGCAGTGGGTGGGCACACACGTAGTCATGTGACAGAAGGTAGAAATAGTGAAGGGGGAGGAGAAAGGAGTCAGTAGGCCGAGGTAGGCTGAGATGAAAAGACTGAGATCACACGTCCTGGACAAGGGTGTAGCAGCGCAGAATCTGAACAGAGCCAGAGCGAGCCGCAGAGAGAAAGCACGTCCGAAGCCAGCACCCCGGGAGTGTGAAGGAGGAGAGGGACAGTGATACCGGGCCCTAGAACTACAGCTGAGACGACCAGACTGCAGGCAGAGTAGCCCTCCTATGATACTTGAAGACACAGTAGAGAGAGCCTCACACGGGAGGACTGCTGGAGGCTAGGCTGAGTAGAGTATCGGCTCTAGAGGGGACCGTAGTTTCACCCGGCATCCCAGACAACTGACGGGGGACCACAGCTACATGTTAGGGTCCCTACCCCAAAGGACAGGCAGCTCAGTGGCAACCCGGAGGGCTCACATGAGTCCGAGCCACCGCCATACTATCCGTAGTCACGCACAACCAAGTGAATACAGAGAGGTCAACAGCTTGGGAAGGACACAGAGACAGAGTGGGGGGTCACAGAGAGGAGAGACCTGGCTGCAGAGAGTAAAGGGAACCCGGAGGGGAAAGTGTGCCCGTGTACTGAACTGAACTGTAAGAACTGTACTGAACTGTAACCTGAACTTGAGAACTTGAGAAGTAAACATGGTGAACCCTGAACACGACTCCCTTGTGTCTCTCAGCCTGAATACTACTCCTTCCATACAGGTTTGCAGCAGCCCTACAACTGGAGAGCCACAGCGTGCAGGCTCCAACACTGAAGGAGGATTCCTGCAGCATCTGGACAGTAAGTGAATTGCACTCAGCACCAGGCCTGCACACTACACAATAGACTTTAACCATCACTGCCTTGGGAACACAGTTCTGCCCTCTGGAACTATTCCATCTCTGCTGCCATTACATCATCCCCGGAGGTTCTGCGGCAGCGGCGGCCCCTTTACTGGCTGCACACAGTGAGTGGCGTCACAACTGACATTCCCCTGTAAATATCCCCTTATTATTGCCAGGGCCCGGGACACGGTCCGGACCAGGACCACCCGTGACTTCCCCAGTAGCAGACCCGGTCCGGTACTGAGTACCCCGTCCCAGTGGGCTCGACACTTGCACAGATATTGCGGTATTTGTGCTATTCATTACACTGTCCAGTATTTTTTCACCTGATTTGCAGCCACTGAACATGCTGGGCTTGTTAACCATTCACAGTACTGACGCAGCCATCTTGATTGTGGCATTACTGTGATTGGCTGACCATGCAGCGTCATAGGGTCTATATAAGCCCTGCTGTTGCCATCTTACATACAGTCAATCTGGAATCAGTGCAGTAGTAGCGTAGGGAGAGAGAGAGCAGCGTATAAAGAGACAGTTTCAGGCATCTACAGTATATAACACAAAATCTCTTTTAGAGCTACATGGAGTGTATAGTAGGTCAGTTTATTTTAGGGAGGGAGAGTTTGTGAAGAAGGGAGAATTATTTAAAGCAGTGTTCCAGTACCTGTGTCGAGCCCCACTGGGACGGGTACTCGGTACCGGACCGGGTCTGCTACTGGGGAAGTCACGGGTGGTCCTGGTCCGGACCGTGTCCCGGGCCTGGCAAATAAAAGGGGATATTTACAGGGGAATGTCAGTCGTGATGCCACCCACTGTGTGCGGCCAATAGTGGGGTCGCCGCTGCTGCAGAACCTCCGGGGATGATGTAATGGCAGCGTAGATGGTATAGTTCCTGTGGGCAGAACTGTGTTCCCGGGGCAGTGATGGTTAGAGTCTATGATGTTATGTGCAGGTTTGTTGCTGAGTGCAATTCACTTACTAGCCAGATGCTGCAGGAATCCTTCCTTGGTGCTGGAGCTGGCAAGCTGTGGCTCTGCAGGTGGCGGGTTGTTATAATCCTGTATGGAGGGAATAGTACGCAGGCAGAAATAGACAAGAGAGACGTATTCAGGGTTCTCCATGTTTACTTCTCTAGTTCTCAAGTTCCGGTTACAGTTCAACACAGTTCTTACAGTCGGTTACAAGTCTCAATGCACGGGCTCACTCTCCCCTCCGGGGTTCCCTTTACTCTCTGCAGCCAGGTCTCTTCCTCTGTGACCCCTCACTCTGTCTCTGTGTCCTTTCCAGGCTGTTAACTCTCTGTTTCTGTGTTCGCTTGGTGTGCGTCTCCGGACAGTATGGCGGTGACTCGGGCCCCTGTGGGTCCTCCTGTTTGTCACTGAGCTGCCTGTCCTTTGGGGTAGGGACCCTAACGTGTAGCTGTGGTCCCCCGTCGGTTGTCTGGGGATGCCGGGTGAAACTACGATCCCCTCTAGAGCCGACACTCTACTCAGCCCAGCCTCCAGCAGTCCTCCCGTGTGAGGCTCTACCAGGCTCTCTCTACTGTGTCTTCCAGTGTCATAGGAGGGCTACTCCGCCTGCAGTCTGTCGTCTCGGATGTAGTTCTAGGGCCCGGGTATCACCGTCCCTCTCTGTCCTCTCACACTCCAGGGGATCTGGCTTCGGACGGGCTTTCTCTCTCCTCCGGCTCGCACTGGCTCAGTACAGATTCTGCACTCCTACACCTCACTCTTCCAGGACGTGTGATTCCTTCTTTCCTTCTCAGCTTAACTCGGCCTATTGCTGTCTCTCGGCCTGTGCCGTGCTCCTCAGCCTGCTGCTGGTCTGTGTCTTTGCTGCTCGGCACCCAAGGCCTACTGACTCCTTCCTCCTCCCCCTTCACTATTTCTACTGTCTGTCACCTCACTTCGTGTGTGCTCAACCCACTTCTTTAAACCGACCACCCCTCGCCTGCATAGAGTTCCTAGGCTCTGGGCTGGATGCTGCCATCTACTGTACGTGGGTTGTGTGGGCAGTGAAGGTGTTGGTGTGCAACTGTCGTCCTACCTGCCTGGCTGCAGTTCCTTTTGTGGCCTCCTGAACGCAGGGGCGCCACACCTGCATATTACCAGGATATCACAGCTTTTTAGAGCTCAAACCAACTGTTAACTAGGTGACTATAGTGTAGGGAGGGAGATATTGGGGAATAGGGAGAGATTAAACTCTTGTTCAAGTATTTACATATTAGAACAGCACTTGGCACAGCTCTTTTTCCAGCACAGATAGAGTAGTTGCATTTTGTGCTGCCTCATGTTAAAACACTGGTCATTCTTCCCCTTGTAAACCTTGGGGTCACAGTTAGCTTGGCTTATGCCATCGAAAGCTCACCAATTAATACGGCTCTAGTGTGCTTGTAAAATCAAAAGCAGTACTACAAGCATTTAGTGCTGCCTCATCTAAAACACACACTAGTCATTTTTACCTCTGTCATTTTTGCGGTCACAATTTGCTTGTCTTGTGCCATCAAAAGCTCACCAATTTTTACGGACGGAGTGTTAACGTCCATCCCTTCCCATACAAATCGTTTCCTTCTTCTTACATTTCTATCCTACTACTGCGTTTGCCACATGTACTTCATTGTCAACAACATCCTAACAATGTTACACTCAGTAATATTTGTCATTGGAGGCATTTTTGATGGTGTCTTCCTGTGTCAACCATGACACGGCCCATAGAGCTAATTTTTGGAAACACAATGCACATTGTGTAGTGGACCAACCAGGACAGTAGTCCTACCTAACTTATATTTGTCATTGGAGGCCCTTGTGATGGTGGCATCCTGCAACAAATATGACCCAGCCTAGGGCTAATTTTTGGAAGCAAAAAAACACATTGTGCAGTGGACCAACCAGAACAGTAGTCCAATTCCAACCTAACAAATACTTGTCATTGGAGACCCTTGTGATGGTAGATTCCTGTGTTAATCATGACAAAGATCCTAGGGCTAATTTTTGGAAACACAATGCACATTGTGCAGTGGACCAAGTACAGGCTGACACCCACCCCCAGCTGGCTAGTGTACATGGCTGGTAATCTTCAAATAATTTCAAAATAATTCCGTGGGGCTTTGCCGTATTTTTATCACCAACCAGGTACAGCAGGCAGGTACGGGCTGCTACCCACACTCAAGTGGCTGTTAATCAAAATCAGGGACGGATTATACTTGAGGGCAAAGTGGACTACCGCCCACGGTCCATGTCTCTGGGGGACTCAGCAGGAGTGGAACCAACAAGCAAATTTCCCCCATTATAATCTTGGCAAAAATGCAGCAAAAATATCCTGTGTGATCATAGTCTAAAACCACAGGCAAATGTTGAGTATTTGTTTTTTTACCTCAGTATTTGTAAGGCTTTGTACAGATGCTCAGTATTTGGTCTATTTACCTCAGTACTGTAGTTGTTAGGTTATGTTCACACAGGGCATTTTTTCATTTGTTTTATGCAAATCCATGCTAATGAAGAGCTGCTTTTTTATAGCACCAGCAAAACCTATGAGATTCCAGAAGTCTTTTTTTGTTCGTAAATTTTTTTCCCTGGCTGAAATGGAACACAGCTTCATTTTTGCTGTGTTTAGTTTAAAAGAAGCAGCATGTAAATTCTTTCAGTATTTTTGCTTTTTTTCTACCATTTGAAGCAATAAAGTGAAAAAAAAAACACACACAGCTGTGTTTTTGGTTTGGTTGTGGTGTGTTTTTGTGGCAAAAATGTAGCTCTTTTTATTGTGCCTTCTCAAGGTGTTAACCATAGATATGGGGTAAATCATTATACCAGAATAATCTGATTTATTATATGCTAGTTTGTTTAGTATGGAAATAATAGCTTTGCAACTATTTTTCACAAAAAATCTGTTTCAGATATATAATAATGAAACTGTCACATTACCCATCACATGGAGGGGGGGCTATAGAGTCTAAACAGCCCTGGACCCTGACCACTCTTAATCTGCCCCTAATAAAAATTCAGCACATCCCATTTTTTTTCTAAGTTATTTATTGAAATGATTTAGAAAAAAAGACATGGGGCTTCATCATATTTTGGTTTCTAGCCAGGTAAAGGTAGGCAGATGTGGGCTGGAATCCTCAATGTGTTAAGGTCCAAGCATTTGCCACGCTGCAAATTGCAGCTTGCAGCCACCCCAGAAAAGAGCGCATTCATCAGAAGCACTATTTTCTGGAGCTGTACCCCGACTCTTCCAGTTGCCCCTGGTGCCAGTGGCAAACTGGGTAATAAAGGGGTTAATGCCAGCTGAATATTGCCAGTTGGCACTAAGCTTGAGATTCCTAATATAGGGCCAATTAGACCTGACTATTACGAATCTCTAGTAAATAGTAAAAAAGACACAACACAAAAAAAACCATTTTATTACAACAAAAACACAGACACATACCTCATTCCCAACTATATTAAACTCACGTACCATTCCACGATCCTCTGTGACATTCTCTACAAGATCCGAATGAGCTTAGGCTCTTGCAATGAGAGAGGTGATGTCACTGTTTAGGTCACCTGAGTTCATCTCAAGCGACGTACCTTAGCTCTTAACTCCAGTGAACCTTCCCGCTTCAGTGAGAAACTAGTGAGGCAAAAAAATTCACTGTATGACAGAAGAGCATACAGACATAGTCTACATTATGTCTGCATACTGTTCCCATGCAGTTTGAGCACTTTTCCATACAGTTGTGACATTTTAAAGCCCTCCCAGACATCATTGTCAGGTCCAGCAGAAAATTATTCAAATTTTCCATAGACTTGCATTGTACTTACTATTTGGAACAAATACACGAGCATTGCAAACTACTTGTTATGATTATAGCAAATCTGAATACTTCACTACTCGCTCATGACTAGTTATCTGAAATAAAGGATATATTACAAAATATTAATTCAGTGATTAACAGAAAAGCTAAGTCTGTGAAAAATTTCAGTTCATACTATAAATACAGTATTCAAATTTGTAATTGAGCATGCAGATATTTTTTTTAAGCAACCTATTATTCCTTTTTCTTAATTTTCAGCTTTGTATTTTATATTTTGTTTCTACTCTGATTTTGGAATTGAATGTGTGCTCTCCGTACCTTGGTATAGGGAACCAAATGCTGTTATGAGGATTGAACCTTTTCTCAGTTGTTTTAAACGCTCTGATTTATTTTGCACATAACTGTGTGTATATGTATATATTGATTATTCTTAAGAGGTGTTTGATGCTGGAACATGAAAGAGAAGGTATCTTGCTTTTATTTACTCTCTGCAACCCATACCCTTAACTCCTTCTAGGTATATATGTTTTTGGAAGGTGTCTTCTCATATTGAGGGGGACTAGGAGCTGAGCTCCCTAAACATGCGGCAGATATTGGGTATATAAAGTAACCAGCATATGTTCCTGACTGCCTTAGCCTGGGCTAGGTTCTAGAAGCAGCTGTCAATCATTTAAATGGCGCTGTCAATTTCTGACACCATCATTAAATGGAACATTGATGCATCGAGCATGCCCAAGAACCACGCTCGCCCATTACTAGTTATTAGAATCTGTGTGTAGCCTTCATTAATATTTGAATGTACTTGGCTTTATATAAGGACCTTTTGATTAGGTTGAAGTGTAAGATAATTGGTCAATTTGAGATTGTTATACAAATGAACTTGCTTATGCTACAGGCTATATTATAAAAGGATTGCTCCATAGTTAATCTATGGTTTCAAAAGCCTAAACCAGTGCATTTTGTATGATTGGATTGGTTGTATTTGGCCACGTGACCTTTTTTACGAATACGTACTCTGGGTTCATTCAAGCTGCTGTATTTTTATCATCTGTCCTGTCTTTGAGTGCTTCAGTATGGTGGACCATCGTACTGTACTTTATTTCACCTTATGGGAGAGAAAGATGACAGTGGAATCAGAAAGGCCATTTGAGATAGTGACGTGGGGAGTAACCAGGTTGATTTATGAACAAAGAAAGAATGAATTCCTATTACTGTGATAAAATCACATCTAATGAAATAACATATTGTTGCTGACGCGTTTCAGGACTTGTTATTCATAAGTCAAGTTTCCCACCTCCAGGGCTTGATATCTTGATCAAGGTGATGCATAAACCTCTTAAAACACATGAGTATATAGAATCAGTATATAGAGTAGAGATTGTACTCACCAATGGTTTAAAATGTATTATTTATTCCATATTTGTTAAAACAATATGGGCTGTAGTATACACAAGAGAGGGAGCTGTAGCCCATAGATGATGGATGTTTTGTGTACACTTTAACAGGCCAGTCCTACATTTTTAGAAGTATTAGTGTGTAATCTCTACACTTTATACTGATCCTGTTGCTGTGACCCTTCCAATAATTGTAAACCCCAACCTGTGCAAAGCCGGTAAATTTACAGTATATGATGGTGCTCTATAAAAATTACCAAGGTCTAAAACATTGATGTCATGTTAGGAATTGATCAGGAGTGATTTGGTATAATTTTTAGGGGTGTTATTATTATTATTATTTATTTTCATCTTTATCTAGTATACTTGCTAGAATTTATCAATTAAGGTACCTTTACACGCCGCTACAGGATGGTGGAAACAACCGGGTGCTTCACGTGCACACACAAACGGTTGAAAACGGTACCCGCACCACCTTTACACGCCGCAACAAGGTGCGCTACAGTAGGTTACATCTATCTCTGGATACACTGCCGAGTGCCACAAGTTACCTTCTGTAGCTCACCTTACCTCATTTACACGCCGCTATAACAAGGTAATATGGGCGGAACAAAGGCAGCAGGGACAACACATAGGCATGCCACAATTGTGGATTACGAGAATTCCGTACGCTGATAGGACAAAGCAATAACATCATGATTGGGCAGCCAGCACAGGAGGCAGACTAATACATGACGCTCGAGCAATTGTGTAGTGTAACTGGTCAGCTCCTTAAATATGCCGCCCTATGCAGAATCTACCAATCGTAACGCAGGAGCTTCCACCAATGATCGCTGATGGGGTGCGATAACCCGGAGCCTGTGTCACGCCCCAGGTAGATAGCATGGTGTCGAAACAACCCTCCTGTTCCTTATTTACACGCCGATACAGGCCGTAACCATCGCCTTGAAATCATCCTGTTATTGAGCTCTGCTCTGAAACAGGTGCCTCAAGTGACGGGTGGCAACAACCGTCTTTACACGCCGCGACCGCGGGTTGATTTGGCGGTGCAAGATACATTTGTCTCATCTACCCGGTTGTTTCCACCATCCTGTAGCGGCGTGTAAAGGTACCTTTAATGATTTTTGCCATGGATGAATTTACTCATTAAAACGGTTCTCCACAGGCCTTAATAAAGCGTGTTCTTATAAGGCATTTTTTTTATAATACATTGTTTTTTTTTGTTATTCTTTGGTACAATATACTTTTTCAACTTACGGTATCTAAATCCTGATGCTGTCAATAAAACTTTGGTAAGACTAGTTACATGAAACTACAGAATCTGAGACATCATTTGAGAATAAGCTATGAGAGCTCTGACCTTTCCAGTATTTTCTGACATCTATGTTTACATGCGCTTGAGTTAACCTCAGAGTTGCATTTGCTGAATACCAAATTTATTATTTAGATATAATGTAACATTAGTAAAAAATTCACAACAATTGGGCTTTGGATTTGTTCTACTTATTAACCTACTAGTAAAAAGGCCCGATGCAATTGCATCGGGAGCAGGGTGAAATGAATTGTGTGTATACAGGCGGGTCAGTGGGTAGCAGAGTATACAGGGGGCTCTGTGGGTAGCAGAGTATACAGGCGGCTCTGTGGGTAGCAGAGTATACAGGCGTGTGTGGTGGTGTTGGCAGAGTATATAGGTGTCTGTGGTGGCATAGTATACAGGCATCTGTGTGGTGGCAGAGTATACAGGTGTCTGTGGTGGTGGCGGCAGAGTATACAGGCGTGTGTGGTGGTGGGGGCAGAGTATACAGGCGTGTGTGGTGGTGGGGGCAGAGTATACAGGCATCTGTGGTGGTGGCGGCAGAGTATAGAGGCGTCTGTGCTGGTGGCGGCAGAGTATACAGGCTTCTGTGCTGGTGGCGGCAGAGTATACAGGCGTCTGTGCTGGTGGCGGCAGAGTATACAGGCGTCTGTGCTGGTGGCGGCAGAGTATACAGGCGTCTGTGCTGGTGGCGGCAGAGTATACAGGCGTCTGTGCTGGTGGCGGCAGAGTATACAGGCGTCTGTGCTGGTGGCGGCAGAGTATACAGGCGTCTGTGCTGGTGGCGGCAGAGTATAGAGGCATCTGTGGTGGTGGCGGCAGAGTGTACAGGCGTGTGTGGTGGCGGCAGAGTGTACAGGCGTGTGTGGTGGTGGCAGAGTATACAGGCGTGTGTGGTGGTGGCAGAGTGTAGAGGCGTGTGTGGTGGCGGCAGAGTGTACAGGCATGTGTGGTGGCGGCAGAGTATACAGGCGTCTGTGCTGGTGGCGGCAGAGTATACAGGCGTGTGTGGTGGTGGCAGAGTGTACAGGCGTGTGTGGTGGTGGCAGAGTGTACGGGCGTGTGTGGTGGTGGCAGAGTGTACGGGCGTGTGTGGTGGCGGCAGAGTATACAGGCGTGTGTGGTGGTGGCGGCAGAGTATACAGGCGTGTGTGGTGGTGGCGGCAGAGTATACAGGTGTCTGTGGTGGCGGCAGAGTATACAGGCGTGTGTGTGTTGGCAGAGTATACAGGCGTCTGTGTGGTGGCATAGTATACAGGCGTCTGTGTGGTGGCGGCAGAGTATACAGGCGTGTGTGGTGGTGGCGGCAGAGTATACAGGTGTCTGTGGTGGCGGCAGAGTATACAGGCGTGTGTGTGTTGGCAGAGTATACAGGCGTCTGTGTGGTGGCATAGTATAGAGGCGTCTGTGTGGTGGCATAGTATACAGGTGTCTGTGTGGTGGGATAGTATACAGGCATCTGTGTGGTGGCAGAATATACAGGTGTCTGTGGTGGTGCTCCTGCAAGGCAGGGGTTAAAAAAAATAAAAAAAAGATTATGCTCACCTCCCCGAGCCCCCGGAGTCTCCCGCCGTCTCCCGCTAGGCTCCCGGTGGCTGTGCAGGCTCCCGGTGCGTGCAGTGGTCTTCTATCTACTGCACTGAAGGACCTGTGGTGATGTCAGAGTCACGTGACCTGCGATTTGCCTGGAGTAAGCTGGTGTCAGGTGACTCTGACATCACCACAGGTCCTTGAGTGCAGTAGATAGAAGACCACTGCACGCACCGGGAGCCTGCACAGCCAGCGGGAGCGTAGCGGAACACGGCGGAATTGTATTTGTATTTGTATTTATAGCTTTGTTTTAATTTATTATTCATTTTTGTCTCTTTTCTTTTTTTTGCCTTTTTTAAAAATCAAAATCTTTTAATTACAATTACATTTATAAAATTAAAGTTATCTTGAACAATTAGCATTTTCTTAAACCATTATTTCAACCAAGTCAGAAGAAAAGCAAAGCGGAGGAGATAAAACACATGCAATAAATTACTGAGTGACCGGGAAGAGCCAAGAATCATCTCCACTAACAAAAGAACCCAAATAAAAATAATAGTGAACCCCCTGTGTTCTCACCTGTCCCTTTTTTGGGGGGGGGGGGGGGATATAAAAGCTGTATGTATTTGTGTAGATTTGGGGACAGTCAGGGGGTGTGGTGACCCCTGTAGAGACTCTAATGTTTGCTCATTAAGTGACCTATGTTTCTTTGTATAACACTATAGGAGATAAAATACAAACAAATATAATAAAAGTAGAAAAGAAACTCATTGACACCATCAGTGGGATTGTACTGGCAGGCTATAGAGCAGGGCATAGCCTCAATATTCAGGGATTCTTCCCAGTAACACAATTAAATCCAGGCCAAGTAACAAAGACTTGAAAGTAAAGTAGAAATGTAACTTTTTTCACAGCACAAAAGTCCTTCACAAATTTGGAGTAAATATATTTGTTATAAAACCTCATGTGATTTTTCTCTTCCAGTCATTACAGCCCCAGAACCCCTTGTGTGTAAACTTGTCTAGAAACCGATAGACATGTAGCAATATATACAGGACAGACAGTTTCTTTAAATACAACCAGGCGCAGCTTAGTTGACCTTTGTGCTTTATATTACATGGACAGATCTCCAAAAAACTGCAATTCTTCTCTTTCAAAGAAAATTTTTTTTGTGTGAAGCAATAGGTTAATAAAGTAACAGTCTCAGAACAGCCGCTGTACAGTTAAAAAAAAAAAATTCCTCACCTGTCCCCGAGCCCCCGGAGTCTCCCGCCGTCTTCCGGCGTGTTCCGCTACGCTCCCGGTGGCTGTGCAGGCTCCCGGTGCGTGCAGTGGTCTTCTATCTACTGCACTCAAGGACCTGTGGTGATGTCAGAGTCACCTGACACCAGCTTACTCCAGGCAAATCGCAGGTCACGTGACTCTGACATCACCACAGGTCCTTGAGTGCAGTAGATAGAAGACCACTGCACGCACCGGGAGCCTGCACAGCCACCGGGAGCCTAGCGGGAGACGGCGGGAAACTCCGGGGGCTCGGGGAGAGGTGAGGAATTTTTTTTTTTAACTGTAGAGCGGCTGCGGCTCGTGATGACGCTGCGCGTCATCACTCGCAGTCGCGCAAAGGAGTCTGGGATTGGGCTACAGTGCCCAACTCCCGATTATGTAAGTAGATTGTTTATAGAGATGAAATAAGAGGACATAACCTGGAACTGAATATTGGCAGGTATCAAGTCTAAATAATATTTATTCTTTGCTTAAAAACTTGCTCTACAGTGGGAAAACACAGAGGATAAAAAATAAGAAAACTCAAGGAAAGTTATATAAAGTGACTCATATTTGCAGTATTAATGCACCATATAAAAACAAGTGAATTGTTTTTATGGAGTGAATCCAATGTTTCCACAGAATTGCATATTCAATTTGTAACACTGTACTTCTTGTATAATCTGTATAAGATAAGTATTTACAATGGATACCTGGTATTGTATTACCAATAGTGATAGGCAAACTCTTTGATGTTCATGATCGGTGGACTTGCCCGGATTTTTTTTAAGTCTGAGTTCGGGGCCAAACAGGAACTCAAACTTGACTCTGGACCCTGAACTTGGACTTTACAGTTATGTGATGAGGCCGGAGGGAT
Organism: Allobates femoralis; assembly: GCA_033576535.1. NCBI lineage: Eukaryota > Metazoa > Chordata > Amphibia > Anura > Aromobatidae > Allobates > Allobates femoralis. The sequence continues at coordinate 422,467,363 of JARQOC010000005.1, read as the reverse complement.
GTAAAAGAAAGCATATAATTAATAAACATTATCATTATACTTACCGGGACCCACCATCCTGCATCCTGCAGTCCCTCTGCATCTACTTCCGGGACTGCTCATTAACTTCTGGGTAAATTGACTACACTGGCTCCGACAGCCAATCACATACTCTGTCATGCAGAATGGGCATCTCTGATTGGCTGTTGGAGTAATATGGACTCAGCCCATACATTCTAGTATGGCAGAATGTATGGGCTGGTGTCAGCTTACTCCAGTATTAATTATAGACACCCATTCTCTGTGACAGCATCTATGATTATATGTTGGGTCTGTCACACATAGTGCTCCAAAGTATTTTTGATTTTCAGCGCAGATAACCTACATCTACAGGCTGCCACCCCCAGCTACCTGGCTTTAACTCGTCTGGCAATCAAAAAATTCAGGGAAACCCATTTTTTTTACTATTGAAATAAATAATTTGAAAAAAATGCATGGGTTCCTGACATATTTTGATCACCAACCAAAGTAAAACTAGGTAGTTGGGGGCTTGGATTCTCAGCGTGGTAAGGTCCAAGCAATCTGGAACCTCCATGCTGAAAACCGCAGCTTGCAGCTGCCCCTGGAAATGGCACATTCATCTTAGCACCATCTCCAGATGCTTTACCCGGCTCATCCAGCGGCCCTGGTGGGGGGTCGCATGCTGGGTACTAATGAGGTTAGTGCCAGCTTTATATTGTCAGCTGGCACTAAGCCCAAATTCATGATGTCAGGTTAGTATTAGACCCAGCCACCAAGAATTTCTAGTAAATATAAAAAAAAAAACATAACAGAGAGAACATTTTTTATTAGAAGTAAAACACATTTAGGTACTCCATCTTTATTAGAATAAAAATACCTCCCTCCGACGTAATCCAGGTCTTCTTAGCTTCAGCTCTGCTACATCTTTTCCAGCAGATAAACACATCTGCTCCCACAGAGAACAGGCACAGAATGACAGCCAAGTGCCATGTGAAAGGTTATCTGAGTTTAGGGATGAGCATGAACTCAGATAACACCAACATCACCCGACTCCCAAAGCCCAGCTGTAAGGTGGGTGGTTCTCTCACTCACGACTGAGCTCTGGGTACCATCATGCTGAAGTCATCTGAGTTCATGTTCATCTGTGAACTCAGATAACCTTTCACACAGCACTCGGCTACCATTCGGAGATTGTTCTTTGTGCGAGCAGACATGTTTGTTTGCTAGCAAAGATGTAACAGATCTGAAGCTAAGAAGACTTGGATTACGTTGGAGGGAGTTTTTTTCTAATAAAGATGTGGTCCCTAAATGTGTTTTGTGCTTTATATCTAATAATAAAATTCTCTGTCTTGTGTTTTTTATTTTTTTAATGCTTATAAGAAATTAATGGTGGCTCGGTATAATTTGGCCTGACATCATGAATTTCGGGCTTAGTGCCATCTAACATTACAAAGCTGTTAGTAGCCCCATTATTACCCAGCATGCCACACTCCATCAGGGCCACTGGAAGAGTTGGGTAAAGCATTTGGGTCGTACCACACTGAGAATCCCAGCCCCCAGCTACCTGGTTTTACCTTGGCTGGCGATCAAAATATGGCCGGAGCTCACACATTTTGTTTATTATTTATTTAAATAATTAAACAATAATAATGGGCTTCCCTTTATTTTTTATTGCCAGGCAAGGTAAAGCCAGGCAGCTGGGGGGGGGCAGCCCATAGCTGTCTGTTTTATGTCCACTGAGAATCAAAAATACCACAAAGTGCCACGTCATTTTTTAAATTATTATTTATTTTTACATTACTATGATGGCAAGCCAAACTGTGATAGACCCAACAGCCAATCACAGATGCTGTCACAGAGAGAGGGTGTCTATGATTGGATGCTGGAGTAACCTGAAACCAGTCCATATATTCTATCATCTAGAATGTATGTGCAGATTCCAGGTTACTCCAATAGCCAATTCCAAACGCCCATTCTCTGTGACAGCATCTGTGAATGGCTGTTGGGCCCGTGACACATACAGAAGTTTAAAAATAGTTAGATAATTTAAAAAAAATGACATAGCACTCCGCAGTATTTTTGATTCTCAGCACAGATAAAGCAGGCAGCTATGGGCTGCTACCCCAAGCATCAGAGTCAGAAGTCCCTAAATGTGTTTATGTTTTTATTTCAATTTTTAAAAAAAATTCTATGTGTTGTGTTTTTTTTATTGTTGACTACAAATTCATGGTGGCTGAGTCTAATATTGGCCTAATATCATGAATTTCGGGCTTAGTGCCAGCTAAGAATACAAAACTGGCACTAACCCTATTATTAACCAGCATGTCAATGCCACCAGGGCCACTGGATGAGTCGGGTGAAGCACCTGAAAATGGTGCTATGAAAGAATGTGCCATTTTCAGAGGTGGCTGAGGGCTGCGGTTTTCAGTGTGGGAGGCCCAGAACGCTTGGGCCTTACGACGCTGAGAATCCCAACTCCAAACTACCTGGGTTTTACCTGGCTGGCGATTGGCGATCAAAATAGGGCAAAGCCCACACAATTTTTTTTGTTATTTATTTAAATAATTTTAAAAAATGGGCTTCCCTGTATTTTGATTGCCAGCTAAGGTAAACTCAGGCTGCTGGGGATAGCAGCCAATAGCTGTCCGTTTTATCTGTGCTGAAAATCAAAAATACCACAAAGCGCCACATAATTTTTTAAAATTATTTAATTTTTTTTTACAGTACTATGATGACAGTCAATCTGTGAAGTGCCCAACAGCCAATCATAGATACTGTCACAGAGTCTCTGATTGGCTGCTGGAGTAATCTGAAACCAGCCCATACATTCTAGCATCTAGAATGTATGGGCAGATTTCAGGTTACTAGAACAGCCAATCACAGATGCCCATTACCTGTTACAGTGTCTGTGATTGGCTGTTCCATGCCCATACAGTGCGTATGTCAGGACGTGGTACTGCGGGAGGCAGGACGTGAGATGGCGGGACAACGGTAAGTATCACAATGATGTTTTATAAACAAGTGCTTTGCTTTTACTGGACCTCACGCCTGAACCTAAACTGTTTGAGGTCATTGTCTAGGTGTTCACAGCCAATCAGGGGACTCTAACACTGAGATGGTAAAAAAATGAGGACAGTGAAAGCATAGGCCATCTTAGTATTTTACAACTTCTGTGTCGCAAGCAGTCTGTGTATTTTAAGTGCTGTCAATTTCTTTTGGGACTTTAAGGCTAGGGTCTGACTTGCGTCAGCCCTCAGCCTGCCAGATCCGCTTAAAACTTAATCTCTAGCAGTCTTAGTGCATAGCATTATCAGCATGTAACGCTATGCACCGCCTGCCTATGCATTGCTATGGTAGCCTGATGCTTACCGCAGCCGCCAGATATGCGCTATTGCAGAGCGCACATACAGGGATTCTCTGTGGAGCCGGCAGTTGTGGTAAGCATCAGGTTTCCATAGAGAAGCATAGGCAGTCGGCACATAGCGTTACATGCAGTTAACGTTATGCACTGAGTCTGCCAGGGATTAAGTTTTAAGCGGATCCAGCAGGCTGAGGGCTGACGCAAGTTTTTCCTTTGCTGCTGATGTTTTAAATTAGGTTAAGTTCTGCAGCCAAAATCTAGTATCCTTATTATTGTTTCCCCTATCTGTCTTACCTACCCTGTGTTTTATTATCTGTATTGACAAGGCTAGTGCCCTTGCCAGCCACTGCACTAGCCAGGGTTACCTTAGGCAACAGACAGTGACTAGGCATGTGATTGTGGCAAGGGAAAAAACCTGCTTAGGGTGGTTAGGGCAGTAAGGGAAAGACATATACCAGTGTCAGGAGGTGTCCCTATCTCCCTTTCCCCTCTTAGTGGTTTGGGGTTTCTGAAAACCTACCCAGGTTTGCTTGAGTTACTTGTGAAGGTATTCTGCATGTGCGCCCATTTTCGCAAGTCATCCACAGCTGCCGCCGGTCTAATCATGCTAGTGCCATCTCACCGAAAGTGTTCAACGTGACCACAAACTGAAACTTCACATTACACATGTTTTCAATGCTTTGTAAGTAGCAGAGGGCAGTAGTTTAATACGAGCTACAACATGCCTGTCGGTATTCCTTTCAGCCTCCGCATATAAGAACCGATGAGTGGGCATGGATGACTAACACCTAGTGAGGTTCTACAAAAACTTTAAAGGAATCAACCAAGATGGTGTGTGGCGATGTCTCTGTAATAAGCGTAACCATTTCACTTCTGAATCTACTCAAACGCTCGCTGCTTACAATTAAAGGGGAAACTTTGCATGCGGACCAGATGGAGATGGAAGAAGAAAGTACAGGGTGATACTACCCAACCCAGCCTCATCTCAACTTCTCAGCATGGATTGAGAGATAATGGGGAGAAGGAGGTTGAAGAGGAGGAGGAACAGCAGATGATTGCCTGTGCTATGGAGGGAACTACACACACCAGCTTCCTCTCATCTGTTCAGCATAGATAAGCTGAATAGGAGGAGGAGAGGGAGGAGGAGATGGAGAGTTGTCCTCCTGGTTTGGACAGGAAGGTCTTTCCTGTTATTAGTCTGACACATATTGCTGACTTTATGTCCCTTTGCCTAGCCCATAATGCTCATGTTATATGCATTTTTGTCAACATGATTATTGGTTGTTCACCCTTCTCGACCCACACTGCAATGAGAACTTTCAATCTCACCTTCCTGATAATGCTCCCAGAGGTCATAGATTCTTGGGCAACCAAGAAAGAGAGATGGGAAAGACGCACACTAAGTCCAACAGAGGCAGGAGAACAGTATCAAAGATCTGGGTTTGTTTCATTAGACCCTCCAAGTGCTCAGCCCTGAGGCACCGATAGTCTTACTAGGAGGGAAACATTTTTAAGATGGTGAAGGAGAATCTAGCCAACCATACCAGCATCCTCTGTGATTCAGCTGTGTGGTACAAGCATTGTGCATCCATGTGGTATGAACTGTCCCTCTACGCCTTGGAGGTGCTGGCTTGCTCTCCTGCTAGCGTTTTGCCAGAGTGAGTTTTTACTGCTGCTGGGGGTATAATTAATGAGAGGCACATTGGCCTTTCAACTGAAAATGCTGACAGGCTGACGTATTAAAATGAACAAGGCCTGGATTGGCCCAGGCCCTCAACCCCACCAGATAACAGCAGCAGAGCATAAGGCCAATTCAAGTGTTCCTTTTTATTCTAGTGTATTCCCTTTCACCCCTTCTCACCCAAAAAAGTGTATGCAGTTCATAGTTTCTTTTTTTCTTGTCCTTATCCTCCTCCACCATATCGGCAGGTTCATCATGTGGCCCTCACTTAAAATTTTTAGAGAGAAAACACGCAGCCCTAGCTAAAACATTTTAGAGTGTCATCAGGCAGCCCTTGTTCAGAGTTTTTAGAGGGTTATCAGATGGCCCTCACTCCAAACTTTAAAGGGATCCTGTCACCCCCAAAACACCTCCTAAGCTCTTAAAACCTGTCCCTAGTGCATATTAACACTTTCCCTACACTCCTTTTTGCTCCTAAATGCACCTAATCAAAGTGAAGAAAAACGTTTTATAAGTACCTGATTATTGATGCTAATGAGTGACTATCTATTCATAGTCACTCATCCAGGCAGCCCCTCTTCATGATATCACGCCTATTCAGGCTTTATCTTCCTAATACATTCAAAATCGCGCCTCTCTGCGCGCCTCCCCACTGTCCCATTACGCACGGGCTTCAGATGGTTTATTATGACGCGATTCGCGTCATTTCCTGGCGCCAGGTGACGTATACACCCGCGCCGCTCGCTTTGAGCTTCAAGTGCCTCACTGCGCATGCGTGCGGGAGCCGGAACAGAGCGGCCTGTGTCTCCGGATCGCAGGCACAGAAGAGGATTCCATTCCTCATAACAACAGTACGGCGGTCCCATTACAAACCCCTAACTTAGGGGTTTGTAATGGGACCGCCGTACTGTTGTTATGAGGAATGGAATCCTCTTCTGTGCCTGCGATCCGGAGACACAGGCCGCTCTGTTCCGGCTCCCGCACGCATGCGCAGTGCGCTCCCGCACGCATGCGCAGTGGGGCACTTGAAGCTCAAAGCGAGCGGCGCGGGTGTACTACGTCACCTGGCGCTAGGAAATGACGCGAATCGCGTCCTAATGCCCCATCTGAAGCCCGTGCGTAATGGGACAGTGGGGAGGCGCGCAGAGAGGCGCGATTTTGAATCTATTAGGAAGATCACGCCTGAATAGGCGTGATATCATGAAGAGGGGCTGCCTGGATGAGTGACTATGAATAGATAGTCACTCATTAGCATCAATAATCAGGTACTTATAAAACGTTTTTCTTCACTTTGATTAGGTGCATTTAGGAGCAAAAAGGAGTGTAGGGAAAGTGTTAATATGCACTAGGGACAGGTTTAAAGAGCTTAGGAGGTGTTTTGGGGGTGACAGGATCCCTTTAAGAGGGTAAATAGGTGGCCCTCACTCAAAATTTCTAGAGGGTACTCAGATGGTCCTTGCTCCAAGTTTTAAGAGGGTAAACAGGTAGCTCTCACTCATGATTTTTAGCGGGTCTTCATGCGACCCTCGCTCTCAATTTTTCCTGGATGTGTATGATGCCCTCAGTCATAATTTTTTTAGGATATGTATGAGAACTACTTCTACAATTCTCTTACATATAGTGTAATATAAAAGTAAGTACATCCCCCCACACACATTTTTGTAAACATTTTATTATATATTTTTATGAAACAGCACTAAAGTTATTGTGCCCAAAGTGTCAATATTTTTTCTGACCACCATTATTTTCAACCAGTGCCTTAACTCTCTTGGGCATGAAATGTGCTAGAGCGTCATAGGTAGCTACTGAAATCCTATTCCACTCCTCTATCATGATATCACTTATCTAGTGGATGTTAGAGACATTGTGCCCCTCCACCTTCCATTTGAGTATTCCCACAGAAACTCACTAGAGTTTAGGTCTGGAAACATGCTTGGCTAGTCCAGCACCTTTATCCTCAGGTTCTTTAGCAAGGTCATCCTTGAGGTGAACTTGGGATCATTTTCATGTTGGAATACTGCCCTGCGGCTCAGTCTCCATGGAGGAGATAATGCTCTTCTTTAGTGTGTCACAGTAAATGTTATCAGTATCTATCATTTTAAGAGTCAAAACGACGAACAGGGTCTTATCTTTGTGATGAAAAGGGTGCAACCCCATTGAAAAGTGCTCACCTGATAAGGTTGCTTGACCCACAACCAGTATCTACGTTTATACAACTGCTGCTGGATCCAACCTCCATGTGGCGTGTAGCTGAAAACAAGGGGCCAAAGTTCTGTTGATCCGTGCTGCTGTGGGAAAAAACCAGGACCAATAGAACTGATGTAATGATGTGCTTTTATTGCAACGGGTTTCGAAGCACACCCTGCTCCTTCTTCATGGATACAAACATCGATGTTCTTTTATTCCAAAGCGTTTCGGAGCACACTCTGCTCCCTCTTCAGGGATACAAACAGCCCTGAAGAAGGAGCAGAGTGTGCTCCAAAATGCGTTGGAATAAAAGCACATCATTGCATCAGACCTGTTGGTCCTGGTTTTTTCCCACAGCAGCACGGATCATCAGAACTTCGTCCCCTTGTTCACAGTACACGTTGGCATTTATGGCTCCCTCAATGAACTGCAGCTCTGCATGGCTGGCAGCACTCATGCATCCTCAAACCATGACACACCCACTGCCATGCTTGATTGTAGGCAATACACACTTGTCTTTGTACTTTTCACCTGATTGCTCCAACACACGCTTGACACCATCTTAACCTATGAAGTTTATCTTGATCTCATCAGACCACAGGACTTGTTCTAGTAATCCATGTGCTTAGTGTGCTTATGTTTAGCAATCTGTTTGCGGGCTTTCTTGCACATCATCTTTAGAAGAGGCTTCCTTCTGGTATGACATGGATATGACACTGTGCACGTGCACTCAACGTCTTTGGTCAACCATAGTAAGGGCTGTTTTAAGTGGAACCTGTCTTTATGGTCTTAGCCACCATGCAACTCAGTTTCAGGGTTTTGGCAATCCTCTTATAGCCTAGTCCATCTTTATATAGAACAAAAATAATTATTTTCCTCAGAGAGTTCTTTGCCATGACGTGCCATGTTGTACTTCCAGGGACCAGAATAAGAGAGTGTGAGAGCAATAACACCAAATGTAACGTACTTGTTTCTCATTCACACCTTAGACCTTGAAACATGACACTGGGGAGGAAAAATGGCTAATTAGGCCTAATTTACCAATTTTTACATAGAGTGTACTCACTTTTGTTGACATAGGTTTAGGCATTAATGGCTGTGTGTTGAGTAATTTAGAGGGCATACCAAATTTACATTGTATCAAAGTATCATATCTTCAGAGTTGTCCTATGAAAAGATATTATAAAATATTTACAAAAATGTAAAGGGGTGTATTCACTTTTGTGGTATACTGTACATATATGTATACCACCCGAGTAATTGCATAGGCTTTACAATTCTAAGTGTCCCATTCCTTAAAAATGGTCTTACTCTACATCTCTTTCAGGGTGTATTGAACTCCCTCTTAAATTTTGGCAGCCTGTGCACTTAGTGCATAGACTTTATGTATCTAGGATGCAACCTGCAGTGACTTGTCAGAATCAATCACCTACAGTGACTCTCCGAAGTTAGCGGGGGACTCCTGCACAACCCAGATAAAAGGCTCTGCTTGGGCGCATCAGGAGCAGAGAGTCAAGATGACCAGTAACATTTGAACTTGAGTTAGGACTTTTGTTCCACTGGTCATCACTGGCGAAACTGATAGAGACTGTGTGCTAATGTTCTGGATCGAGAAGGAGCCTCCTCGTGAAGAAGCAGTTAATGCTACTAGAGGGAGGTTCACAGTGAGGAGAAAACTTAATGTTGTTGATGAGGGCCGGACATTCCCCGCCACATGTGAGGAGGCTGCTCTTGGCAATTCGGTCACCAAGGAGATTTGCTGTGGTTTCCCTGTGATTTATGGAACTCTTGCAAATCAGTTTCCCCATAGATTTTCATCATAACAGTAAGACCTGAGCTTGGTCCCCAAATATGCAACATTTTGGCAGGTAAAGAAAAGAACTTGTATTTAAGGCAAACAGTTATCTAGTGGTTTGCAGCCAGTAGTCAGACCAGTACAGGACTAGAGGAGTCAGATATCCGGGCCTCATTCTTGTGGTGGTGTACATAAATGTATATATTGGGGGTATGGAGTCAAAGATAAGATAGTAAGCTAAAGTGCTAATCCAAAGATGAACCCTGTGATGCACTCACTAATTTACACTTTCAGTTTCTAGAGAGGGCCCAGTTATTTTGATGTGGCCAGGGCCGTGGGGGGTACTCGGTCACCGGGTCTGCTGAGTAGGGAGTCACAGGTGGACGGTATCCCGGTGCCGTGCCCTGGGGATCATTTGAAAGGGGGGAGTGAGGGAATTATTTATAGGGGACGTGATGCCACCTGGGTAAGGTGGTACCGGCGCTGCAAGCCGGCCGCTGAGGTGATGGAGGGGGCAGCAAAGTGTGGTACAGCTCCCCACAGGTGGAGCTTTACCTCAGGGCAGCAATAAAGGAAGATGGTGAGGGAGGGCAGTGAAGGAGGAAAATGGTGGGTTATAGCTGATGAACAGTCACACATACACACAGGGATAGTTGTTCCGGTACCTTTTACTGGTAGTCAAAAAACAGGTACAGTTCTGAGTAATAACCGGGTCCCTGGTGCAATTTAGGATCAACTCCTTAGAAAGATATGAGGCCTCCTTTATCTCTATTCTTTCTCTTGAGGGATGAGTCTTGCCTGAGTTTGAGCTCTCCAATTCTCTATTGTCTAAAACTAACAATCAGGCCCTTCTGCGGGAACCCGGTTTATCCTGTGGCCCCTGGTCCTCTGTTTGGTTAGTTTTTAATGTCTCTATTCTCTTCCTTCAGGGCTAAACTTCTCCTGAAATTGCTTGGCTTTTACTGTGGCTATACAAGCCCACAGCATCGGACTCCAGTGTCCGTTTGTCCTCAAGGGGGAATATCTTTTAGTCCCTCTTCTTATTCCCTACTCTTCTCCTTGCCTCCGGCCCCTTCCCTGGGGTGTGAACAGCTGACAAAATGGTCCCTTCTGGTCCTGGCATCTGTCTTTTCCAGGGACCAGCAGCTCAGCCTCCTCCTTTCTTCCTCTCCTCACACAAACTACTCCCTAGCAACTGTCTCCTAGGACCAACTGTCTCCTCCTCTCAGCCTGGATCTCATTAAAGGGGAGCTGACATTAATGCAGCCAGTAGAGCTCCCCCTTCAGGTCTGGAGTGGAAGGTGTTGTGTGCTGAACAAACCAAGGTGTCAATCCTTCCTTGCACCAGTGTAACCTGTGGCAATCCCCCGCAGGGGTGCCACAGTTTCTTCCACATCAAAGTGTGTTAGGCAAATTGTCCCCAATTTTCCAGATAAATTGGAGGGTGTCTTTTGGACAGCACTTTTGCCTCAGTCCTTTGGATCAAGTGTATGTGAATTTTTCTTGCTATGCATAGCTGAGAGTGTTTATACTTGATCAGATCCTATCCTTCCCTCTCTTGTTCCCCAAGTAAAAAAAATCTGCTCAATAAGTTATCTTCTGACTTTATTTCCTTTTGTGACCCGCTCAGTGGCGTAACCAGAGTCCTGCGGGCCCTGGTGCGAAATTTAACCTGGGGCCCCCCTCCCCCTTGTGCGCATACGTTGGTCAGATGAATGGGCCTCATGTAACGTTTTAAATCACTAAAGACTCACAAACTGACCCCTCTCTCCCTTCATTATGCATTAATGTCCCTCATCATGTTATATATGGTCCATCTCCTGGAATATAGCCCTTATCGTGATATATATGTCCCTTCATGGTTTATGTGGTCTGCCTTCTTCTGTCACCACAGTCGTCCAATTATTATAATGCATCCCCATATTTCTCCATATATTACAATGTATCCCCATAGTCCTCTATGTATTATAATACATCCCATAGTCCTCCATTCATAAGGTAGCCCCATAGTCATTCCATTTTTATAATAAACTCCCATTATCCTTCACATAATATATTGCAGCCTCACATCTTTCCATATATCATAATGCAGCCTCATAGCCCTCCTTATAGTATAATACAGCCTCATAGCCTCTCCATATAGTATAATACAGCCTCATATCCTCTCCATATTGTATAATACAGCCTCATAGCTCTCCATATAGTATAATGCAGCCTCATAGCCTCTCCATATAGTCTAATACAGCCTCATAGCCCTCTTATAGTGTAATGCAGCCACATAGCCTCTCAATATAGTATAATACAGCCTCATATCCAATCTTTTTTAGCATAATACAGCCTCATAGCCTGTCCATATAGTATAATACATCCTCAATTGCCTTTCCATATAGTATAATACAGCCTCATATCCTCTCTATATTGTATAATACAGCCTCATAGCCTCTCCATATTTTATAATACAGCCTCATAGCCTCTCCATATAGTATAATACAGCCTCATAGCCTCTCCGTATATCTCCGTATAGTGCAGTATTATATATGCAGCCTTATATATGAAGCACCCAAAATCTCGAACCCTCCCCCACCCCTCCAATAGTCCTCTGACCATAGTGCACTCACTTATTTACAGCAAAAAAAAATCTTTACTTACCTACCCTGGTTCCTTGCTGATAAGTCGGGCTCCTGAAGATTCCAGAAGAGAAGTGTCACAGTGTAGTGAGAATGCTGATGAGGGAATGGTAGTTATGGGCAGGGTGACCAGGGAAGACTAGTCAGACCCTAGTCTAAGAACCTGAATAGCCTGATCCCGAAGGTATCTCTAAAGGTGAGAAGATTCGGGCCTCCAGCCTCTCCCTAAAACCCTCCAACAGCCCTGCGCTATTCCCCCCTCACCTTATTCCACAGAACTAGGATACAGCAACTCCAAAGGAAAGGACTTCAGCAGCACAAACACACAGGTCAGCACAGAACAGCTTTCAGGCATAGATTGAAACTCTATCAGCAGCACCTGTGGCGCCCCTGCGTCCAGGAGGCCACGAAAGGAACTGCAGCCAGGAAGGTAGGAAAGACAGTTGAACACCAACACCCTCACTGCCCACACAACCCACGTAGCAGTAGAAAGCAGCACCCAACCCGGAGCCTGGGAACTCTAGGCAGCAAGGGGTGGTGGGTTTAGAGACAGTGGGTGGGCCAACACGTAAGTCAGGTGACAGAGGGTAGATATAGAGCAGGGGGAGGAGAAAGGAGCCAGTAGGCTGAGGTAGGCTGAGCAGTACAGAAAGAGGCACATGTCCTGGAAGAGTGGGGTGGAAGGAGCGCAGAATCTGGATAGCCAGTGTGAGCCACAGAGAGAAAGCCTATCCGGAGCCACACCCCAGGAGTGTGAGGGACGAGAGGGCCAGTGACACTGGGTCCTAGAAACACAGCTGAGACGGCAGACTGCAGGCGGAGTAGCCCTCCTATTGAACCTGAAGACACGGTTAGAGAGAGCCTGGTAGAGCCTCACCACCGAGGACTATTGGAGGCTAGGCTAAGAGTAGAGTGTCGGCTCTAGAGGGGATCGTTGATTCACTCGGCATCCCCAGACAACCGACGGGGGACCTCAGCTACACGTTAGGGTCCCTACCCCAAAGGATAGGCAGCTCAGTGGCAACCGGGAGGGCTCACAGGAGTCCGAGCCACCGCCATACTGTCCGGAGACACACACACCAAGTAGCAGAGAGAATCAAAAAGCCTGGAAAGGACAAAGAGACAGAGTGAGGGGTCATAGAAGGAGTAACCTGGCTGCAGGGAGTAAAGGAACCCGAGGGGAGAGTTATGCCTGTGTAAAGACTGTAACTTGTGACTGTGAACTGTAACTGGAGCTGTAACTGAGAAAGAACGTTGAGAAGTAAACACGGTGAACCCTGACTCCGACTCCCTCGTATATTTCTGCCTGTATATGATTCCCACCATGCAGGTATGCAGAAGATCCCCGCCTGGAGAGCCACAGCTTGTCAGCTTCAACACTGAAGGAGGATTTCTGCAGATTCAGGACAGTAAGTGCATTGCATCCAGCACCGGCCTGCACCATACCTTACACCATAGACCTTATCAACACTGCCCTGGGGAACTCAGTTCTGCCCACGGAGAACTATTACATTCTAGCTGCCATCACATCATCCCCGGAGGTTCTGCGGCAGTGGTGGCCCCACTACTGGCCACATACTGTGGGTGGCGTCACGACTGACATTATCCCCTGTAAATATCCCCTTACTATTGCCAGGGCCCGGGACACGGTGCTCAACAAACCACTTGCTGGAAGAGAGGCTACTTAAAGGCTAGGGGGAGGGGAGTTCAGGTGAGTCACACATTAACCCCTCAACCAGCAGTTGAACTTAATAGTGAATGCAGTTCTGGAGAACAACAGTCCAGGACCTTCACAACTATCAATCATGCAGCTCTTAAAGACAAACATACAGCAGTGTCAGCACTTCCCAGGAATGTCACCGCCAACTAAGCACGTGACAAGAAGGGGGAGAAGGTGCCAGCCTGCAATATGCGCTCCCCAGTGGAATGCAAGCAAGGAAGCCAGCAGATCAGAGGAGAGAAGGGGCGGCAGCAGCAGCAGGAAGTAGGTGGCTTCCCTCCTATCCCCTCCTCTCCCTGATACATAGACCCTGTGCTGCCACGCTGTCACATGGATGTGTGTCCTCGGGGACGCACATCCATGTGAAGCAGGAGCTGTGATCGCGGTGCAGGGGGCGGCTGGAAAGGGCCCGGGCCCCCTACAGGTCCGGGACCGGTCTCAGCCACGACTACTGTGACTGTGATCGTTACGCCACTGGACCCGCTAAATGCTTAGCAAATCCCTCGGTTCTCACATCTTGGTATAGTTGACAGGATTCAGCATTTATCATGGACAAAGACAAGATGGTAACGATCCCTCCATGCCAGCAGCACAACTGCACGTGGTGGACATTTCAGTTGCCACAATTGCATTCTGGAGGGTACGTGCCTGTGAGGACACGCCTCCAACACCTGCCCAAGTATGATGGGTGGAGCATGACCTTCCAGGACTGGACTGAGAGGGTGAGGAGAATTTTGAGGATGTGTAATCTGGCCTCATATTTGTGAGCAGACTTCGCGCTGAATTCTTTGGAGAGAGATGCAAGGTGAATGGTAATGATGCGACCATAGTCAGAAATAAACCCCTGAGAGAAGATTCTGGTGCTGTTAGGAGGGAATCTTGGGAGCTGCACTAGGGTAACACAGCTCCGGGCCCTTTTCTTTAAGAAAAAATATGAGTCTCTAATTCAATACTCGATTGTCTGCAGGAGACCTGGAATGAAGTATGACGTTTGGATCCAGAGGCTATGGGGGCATTCTGGCATTTGCTGTGGAATCAGTTCATTGCCGAGCTATCAAATAGATTTCTCCATGATAAGTTGCAGGAGATGGCTTGGCTTGTGCCTGTTCTACCATTCTGGAAGGCATATTGGACTGCTATAGAGAGGGTGTGTCACATATTGACTGCCTTGCAGTCTAGAAGTACTGCTGCTGTGGTTTAAAGTAAGCCTTTTATTCTGCTATGCAGTGTGCAGCTCTGCAGGTGAGGTTGCTACATTTGTTTGATCCCCGAAGCCGCTATGTCAACACGAGCTTATTGCGCACCTGGTGGAGGAACTCTCCCAGGAGGTTTCTATCTTGCGGAACCAGGTGGTGCATCAGTTTCGAGAAGTGTTTGGGTATCTGACTGTGGTTCACACACTGGCTGTACCAGAAACCAATAACTCACTCCCTGACCGATTTTCAGGAGGGAGAGATACATTTTTAGTGTTTAATGAAGCCTGCAAATTATATTTCAGGCTGTATCCTCGTTCTTCGGGAGCGAGGAACAGCGGTGGGGATTATACTCTCCCTTCTTAAGGGGTATTCCCAGGTCTGGGTCTTCTCTCTGTCGACCGATTCTCCATCCATGCGGTCGGTGGACGAGTGTTTTGCAGCATTTGCCCTGGTGTATGGTGACCCTGATGCAGTCTCCCTTGCTGAGTCTAAACTACGGAAGCTCATGTAGGGAGCACAACCAGTTAAGGAGTATTGCTCTGAGTTCAGGAGGTGGGCCACTAGCACTCAATGGAACGACCCTGCTTTGAGGAGTCAGTTCTGTCTGGGGTTGTCAGATCGGTTACAAGACACCACTGACTCAGTACACTGCTCCAGAGACGCTGGAGGCTGCAATGGCACTGATATAAGATTGGACAGATGCCTTAGAGAGAGACTGGATCTGACCCTGTCCCCAGTGACCATCCCTGCTGTGGCGGTTACACATGTGGGTTCTGATGTTGCTACGCAGTTGGGGACTGTGGAGTTTTGTACTAACCCATCTGCAGGTCATCAGGTTGGGCGATTGTGTTTCTTTCGCGGTCAACCTGATCACTTCATTAGGGTCTGTCCATATTGTGCTAACCCTGCTTCTCAGCTGCAGGTGTCCCATGTGGATAAGCGCGTGAGTGCTGCTGTGTCTGCTGCATTGGTCAGGCCTGCTCCTATGTCTCCACCGGTGGTGGTTAAGCACCCACTGAAGGATAGGAGTAAAACCCTGCCGGCACCTCAGCTTAATGCTAGACTCAGGTGTTCTTCAGGGAAGCATGTTAGGGGGAAGGTGGTTACCCCCACTAAGCCCTTGGTGAGAAAGGTCCCCGAGACGAAACCGGGAACCATCTCTGCTGTTTGTCCCTCTGAGATTGAACCTTCTGTCTGTGCCCGCGTGAATGGCAATAAACGGTCAGGTCCAGACCTGAGTGTGGATGACCATGTTTGGGCGCAGTCAAAACATGTAAGGTGGAAGTGTGTGGCTGGAGCTCCTACTACTGGAGTAATTGGTCCGTTTAAAATTTTGGCCATTTGCAACCCCATGTTGTTCCAGCTATCCATTCACCCAGTCCTCTGTACCCGTAATATCTTTCATAGGTTGACGCTAAGGAAGTTCAGACCATTGCCGGGCGTGTCCGGTTTAGATTCCAGAGGGCTCTCATAAAGGGGGGGCTACTGTCAAGTATTGACTGCCTTGCAGTCTAGAAGTACTGCTGCTGTGGTTTAAACAAAGCCTTTTTTTCTCTACTATGCAGTGTGCGGCTCTGCAGGTGTGTGTGATGGATATGACTCATGCTTATGTGAGCTGAGGGGCATGCCTGGGCTGGTTGCTCCCCACTCCTCCTCCTTAAATGGGTCAGTTCACATCCACCTGATGTCGCTGATACACTTCACTTCTGCACTGTGACCTGTTGTGAGCAGATACTGATCCGAAGCTGCTGCTTTGCTCTCCAATGGAAGTTGCTGGGTTCTGTGGTCCATGGGTGGAGGTAGGGGCTTATGCCTAGGGCTTCTCAGGAGTTAGGGACTTAGGCTGGTGGCTTGGACCTCCTCACCTTTAGAGGTACCTCTGAGATCAGGGCGGGTCAGGGACCCCAGTATCAGGGCTAGAGTAGGCTCCCCTGATTCCCTACACCCAGCTCCATCCTACTTCTGGGCACCCCCGCCCCCCAGCATTACAGGGTAGAGGAGTTAAACTCAATAGTCAAAAGGACAGTAGACAGGGCACAGCTGGGGTGGTGGGAAACTGTGTCTAAGGCAGAGACCGTTATGAAATTCTCTCAGATCCTTTCATCTGAATTGAAAGAGCTAAAGCTTGAGGTGACCATGATTGGGGGCCGGGCGACTTCTCCTTCAGCAAAGGGCCATTTCAATGCACCCTCTGGCCTTACTTCCACGCTGCTCACAGGCCTGTGTGAAGGCCATGCAATGGTTCCCCGTTACTACAGTACAATCATATTCTGGCAGTGTGGACAGCGGGGCCATACTACTAGGTAATGTAATGCAGAAGTAAAGAAGCTCCACAGAACTCTCCTTGCTGACATTAAAGGGAACCTGTCACCCCCTTTGGGCATTTTAAACTGTGCCCACCGGCTTACACGTAATGTAAATGGAGTTCTTGTACCCTTCTTTGTGCCCAGATGTGCTCCTCATACCTGAGAAAATAACTTTTATTCTGTCCAGTGCTGGCCTCCTAAAAGGGCTAAGAGGCTGCAATATGGTCCCGGTGGATTATGTCCTCGCCGCCCCCAAACTGCAAAACCCTCCCTGAACTTTTTAAAATTGCTGCCCCCATCTGTGACTGACGCTTGAGTGACAGCCGCACTCGCACCTGCACAGTGGAGCGGGTATCCACACTAAATTGAACAGAGTATCGATCTCCCACGAAACCTCACAAATCTCGCAAGACGTCGGCACTATCTTCAATGGAGCGCGAACATCCTATCCACTGTGCAGGTGCGAGTGCGGCTGTCACTCAAGCTCCGGTCACAGGTGGGGGTGGCAATTTTAAAAAGTGCAGGGTGGGTTTTGCAGCTGGGGGGTCGCGAGGACATAATCCAAAAGACCATATTGCAGCCTCTTGAACCTTTTAGGAGACCGGCACTGCACAGAATAAAAGTTATTTTCCTCTCAAAAATGTCATCTACACATCTGTAGTAATAGGCAACAGAGAAATAAGATGGCCCAGCTATTAAGGGGTAGAGGAGGCTTTTTTTTTTTTTTTACTTTTGCCCTATATAGAAGTTGTTATACAAGAATCAACATTTCCTATGATGTTTTCTTATAAAACCCGTTTTATCTTTGAGTTTGTATGTTTTATTGTCAGACTGTAAAAGTAGAGTAATATTCTGACAAGATTGTTCCCAGCAGTGACCTGGGAGTCAGAGATGCGTCTTCCATATGCTGTTCCCAATTCATTTGAGCGCTGTTTCCAGGGGCGTACCGCCCATAGTGTCAGACCACGCGGCTGCTATGGGCCCTTGAGCTGGGACCCTGTTGCTGTATTACCAACAGTCATCAAAAGCCTGGTGTCTGACAGGAAAGCACACAGTCTGTAATTTTCTTTTCTGTACTAAGCTCTTACTAGTGTTCGGAGGTAGTTGGAAGGTGAAGCTTGATTATGACAGGCAACTTGGGAGAGTAACCAGTCAGGTTACAGGACAGTAGGGTGGGACTTTCAGTCATCCAATCTCTGCTAAGCCCACACTCCGCAGTACAACTAGCCGATATCAAACAGCAGGAGCAGTGGGAGCGAGTCTGCAATAGTAAAGTGCTGTGATGGATGTCTGAACTCCAGACGGGCACCAGGCTGCATGGTGGCAATTATACTGTCGGTGAGCAGAGCAGCCAGCTATGCTAGGTCCTGAACCCTCTCTACATTTTATGTGTAAATTTTGATAAGCAGTGATATGTACCAGTGACCCCTCCCTGCCCCTGTAGAGAATCCCTCTCTAATCCATAACAGGACATTTATAACTGAGGTATATATTCATTTCCTAAATGTGTATGTTTGTGAAATACATGTTTCCATAGTGATGAGCGAGTGTAATCTTTGCTGTTCGCTGCTCGCAGGGATAGTACAATATTTGCGATACTCGTTACTTGGTGAATATCGCTGGTGCTTGTGACTGATGTTTTAATCATTATCGATCTGACACAAATTGACAGCTCCTTTCAGTACACAAAGTGAGCTGACACCTCAGGGAGGGGCTCTTGAATGTTAGGGTATCTCTGGAGGGCACAGCAAGGTGTTTAAGGCATTGAAATTGTAAAAAAGTACAGTCTCCCACTCTGCCCCAGAAAGACTCATTTTATTGCCAGAAGTGTGTGGGTGGAGCCTATCACTAATTAATATGTTTAAGCACACACTACATCACCACCTGCTTACAGGTGGTCAGTCCTCACTAAAGCCACATATATGCCAATGTTAGAGAAGGGAAAGCTCCATTGGAAGTGACAAAACATTCACAATACAGTGTGTAGGTGTCCAGTACATTGTACAGACTGGAAAGGAGAGTTGCCACATATAGACACCATGCACACAGCTGCATTCACCATCCAAAGTGCTGCAGTTTTTTTAGAATTATATTCCAAGAATATTTGTTTCTGCGTGTGGTTATATTCATACTGGTGTATGGTTTTTATTATAACCTGTGTTAGGGTGCTTTCACACTAGCGTTTATTTATTACTTGCGGCACGGTTGCGGCACAGTTGCGGCAAGCCCCATACAATGTATAGGCGAGCTTGCGGCAGGTGCGGGAAGTGCGGTTTTGGCACTTGCGGCAGGTGCGGCCGCGAAAAAAAAATGCAGTCAGCCGCGGTTTTTTCGCAGCCGCACTTGCCGCAAGTGCCAAAACCGCACTTGCCGCACCTGCCGCAAGCCCGCCTATACATTGTATGGGGCTTGCCGCAACTGTGCCGCAACCGTGCCGCAAGTGCAGCCGGTATGCGGTGATCGCTGCAGATGCGTTTTTTTCACTGCATCTGCCGCGATTTCAAATAAACGCTAATGTGAAAGTACCCTTACTGGTGTTTTTTTGGTATAAAAAGGGAGAAACCCTAAAGCTGCCATGCACATGAGATCGACATCAGCTGAACTTGACAGTAACAGCAGCCTCATCTAATAGTCAAAAGCAGGGATTTCAAACTCCAGTCCACGAGGGCCACCAACAGTGCATATTTTCAGGACTTCCTTAGAATTGTACAGGGGTTGGAATCATCACCAGTGCAAAAGATTCAAGTATCACCTGTGCAATACTATGGGGATCCTAAAAACATGCACTGTTTGTGGCCCTTGAGGACTGGAGTTTGAGATACCTAGACTCTAATGTGTATAAGGGCCTACTCCAGTGATGTCCATCTCCAGACCTTGAGGGCCACAAACAAGTCTGGTTTTCAGGATTTCCTTAGTATTGCACAGGTGATAATTGAATCTTCTGCACTAGTGATGATTCCAATACTAAGGAAATCCTGAAAACATGACATGTTTGCGGCCCTCAAGGTCTGAAGTTGAAGAACCCTGGCCTACTCTCCCACAACATATGAGGCTGGAGTGATAATCAGCCAGCATTTCCAATTTTGTACACCTGTGCAATATTATGGGGATCCTAAAAACATGAACTGTTTGTGGCCCTTGAGGACTGGAGTTTGAGATACCTAGACTCTAATGTGTATAAGGGCCTACTCCAGTGATGTCCATCTCCAGACCTTGAGGGCCACAAACAGGTCTGGTTTTCAGGATTTCCTTAGTAGTGCACAGGTGATAATTGAATCTTCTGCACTAGTGATGATTCCAATACTAAGGAAATCCTGAAAACATGACATGTTTGCAGCCCTCAAGGTCTGAAGTTGAAGAACCCTGGTCAACTCTGCCACAACATATGAGGTTGGAGTGATAATCAGCCAGCATTTCCAATTTTGTACTGCCGATCATTTAGTTCTCTAGAGATAAGCGGACATCAGAAATAATAATATTTAAGGTACCGTCACATGCAGCAATTTTGCTAGCAATTTCGCTGTCAATTTACTGGTTGCAGTGAAATCATGGACACATTGTTCTATTTTGTTGCTGTGTACAAATGGAACAATGTGTCCATGATTTCAATGCAACCAGCAAGTTGCCAGTGAAAATACTAGCAAAATTGACGCGTGCGACTGTACCTTTACTCTCTTATACAGGGTCAGTTAGTGTGTTTAGAGGTAGTATGTCAACTGAGAGTGCTAAGCAAATGGATAAATATAAAATAAAATAATATCTATCATTTGCATTAAAATAGGGAACAAATAATAGTTGATTTAATCATCCAGATACTGTATTGGTTAACAGTGTGAGATAACTAAGACAGTGTGAGATAACTAAGATGATTTTCCCAGTGGTTATACCTGCTAAGTATTATAGGACTCACCTCTTATCGCAACACTTTTGATTCTAGGAGACATTTCATATTACATTTTGTAATTATTGGTTATTTTAGAATTATTAAAAGTTATATTTTAATTGTTACTCCAATTGGATTAGACAATGAATCAGAGACCTCAAAGTGTTATAGATGTCTTTTCTGGACAATTAGAGGCTTTGCAGCATTGAGACGCGCAGCAAATGTATTCATCGCAAATTACATTTTGAGGGAAAATTCAACGAAGTTGACAACTTCACCTTCATCTGTATTTATTATCATATGCAATGTTCAAGTCTGACTTTGCAATAATTTCTCATTAAGAAACATTTTACTTTGTAATCCCATTGTTCATGTGTTTAGAGCAAAGCTGCAACAATTTATGTGCTGGTAATATATATTGTAAGTGAACAAATACATTTTCCTTGCATTTAGCTTTCTTGAGTCCCATATAAGATCTTAGAAAATAGTTTTTTGTTCGGTTTTTGTTTTATTTTTTTCCAATGTTACCGTATATACTCGTGTATAAGCCGACCCGTGTATAAGCCGACCCCCCTACTTTTGCCCCAAAAATCTGGAAAAACCTATTGACTCGTGTATAAGCCGAGGGTGGACCTCAGCACAGGTATATAGCCCCCAGCAGTGTGGTATACAGGCCACCCCAGTGGTAGTACATAGGAGCCCCAGCAGCCCCAGTGGTAGTACATGGGAGCCCCAGCAGCCCCAGTGGTAGTACATAGGAGCCCCAGCAGCCCCAGTGGTAGTATATAGGAGCCCCAGCAGTATACAGGCAGCCCCAGCAGTATACAGGAAGCCCCAGCAGTATACAGGCAGCCCCAGCAGTATACAGGCAGCCCCAGCAGTATACAGGCAGCCCCAGCAGTATACAGGAAGCCCCAGCAGTATACAGGCAGCCCCAGCAGTATACAGGCAGCCCCAGCAGTATACAGGAAGCCCCAGCAGTATACAGGCAGCCCCAGCAGTATACAGGCAGCCCCAGCAGTATACAGGCAGCCCCAGCAGTATACAGGCAGCCCCAGCAGTATACAGGCAGCCCCAGCAGTATACAGGCAGCCCCAGCAGTGTATACAGCCCCAGTGGTAGTATATTGCAGCCCCCGCGGTAGTATACAGCAGCCCCCGTAATCCAGGGCCCCCCCAGCCTCTCTCCGGTCACCTGGAAAGGAAACTATACTTATCACTGTCCCGCTGTCCGTGCCCGCTCGCATCTGCCGACATCGCGCTCCTCCATCTTCATGCGGCGTCTTCCTGTTTCCTGTGCGCGTCGCAAGGAATGACGTCATTGCTGCGACGAGCACAGAAACAGGAAGACGCCGCATGAAGATGGAGGATCGCGATGTCGGCAGATGCGAGCGGGCGCGGACAGCGGACACTGATAAGTATAGTTTCCTTTCCAGGTGACCGGAGAGAGGCTGGGGGGGCCCTGGATTACGGGGGCTGCTGTATACCGATGTATACATCGGTATGTACCGATGTATACATCGGTATACAGCACTGACTCGCGTATAAGCCGAGGGGGGTACTTTTCAGCCCAATTTTTGGGCTGAAAAACTCGGCTTATACGCGAGTATATACGGTAATTCATTACAATAAATAACTTGCTCAAGAAAAAACTATAAAAATCCTTCAACTTTGCAAATTTGATTTAAAACGGATGTCACCTTACAGTTACATTACAAATTGCATGCATTATATCATTGATATCTTAGATCTGTGTACTTACACTGGAAATCAATTATAGAACAGCTGTATAATTCTGAAATGAAAATCAGCAGGGGCATTGCGGGGGTCTTAAAACATCAGGGACCCAAGCCCTAAAGTGCTTGTCTCCCTATTCAATCTTCCCTTCACTTAAAAGAAGATGTATACATATATATTTACAGTAAACCACACTCACACACAATTACAATATACAAAATCAACCAGTTGTTTGTTTGGTGACAGATATACTCTAATGTATTTTACCTAGCAGCCAAGATTTATTCTTCACATTTTAAAATAAGCATATCTCCAATTATCTTAACAAACAGCAGAAAAAATTGGCATAACCAAGCTTTACTAAGTCCAAATCCTAAGCTAGAGGAGGAAGAATACAGCTAGATGCAGTATTAACGGAATATAAACTAGTTCCTTTGAGGAAAAAAAAGCCTTTAAGGCCCCTTTCACATTAGCGTTTTGCTGATGTTTGCAGCCGACCGGCAGGTCGACTTGTGTCACGCCCCCCGGAAGAAGCGAGGTGCGAAACGGACGTAGGGGAGAAGGGACCATATTCACAGCACAGCGGTAATCAGGTACATGCCTTGACTATCTTTAAGGGTTCTGGATTATTTATTACGGATTGAGAATCAAGGAGGTGGTGCCAGCGGTGCTCATTACTAATTAGTGAGACTGGAGGAAGTACCATTGGCTTCAGTGAGAGTGAGGTCAGTGGTCAGTAATATACGTGAGTGTTTGGTTGATTGCTCCTTCCTGGTTATATATCTATAGCCATTGAATCCTGCCAGCAGTTTAGAAAGATATGTTAAACTGTGGCTATATGATGATTTGTCAAGTGTAATATACATGTACTATGTAATATTTACTGTGGTTGCTGAAATATATGGATCCCTTATGAGGGAATGCTCTGATGTAATATTTTAATTTTTGTAGAAAGGATTAATAAAGATTTTGAAATTACATTTGGAGACTAATTTTAATCATTCCTATAGGAAAAGGATCTTTTTCTGTTGAATCATATGATTTTAGTGGAGTGACTATATAATAGGGACTTTGGTTTTAGACATTTTAAAATAAGCATATCTCCAATTATCTTAACAAACAGCAGAAAAAATTGGCATAACCAAGCTTTACTAAGTCCAAATCCTAAGCTAGAGGAGGAAGAATACAGCTAGATGCAGTATTAACGGAATATAAACTAGTTCCTTTGAGGAAAAAAAAGCCTTTAAGGCCCCTTTCACATTAGCGTTTTGCTGATGTTTGCAGCCGACCGGCAGGTCGACTTGTGGCCCGGATCCGGCAAGCCCCATGCATAGTCTATGGGGCTTGCGATCCGGTGAGGCAAGTGCCGTTACTCCGGATGCATCAAATAAAAGAAGAAGGGGGAACAAGAGGCGCAATAGTGCCCTATCACTATGGCACTGGGTGCAAAAGTGGTGAAAAAGGAATTCACTCACCTGGGGCAGTTGTGTCACCCACAACTGGCTTAAAGGCGTATTCAGTAGTTGTTTCTAGGTAGCTGCTGCAGGACTTCCACCATCCACTCAAGTGTGGAGATACATCAGATTGTAGGGAACAACAACTGAGCAGGGGCGTAACTACAGTAGGTGCAGGGGTTGCGATCGCACCCGGGCCCTGCAGCTTAGGGGGCCCCAAAAGTCCTTTTGGCCCATAGAAAAAGACTAATACTATTAAAGATTTCCAACAATTGGGGGCCCCATTGGAGCTTTCGCATCGGGGCCCGTGAGCTTGAAGTTACGCCACTGCAACTGAGGAAGGTGCCAGGAGGGCACCGAAACGTGTAGGATGCAATAAAGGAGTTCTTTTGAAGTTCCAGCTTCATGTACATTTCTTTGGAGTAAATGATTTTTGGCAGCGCGGACCGTGACACACCATTTTCTTCCCTACAATCTGATGTTACTCCGGATGCGGCAGATCCGACACTTGTGGCCGAAAAAAAAAACCGCTGCCTATTTGCAGCTAATACGCCGCTCTCACCGGGATACACGGTGGCCGCAGCGGCGGCTCTGCCCGCAGTCCCCCACCGCTCCTCCTGCCCCGCTCTGTTCCTGCCTCCTCCTCTTCTCTCGGGCTCTTTGTCCCCCCTGGTCCGGTCCTGCCTCCTCCTCTGCCCCCGCTTCTCCCCCCGGCTCTCCAGTGTCTCCGCCGGCTCCTCCTCTTCTCTCGCCGGCTCTTTGTCCCCCCGGGTCCGGTGTGTCGCCTCCTCTCTGGAGTCATATGTGGAGCTTCTCCTCCGTCCTCCTCCTCCTCCTGAGTCTTGCGGGGGCCATCAGCTGTGGGTTGTGGATCATTGGGGCCCCCGCACACCAGAATTACAGGGGAGCAGATCCCCAGAGCCATGGACCCGGGCCTGCTGCTGCTACTGCTGTGGAGCCCGATCAGCCTGGGCCTGGAAGGTAGCAACACAGCATGTATACAGAACATGAATATATGATGTACAGTGTTGGCCAAAAGTATTCACACCCCTGCAATTCTGTCAGATAATACTCAGTTTCTTCCTGAAAATGATTGCAATCGCAAATTCTTTGGTATTATCATTTTCATTTAATTTGTCTTCAATGAAAAAAACACAAAAAGAATTGTCCTAAAGCCAAATTGGTGAACAAAGGTATTGGAACTGTTAGAAAAATCATGTGATGCTTCTCTAATTTGTGTAATTAACAGCACCTGTAACTTACCTGTGGCACCTAACATGTTTTGGCAATAACTAAATCACATTTGAAGCCAGGTGACATGGATTAAAGTTGACTCAACCTCTGTCCTGTGTCCTTGTGTGTACCACATTGAGCATGGAGAAAAGAAAGAAGACCAAAGAACTGTCTGAGGACTTGAGAAACCAAATTGTGAGGAAGCATGAGCAATCTCAAGGCTACAAGTCCATCTCCAAAGACCTGATTGTTCCTGTGTTTACCGTGCGCAGTGTCATCATGAAGTTTAAAGCCCATGGCACTGAGGCTAACCTCCCTAGATGTGGACGGAAAAGAAAAATTGACAAGAGATTTCAACGCAAGATTGTGCGAATGGTGGATAAAGAACCTTAACTAACATCCAAACAAGTTCAAGCTGCCCTGCAGTCCGAGGGTACAACAGTGTCAACCCGTATTATCCGTCGGCGTCTGAATGAAAAGGGACTGTATGGTAGGAGACCAAGGGAGACCCCACTTCTTACCCCGTGACATAAAAAAGCCAGGCTGGAGTTTGCCAAAACATACCTGAGAAAGCCTAAAATGTTTTGGAAGAATGTTCTCTGGTCAGATGAGACAAAAGTAGAGCTTTTTGGGCAAAGGCATCAACATAGAGTTTGCAGGAGAAAATAGAGGCATTCAAAGAAAAGAACCGGGTTCCTACAGTTAAACATGTCGGAGGTTCCCTGATGTTTTGGGGTTATATATATATATATATATAGACTAAAAAATGACTGCAGCACTCCACAAACGATATATATTGCCTTTTTTTTTAACTATACATTTTTTATTTATTTTCGGCAAAATATAAACAAATAATGCAATAGAAACATTACATTTGGCAAAAGACAGAAATACTGTAGACATATTCCAAGTATGCCATTTTAACAGGGTAGAGTAACTATAAAATAAAAGAAGATTGCAATCCCATGAGGACGTATCAGTCTTAAAGAGGAAGGATATCTCTCGCAAGAGCACTATTCCTGCACCCCGCAAGGCGGGCGGATCTCGCAAGAGAGGATCCTCAATATAAGTCCAGAGATATCAAATTTTCTTGTTTCAATCATACCCTTATACTTGTATATATATCAACCCAAGCAACTTGGCCTGTATAGCTACCATAACTCAAGAACAAATAAACGGGTCGGACAGTGACAAGACAGACAGACGAGGGTAAGGAAGGTTTGGGTAGAAGAGGGAATATCGCTCTCCCCTGAGACCAACTTCAGGGAGGATATATCGCTTTTAAAGACCTTCAGGCATCTTAGTGGTGGACTTTTCGGTCCTCAGACCTTCTTCCAGCAAGCACCCTCTGCAAATGCTGGGGGGCTCTTTATACATCATGTTTACATGTCTACATAATCATTTGCATTTACAGTCATAATACTTCCTGATAAAATACATACTCTGATTATAATTTACTCCCATCCTCTTTCTATATCTTAATAAAACTCTATATGCACACCTTCCTTTTTCCCATATATCCAGTATATGCTTAATAAAACTCAATTGGTCCCCTAACGTGCACATATGTCGCTTATTATATTTCATTTAGTTATTAACTGTTTTTCCATTCACTCACCGCATTTTACCGCTGCTCCCAGCCTTGCGGAAGTTGTACTGCGCATGCGTCAACGTTCCCTGACGTCACCGCTACCTAGAATGCCGGATGTCTGGCCGCGGCCATCTTAGTGCTCCTGCGCATGCGCAGTTGCGTTTTTCGTGCCATTACACCCAGCGTTCGTCAGAATTATTATTCCCCCTTTGTTAACTTCCTGTATTGCCCCAAACATCCTAAAACCCTTCTTTTTCGGCTCACAACTTACTCTAGTATCTTATATACTATATTGGAAAGCTTTTTATTCATTTATGTGTTAGTTAATCCTATAATAAGTGTTTTTTTTTTCTTTTAGTGATATAAATACATAAAGTGCTTTAGTGCTGTTAATATTACATTCAAACAGGCATACTAATAATTTCAGGGTTACTACTCATGTATATTCCCTTACTAATCCTTATTTTATATAAGTATATATCTCTTTCCCTTCTTTTCCATTAAAGTATTATGGGGATATATACATTATCCTATAGCACTCCACATTTCTGTGGTATATGCTATCCTTGTCAGTATGCAGATTTGAGGGATATTAACCCCTCTCTTCTCCTCCTGCCCAAGGCTCAGATCCCCTCACAGAGGTATCCCCTTTCTTTTAATATGGAATAAGTCTGAGATCACCATATTCATATACCGTATATACTCGCGTACAGGCCGAGTTTTTCAGCACAAAAATAGGGCTGAAAAGTCCCCCCCTCGGCTTATACGCGAGTCACTGTATACTGTATACAATGTATACAGTATACAGTGCCCCCCCATCAGTATACAGGCCCCCCCCCCTTGCTGCACAATCCTGTAAAGGAAGAGATTAGTATACTTATCCCTGCCGCTGTCCAGCTGCCGCTGTCCCGCCGCCGCCATCGCGCTCCTCCGGCTTCATCCTTCTTCTTCCGGCTTCCTCCGATGGGCGCAGGCAATGACGTAATTGTCTGCGCGCCAGAGGAGGAAGACGCTGGATGAAGACGGAGGAGCACGATGGCAGCGGCGGGACAGCGGCAGCGGGACAGCTGCAGGAATAAGTATACTAATGTATTCCTTTACATGATTGTGCAGCAAGGGGGGGCCCTGTATACTGATGGGGGGGTTGTATATACCTCTGGGGCTGTATATACCTCTGGGGCTGCTGTATACTACCACTGGGGCTGCTGTATATACCTCTGGGGCTGTATATACCTCTGGGGCTGCTGTATACTACCACTGGGGCTTCTGTATATACCTCTGGGCTGTATATACCTCTGGGGCTGCTGTATACTACCACTGGGGCTGCTGTATATACCTCTGGGGCTGTATATACCTCTGGGGCTGCTGTATACTTCCACTGGGGCTGCTGTATATACCTCTGGGGCTGTATATACCTCTGGGGCTGCTGTATACTACCACTGGGGCTGCTGTATATACCTCTGGGGCTGCTGTGTACTACCACTGGGGCTGCTGTATACACCTCTGGGGCTGCTGTAAACTACTACTGGGGCTGCTGTATATACCTCTGGGGCTGCTGTATACTACCACTGGGGCTGCTGTATATACCTCTGGGGCTGTTGTATATACCTTTGGGGCTGCTGTATACTACCACTGGGGCTGCTGTATACTACCACTGGGGCTGCTCTATACTACCACTGGGGCTGCTGTATACACCTCTGGGGCTGCTGTATACTACCACTGGGGCTGCTGTATATACCTCTGGGGCTGTATATACCTCTGGGGCTGCTGTATACTACCACTGGGGCTGCTGTATATACCTCTGGGGCTGTATATACCTCTGGGGCTGCTGTATACTACCACTAGGGCTGCTGTATATACTTCTGGGGCTGTATATACCTCTGGGGCTGCTGTATACTACCACTGGGGCTGCTGTATATACCTCTGGGGCTGTATATACCTTTGGGGCTGCTGTATACTACCACTGGGGCTGCTGTATATACCTCTGGGGCTGCTGTATACTACCACTGGGGCTGTTGTATACTACCACTGGGGCTGCTGTATACTACCACTGGGGCTGCTGTATATACCTCTGGGGCTGCTGTATACTACCACTGGGGCTGCTGTATACACCTCAGGGGCTGCTGTATACTACCACTGGGGCTGCTGTATATACCTCTGGGGCTGCTGTATACTAACCACTGGGGCTGCTGCTGTATATACCACTGAGGCTGCTGCTGTATACTACCACTGGGTCTGCTGCTGTATACTACCACTGGGGCTGCTGCTGTATACCACACTGCTGGGGGCTGTATACCTGTGCTGGGGTCCACCCTCGGCTTATACATGAGTCAATAGGTTTTCCCAGGTTTTGGGGGCAAAAGTAGGGGGTCAGCTTATACACGGGTCGGCTTATACACGAGTATATACGGTACTTTTATATACATGAGAAGATTCCCCGTATTTTTCCTGTACGCCATGAAGGTCTCTCTTCACAAAGGAACCTTCAACTTCACGTTTGCTTTGTCAAAAGTTGCTTTTAATATAAAGTGCAAATTAGTTATACATTAAAATCAAATACAAATAATGTAAAAAAAAATTTTTTCGTGTTAATTATATTTACTAATTTGGTACCAATACAGGTCGTGAAACATCGGGGACAATTTCTATCCAAAGTTAGATGGTGTCCAATTCTTTGTGTATGTAAACCCGTGCGACTTGTGCTTTAAGTTTCCAATAGAGTCATGTGCAACTTTACACCTATAAAGTGACAATATAAAAGAAGAAAAATTCTGTTAAAAATGTGAATATATACAACATCATACAAAAGGTGATCACTTTACACAAAATCTAATATCCAACCGTACTCTAAAGTATAGACTGCAACTTGTAATCCACATTTAAACCTCCAGGTTTTAAAGTTCGCAATTTGTGAATCCACTGGAGTTCTTTTGTTTAAGGAGCTTAATTCTATCCCCTCCTCTTCTCATTGGGGTATCCTATCTATTATTCTAAATCTCAAATCCCTTTCCGTATGATTCGCTTCAACAAAGTGTTTTGGGACTGGGAGATTTAAAACCTTTTGTCTGAGGCTACACCTATGCAAATTGAGTCTCGTCTTTACTTCTAAAGTGGTCTCCCCTACGTGTTGACGTGCAACTCTGACTATGTGATCTACCTGTTGGAGTGCCCCTGTAAAAAATGGTACGTAGGGGAGACCACTTTAGAAGACGAGACTCAATTTGTTTAGGTGTAGCATCAGACAAAAGGTTTTAAACATCCCTGTCCCAAAACACTTTGTTTAAGCGAATCATACGGAAAGGGATTTGAGATTTAGAATAATAGATAGGATACCCCCAATGAGAAGAGGAGGGGATAGAATTAAGCTCCTTAAAACAAAAGAACTCCAGTGGATTCACAAATTGGGAACTTTAAAACCTGGAGGTTTAAACGTGGATTACAAGTTGCAGTCTACAGTCATGGCCAAAAGCTTTGATAATGATACAAATATTAATTTTAACAAAGTCTACTGCTTCAGTTTTTCTAATGGCAATTTGCATATACTCCAAAATGTCATAAAGAGTGATCAGCTTAACAGCAATTACTTGCTAAGTCAATATTTGCCTAGAAAATGAACTTTAACCCCCAAAACACATTTCAACATCATTGCAGTCCTGCCTTAAAAGGAGCAGCTAACATCGTTTTAGTGATTGTTCCATTAACACAGGTGGGGGTGTTGATGAGGACAAGGCTGGCGAACAATCAGTCATGATTAAGTAAGAATGACACCACTGGACACTTTAAAAGGAGGCTGGTGCTTGTTATCATTGTTTCTCTTCAGTTAACCATGGTTATCTCTAAAGAAACATGTGCAGCCATCATTGCACTGCACAAAAATGGCCTAATAGGGAAGAGTATCGCAGCTAGAAAGATTGCATCTCAGTAAACAATCTATCGCATCATCAAGAACTTCAAGGAGAGAGTTTCCATTGTTGTCAAAAAGGCTCCAGGGCGTCCAAGAAAGACCAGCAAGCGCCAGGACCGTATCTTAAAACAGTTTCACCTGCGGGATCGGACTACCAGCAGTGCCGAGCTTGCTCAGGAATGGCAGCAGGCTGGTGTGAGTGCTTCTGCACGCACTGTGAGGTGGAGACTCTTGAGCAAGGCCTGGTTTTAAGAAGGGCAGCAAAGAAGCCACTTCTCTCCAGAAAAAACATCAGGGACCGACTGATATTCTGCAAAAGGTACAGGGAGTGGACTGCTGAGGACTGGGGTAAAGTCATTTTCTCTGATGAATCCCCTGTTCGATTGTTTGAAGCTTTGGGAAAGGAAGGTGTACCACAGTCCGCGCTGCCAAAATCTTCCGCTTGTAAATAATGCAAGTAGCCGATGTCCAAATCAAACCTCTCTTTTATTTCTCCAACGCGTTTCAACGCCCTCCTGGCGTCTTCCTGAGGAAGACGCCAGGAGGGCGTTGAAACGCGTTGGAGAAATAAAAGAGAGGTTTGATTTGAACATCGGCTACTTGCATTATTTACAAGCGGAAGATTTTGGCAGCGCGGACTGTGGTACACCTTCCTTTCCCAAAGCTTCAGATTTCGTCTACCCGTGTGGAGACCGGTGGAAGTCCAGCAGCAGCCATCAGGATACTCATCCTATCAGGTCTACTAACCAGTTGTGGGTGGCACAACTGGAATAGGTGAGTGACCATTCCTTACTCACCTGCTTTGATTTAGTGTCGAGTGATAAGGGCACTATTGCGCCTCTTGTCCCCCCCCCCTTCTTTCTGTTCGATTGTTTGGGACATCTGGAAAACAGCTTATTCGGAGAAGAAGAGGTGAGAGCTACCACCAGTCTTGTCTCATGCCAACTGTAAAGCATCCTGAAACCATTCATGTGTGGGGTTGCTTCTCAGCCAAGGGAATCGGCTCACTCACAGTCTTGCCTAAAAACACAGCCATGAGTAAAGAATGGTACCAGAATGTCCTCCAAGAGCAACTTCTCCCAACCGTCCAAGAGCAGTTTGGCGCCCAACAATGCCTTTTCCAGCATGATGGAGCACCTTGCCATAAAGCAAATGTGATAACTAAATGGCTCAGGGAACAAAACATAGAGATTTTAGGTCCATGGCCTGGAAACTCCCCAGATCTTAATCCCATTGAGAACTTGTGGTCAATCATCAAGAGACGGGTGGACAAATTCTGGCAAAATGCAAGCATTGATTATGCAAGAATGGACTGCTATCATTCAGGATTTGGTCCAGAAGTTGATTGAGAGCACGCCAGGGAGAATTGCAGAGGTCCTGAAGAACAAGGGTCAACACTGCCAATATTGACTTGCTGCATTAACTCATTCTAACTGTCAATATAACATTTTGGTACTCATAATATGATTGCAATTATATTTCTGTATGTGATATAAACATCAGACAAACACAAATAAAAACCAGAGGGCAGCAGATCATGTGAAAATATAATTTTGGTGTCATTCTCAAAACTTTTGGCCATGACTGTATATTTTAGATTATGGTTGGTTATCAGATTTTGTGTAAAGTGATCACCTTTTGTATAATGTTGTATATATTCACATTTTTAACAGAATTTTTCTTCTTTTATATTGTCACTTTATATGTGTAAAGTTGCACATGACTCTGTTGGAAACTTAAAGCACAAGTCGCACGGGTTTTCATACACAAAGAATTGGACACCATCTAACTTTGGATAGAAATTGTCCCCGATGTTTCACAACCTGTGTTGGTATCAAATTAGTAAATATAATTAACACGAAATTTTTTTTTTACATTATTTATATTTGATTTTAATGTATTACTAATATGCACTTTATATTAAAAGCAACTTTTGACACAGCAAACGTGAAATTGAAGGTTCCTTTGTGAAGAGAGACCTTCATGGCATACAGGAAAAATACGGGGAATCTTCTCATGTACATAAAAGTATATGAATATGGTGATCTCAGACTTATTCCATATTAAAAGAAAGGGGATACCTCTGTGAGGGGATCCGAGCCTTGGGCAGGAGGAGAGGGGTTAATATCCCTCAAATCTGCATACTGACAGGGATAGCATATACCACAGAAATGTGGAGTGCTTTAGGATAATGTATATATCCTCATAATACTTTATTGGAAAATAAGGGAAAGAGATATATACCTATATAAAATAAGGATTAGTAAGGGAATATACATGAGTAGTAACCCTGAAATGATTAGTATGCCTGTTTGAATGTAATATTAACAGCACTAAAGCACTTTATGTACCGTATATACTCGTGTATAAGCCGACCCGTGTATAAGCCGACCCCCCTACTTTTGCCCCCAAAAACTGGGAAAACTTATTGACTCGCGTATAAGCCGAGGGTGGACTCCAGCACAGGTATACAGCCCCCAGCAGTGAGGTATACAGCAGCCTCCCCAGTGGTAGTATACAGCAGCAGCCCCAGTGGTATATACAGCAGCAGCCCCAGTGGTAGTATACAGCAGCCCCAGAGGTATATGCAGCCCCAGAGGTATATGCAGCCCCATATGCAGCCCCAGAGGTATATGCAGCCCCAGAGGTATATGCAGCCCCATATGCAGCCCCAGAGGTATATGCAGCCCCAGAGGTATATACAGCCCCAGAGGTATATGCAGCCCCAGAGGTATATGAAGCCCCAGAGGTATATGCAGCCCCATATGCATCCCCAGAGGTATATGCAGTCCCAGAGGTATATGCAGCCCCATATGCAGCCCCAGAGGTATATGCAGCCCCAGAGGTATATGCAGCCCCAGAGGTATATGCAGCCCCATATGCAGCCCCTGAGGTATATGCAGCCCCAGAGGTATATACAGCCCCAGAGGTATATGCAGCCCCAGAGGTATATGCAGCCCCAGAGGTATATGCAGCCCCATATGCAGCCCCAGAGGTATATGCAGCCCCAGAGGTATATACAGCCCCAAAGGTATATGCAGCCCCAGAGGTATATGCAGCCCCAGAGGTATATAAAGCAGCCCCCCCATATCAGTATACAGGCCCCCCCCTTGGGTAGTAATCCTGTAAAGGAAGAGATTAGTATACTTATCCTTCCACTGTCCCGCTGCCGCTGTCCCGCCGCCGCCATCACGCTGCTCCATCTTCATCCAGCATCTTCCGTCTTCTTTCGGCTTCCTCCTCTGTCGCGCAGGCAATGACGTCATTGGCTGCGACCATCGGAGGAGGCCGGAAGAAGACGGAAGACGCTGGATGAAGACAAAAGAGCGCGATGGCGGCGGCGGGACAGCGGCAGCGGGACAGCGGAGGGATAAGTATACTAATCTCTTCCTTTACAGGATTACTACCCAAGGGGGGGCCTGTATACTGATATGGGGGGGGCACTGTATACTGTATACACTGTATACAGTATACAGTGACTCGCGTATAAGCCGAGGGGGGGACTTTTCAGCCCAATTTTTGGGCTGAAAAACTCGACTTATACGCGAGTATATACGGTATTTATATCACTAAAAGAAAAAAAAAACACTTATTATAGGATTAACTAACAATAAATGAATAAAAACCTTTCCAATATAGTATATAAGATACTAGAGTAAGTAAGTTGTGAGCCGAAAAAGAAAGGTTTTAGGATGTTTGGGGCAATACAGGAAGTGTTAACAAACGGGGAATAATAATTCTGACGGACGCTGAGTGTAATGGCACGAAAAACGCGACTGCGCATGCGCAGGAGCACCAAGATGGCCGCGGCCAGACATCCGGCATTCTAGGTAGCGGTGACGTCAGGGAACGCTGACGCATGTGGAGTACAACTTCCGCAAGGCTGGGAGCAGCGGTAAAATGCAGTGAGTGAATGGAAATACAGTTAATAACTAAATGAAATATAATAAGCGACATATGTGCAAGTTAGGGGACCAATTGAGTTTTATTAAGCATACTAGCTGTGAGCCCGATGCAAATGCATCGGGTGTCTAGAATATTTTTAAATTTGTTTTAAGATTTTCAAATAATAATCCAATTATTCCAATGACATCTTTACACCAACTACATATATTTGTATGGTTGATATCATTTAAGGAAAATTGAACTATTATGTTGTAAGGGTCTTAGAACACAAAGTAGCAATACTTCTTAATATGTCAATCGTTTGAATTGATGAATTAACAGTACTAATGTGTTTATCAGCCAGTTTGTGTCAGCCCACCAATCGCGTCAAGATGCCCTTACGCCTGGTGGGACCTACTCTAACTAAATCCGAATTGATATAATTTAGATATTTTTTATAGCTGGATTTTTCTTAGATTTTTTGAGGATTGTGATGTAAATAATAACATTTTGTAAATTGATACAGAAGGAGTTACCAGCTACAGACTTGCAGCAATATTCATGCAATAACAAAAAAACTTGTAGTTAACTTACGGTAAATGGAGTTAACATAGCTTCAGCAGGTGCATAGGATGCATCCACTAACTAACCACAGGTGACTGCAGTTGATGTGGATGACACTGCCGCAACTATGTTGTCTGCACAAACCGCAAGTTAAGTACAAATTACATATATGCAATTATGAAAATTAAAGCAAGTATGTTGTTGGTGAGTCCTTCATGATCAATTATTATCATTTAGTATATTCCTCAACAAAGTGAAAAAATCTAAGAAAAATGTCATGGTAGAATCTAATTAATAATTTATGTTTGTCCCTATCTATCTAAACATGTGGAACACACTTTGCTAATGAGATGTGTGTGAACAGCCGTCCCACCCGTCTCTTAGCTGTTCACAAAAACCTCTCCCTTTAAAGAATAAGAATCAAATCTCTCAGCACGTAGAGTACTGGAGCTTTAAATAGTGGTTTCTATCACCCTGTGAGAAAATCAGAATGATACACATCTCCAATGAAATCTGTAATGTGTTTTTCCACAAATATTGTATAAACTATGTACCGTATATACTCGTGTATAAGCCGACCCGTGTATAAGCCGACCCCCTACTTTTGCCCCCAAAACCTGGGAAAATCTATTGACTCGCGTATAAGCCGAGGGTGGACCCCAGCACAGGTATACAGCCCCCAGCAGTGGTATACAGGCCCCAGCAGTATGATATACAGCAGGCCCCAGTGGTATATACAGCAGCCCCAGTGGTATTGCAGCCCCTATATACAGCAGCCCCAGTGGTATTGCAGCCCCAGTGGTGTATACAGCAGCCCCTATATACAGCAGCCCCAGTGGTATTGCAGCCCCAGTGGTATTGCAGCCCCTATATACAGCAGCCCCAGTGGTATTGCAGCCCCAGTGGTATTGCAGCCCCTATATACAGCAGCCCCAGTGGTATTGCAGCCGCAGTAATGCAGGGCCCCTATATACAGCAACCCCAGTGGTATTGCAGCCCCAGTGGTATTGCAGCCCCTATATACAGCAGCCCCAGTGGTATTGCAGCCCCAGTAATGCAGGGCCCCTATATACAGCAGCCCCAGTGGTATTGCAGCCCCAGTGGTATTGCAGCCCCTATATACAGCAGCCCCAGTGGTATTGCAGCCCCAGTGGTATTGCAGCCCCTATATACAGCAGCCCCAGTGGTATTGCAGCCCCAGTAATGCAGGGCCCCTATATACAGCAACCCCAGTGGTATTGCAGCCCCAGTGGTATTGCAGCCCCTATATACAGCAGCCCCAGTGGTATTGCAGCCCCAGTAATGCAGGGCCCCTATATACAGCAGCCCCAGTGGTATTGCAGCCCCAGTGGTATTGCAGCCCCTATATACAGCAGCCCCAGTGGTATTGCAGCCCCAGTAATGCAGGGCCCCTTATATACAGCAGCCCCAGTGGTATTGCAGCCCCAGTGGTATTGCAGCCCCTATATAAAGCAGCCCCAGTGGTATTGCAGCCCCAGTAACGCAGGGCCCCTATATACAGCAGCCCCAGTGGTATTGCAGCCCCAGTAATGCAGGGCCCCTATATACAGCAGCCCAGTGGTAGTATACAGGCAGCCTCAGTAATGCAGGGCCCCCCCCTCATGCTCCGGTCTCCTGTAAAGCAAATTATACTTATCAGTGCCCGCTGCCGTCCGCGCCGCATCTGCCGACATCCGATCCTCCATCTTCATGCATCTTCTTCCTGTTTCCTGTGCGCGTCGCCGGTAATGACGTCATTGCCTGTGACGTGGACAGAAGCAGGAAGAAGATGAATGAAGATGGAGGATCGCATGTCGGCAGCGGCGGGCGCGGACGGCAGCGGGCACTGATAAGTATAACTTGCTTTACAGGTGACCGGAGCATAAGGGGGGGGGGCCCTGCATTACTGGGGATGCGGGGGCTGCTGTATACCGCTGTATACAGCAGCCCCCGCACTGACTCGCGTATAAGCCGAGGGGGGTACTTTTCAGCCCAATTTTTGGGCTGAAAAACTCGGCTTATACGCGAGTATATACGGTACATAAAAAACTGAAAATGAAAAGACTAAACTAATTTTTTTTTTTTTTTAAATAGAAAAGGTAAAAAAATAAAATAGGCAAAAGTTCATCCCAAAATATTCCGATAGACAATATTTTTGGTGAAGACTTTCTCACTGTTAGGCACCAATTTGCCTTGAATGCATGAATCCACCACTTTCACCTTCACA
This sequence comes from Allobates femoralis, assembly GCA_033576535.1. Lineage (NCBI taxonomy): Eukaryota > Metazoa > Chordata > Amphibia > Anura > Aromobatidae > Allobates > Allobates femoralis. The sequence continues at coordinate 422,430,013 of JARQOC010000005.1, read as the reverse complement.
TTGCATCGTCTCTTCACACGTGAGAAAGCCACATATAATTGTCCATGACCAAAAACAGGTTCTGGCAAATAAATCCCCACTTTCTCCAATGTTTGGCCTTGGGATTTATTTATGGTCATGGCAAAGGCAGGCTTCACGGGAAATTGTCGACGTCTTAGTTTGAAAGGCAATCCAGTCTCTGATGGACAGAGATCAATTCTTGGAATGAAGACTACATTTCCTTCATCCGAGCCTGAAATTACTTTTGCTTGTATCAAGTTGTCAAACAAAGCAATAATAATCATGCGAGTCCCGTTGCAAAGTCCTTTTCTGCTGTTAAAATTACGCAAAAGCATTATAATTGTACCAACTTTTAATTTCAGGAGATGAGAAGGCATTCCTGTTGGGGTTAGAGAATTCAGAAATTCCACGGGATATTGTTCGGTATTTTCCGTCTCATCTGGATCAATGGAATCGTGGCTCATATATTCAATGTATTCTCCAGGAATACAATCCATAACTTTTGAATTGATCAAATCCACAGCGTCATTTTTGGGACAAAGAATGGCATGTGATGCAGCATTCTGAATACTTTCGTCATTATTCACATCAATGACAATGTTTTCACCAAATATATCCAAGATTAAAGAGCCAGTGCAGATCATGTCTTGCGGGATCTCAATGACATCATCACCAAGGTTGTAATCATTGGACAATTCTCCATTTCCCAATTGAATTAACCAATTGCTATAATCAGAATCAATGGAGCGCATGTTGTTAATGAGCGGCAATTGATTGAAAAGCTTCCATTGTCGTGAATATTTAATGCAACTCTCTACGATGTCTGTCCTTGTTCCATAAGAGATGATAGGAAGACACTGCCGAAAGTCTCCTCCCAGAACAATGACTTTTCCTCCAAAGGGTAATTTATTTTTCTTGGAGACATCAGTTGTCATGACATCCCGTAATAATTGATCAATTACATGCAAAGCGTATTTTGACAACATAGTAGACTCATCGATGATGAAGAGTTTGGTAGTCTTCAAATGTTGGGCCGCATCCGTATCATTTTTGATTCTTGAAATGGATGTCTCATTAATTGGTATTGGTATGCCATACAGTGAATGGATAGTTCTTCCTCCTTGCAATAGATTAGCAGCAATCCCTGTACTGGCTGCAGGTGAGACAACTTCTCCTTCTCCTCTCAGTTCATGAATCAATAGATGATAGAGATATGTTTTCCCACTTCCACCTGGACCGTCAAGGAAAAAGCACTTTGGCTTATCACTTGTATCCTCTAAAGCCTTATGGATTGCAGTATAGGCCAAACGTTGTTGATCATTTAAGGTAACTTTCATTTCACGTGCTCTTACTAACTCTTCTTCTTTGTTGTATTGAGGACGAATGTGTGGTTTTCTTTTTGGGCATGGTAGATTAAAATCATTAAAATGTTTTGCATGAAATTTTAAAACATGTTCAACATCAGTCATGGCGTATCCTTCACAGTGCTCACAATCATCAGTGTCGGGGTGGTAGGCATGGCAGTAATCTTGAACGAAGTGTTGTTTAAATTCTTGCCACAACTCCAGGGGATGATTAGGAGGACCAAACACACATATATATGCAAACATGTCACGGAGCTGTGCAGGCATATTGAGAACACAGGCATCCAATAAAGTTTTTCTCCAAACAGTGTCATCGAAGAGCAATCCAAGGGCTAATGCCGCCTCTTTAAAAGTGGGGTATGTGACTTCCTTAACAGTCTTAAGATTGTCAAAACTTGTAGCTCCTTTAACATGGAGTAACAACAGCCTTAAATAGTACCGTTCTTGTTCTTGAATACTAACAGTGTAGAGTCTACCAATGACTGAAGCACCTCCTCTCCTTCTAACTTCCCATGCACCTTCTTTCCAAACATAATGCTCAGGAATTTGACGTATATAAGTACTCCCGAGCATTGGGATCATTCTCATTGAGGGCAAAGTAGGCCATGAGTGTTGATTGTCTGTCCATTAAATAAGTGATGTTGTCCGCAGAATCACCCTCGTGAAAAAAAAGTGATTGTGAATGAGGCAGATGTACTGCCAGACGAATAATGCTGTGAGATTGTCTATGCATTTGGAAAGCAAAGATTCGCCAAGCTGCCTCTGGTGCACTGACATATCTGGAATCCATGAATTTATGAGTTTCATCGTGTCTGATGTTGGTTTCACAAATTTCCACATTGGCTTTGTCATGACCTTTGTACACATATTTGAAGAGGTATTTTACGCTCTGAATGGAAGCACATACTTCCACATTGATATGGCACTTATATTTTAATAGAAGGAAAGGATTATATGGAACCACCCAAGAATTATCAATCATCTTGGAATGGTGTGTAAAAGAAGGTCCTTCATTTCTTTGATAACTTGGATATGCATCCTCAGGTATAACAGTTTTTGTTTGAAACGTTTTGGGAAAAGCTTTTTTACACTTTCCATTCTCCATACATGGAGAATTGGGATTGTGTTGTCCACAGGGGCCATGGATCATGTGTTGCATGACAATTTCATGGAGTACAGGGTAATGTGATGGATCAGGAATTTCAGCCCAAACAGTATTGTCCACTTCCACCTCAGTTCTTAGTTTTGAGTTGGCATCCAGAATAATTAGAATGTGAGCATGTGGTAGGCCTCGCTTTTGAAATTCTATCACATGAACCATAGCACAAACCTTACCAAATAATCCAGAATTAATATCTTTCAAAAGGGCTTCAAGTTTAATCCTGAATACACGGGCCACTAAATCTGGTCGATGTTCAGCACGCTGCCATGGCTGTAAATTGGTTGCAATTTCACTCCATTTTGGATTACAGGTCATCGTTATAAAAAGATCTGGTCTTCCAAATTTAGTTACAATTGCCATGGCATCTTGATACCTCTGCTGCATGTTTCGGGGACTTCCCTCAAAGGAAGATGGTAAAATTACTGTCTTGCCAATGGGGATTTGTTTTTCTATGGATTTTCTCAGCAAATGTTCTTGAAGGAGACAATAATCTTCCACTTTCAAATCCTTCTGATGTTGGCGTATATAATTTAAACGATTGGCCTCGATCTTAACATAGGCATCCACCAAGTACTGCTGGGTCAGTTTACCTCCATTAAGGACAGGATTGAATTCTTTCCGTACTGACAGCAAATAACAGTAATACTGCAGTTGTGTCACCCTGCGAGGATGTTGGCCTTGCTGCTTGAGTGCTTCATGCCACCCTTGCTCTCCATGAGGGAAAAACAATGGATACAATAATGCATCCAAATTACTGTGTAAAATGTTTATTTGCTGTGTTCTGGGGGCCAACAGATTCTTTGGATCTGGTTTTAGATGTATTAAAATATCTCTATTAAATGGTGGCTCTCCATCAGCATTTTCAAAGACGACAGCGACTTCATGGACAGTAGGGTTGTTATACCGTCTTGGGTCTTGCTGTCTGTCTTGTTTAATTGCCATGATGATATTGGGCATGTTTGTGCCATGTTCCAATGCTTTCTGTTCTTCTTCTTCCTCCACGTGCCGTAACATTTTGTAGGCTGAAACAAAGGGATTAATACCTTCCAATTGCTCAGCAATTATTCTCATCAAGTCTGGATTACATTTGAGATTTTCTGGAGACTGTAGGCGTTGTTCATTAGCAGTAGCACTATCCAAAATATACAGCTGTGCATATGCTGGAACTTGACCTTCAGCGGGGTGGAGAGTTCCAGTTCTATGGTAAATTTGGCCGTGAATCCGGAAACAGTAAGGACCGTGTCCAGGTGGTTGAGAAACACTTGCACCCATTGAAGCAAATGCAAAGGAACTATTAATGCTCCTGATATTGTCCATGAGATTTTTACTATATGGGCTGTCTCCTTTGAGTAAAGTAGTGAAGAGCTCAGGGTACTGAGGTAATGGTACCTTAACTTTGCCCTTGTGACAACAAAGGGAGAACTGTCCATCAGATGGCCTTTCAGCCTCAAAATGTTGTGCTTCACAATGTTGACATAACATATCCATGGGCCCACAGGTATGTTGTAAAATACCGGTATCGTCATCAGTAAAGCCAATAGGGATGGATGACGTAGGTGAAGTGAGCAACAGATGACCTTTTTTGTAGATGCCTACATAAATAAGGCGTTGCTGTGTAGAACTGTCAACACATCCAACAAAAGAAGTATTGACTGGAGACTTCTTACGGAAGATTTTTTTTTGGCGTAGTTGACGCTGTGAAGCAGCCAAATGGGCCAAACGGCGTTGTTTTGAGGTAGGTGACATAATTAGTAAACGTTTGACTTTAGCCAATTTGTGTCTTGTCATGGCAGAAGCAATCTTGTCTGTTCTTGTTTTAGAAGAACATTTGCCCTTCACTTTACTTGTGCCAGATGTTGAAGGCAGTTCAGTTTCACAAAGTGTTGGAGACACAGATGTGGACGCCATATCAGAGGTAGATGGTTCTCCGTGCACCTTCACCTGTTGTTGTTTGCGTCTTTTGCGTTCCGCCTCAGCTTTTTTGGCCAACCGACTGCTTCTTTCTTCAGCAGACTCCTTTGCAATTCTTTTATCCAAAGTCGTCTTGACCTTAACCAAACGGAGACGTTTTGTTTCCAGATCTTCCTGCGCACGCTTCTTGCGCTGGCATGCAGCATTTTTAGCTCTAACAGAGCTTTTTTGTTTGTCAGAGCTCATATTGAGCACAGTACAGCAAAATGTATGCAATAATAGCTACAGTATATTAATTAAGGAAGCAATGAATATGCATTCTGCATAGCAATATAGTCAAAGTAGTAATATTTTTCTTGATAATTTTTATTACATCTATTATATAATCACAAATGGGTTTTTTGCCCCTTTTGAGTCCGCTCTCGCTGCGAGTCAGCGTGGTCATGTGGATACGACCGAAGCATTGGCCGCGCAGCGGCCATTGCGAGCAGTTCTAAGGCTACTCGCTATGCCCGCGCAGCGGGCATGGCGAGTCGCCTTAGCAGCGCAAAGCATTGGCCGCGAAGCGGCCATTGCGAGTCAGAGACTCGCTCTTCTAGAATCCTGATCCATCTGCATCGGGCACCCAGCTAGTACAATATATTTTTATATCTAATTTTTATCCTAACTTAAATAAATTATGTATATTATATATTACAATGTATTATGTGTATATATAAATTGTATATTATTAGTATATATATATATATATATATATATATATATATTGTGTAAACGAAATCAAAGTTAGGGCCCTTTGACATCATCTTTTTTTTCAAATTGCGGCAGATGCGGTGAAAAAGCCACATCTGCCACGATTGGCGCATCCTGCTGCACTTGCGGCGCGGTTGCGGTAATCCCCATAGAAAGTATAGGGTGACTTGCGGCAGGTGCGGCAAGTACGGTGTTGCACTTGCGGCAAGTGCGGCCGCGAAAAAAACCACAGTCAGCCGCGGTTTTTTTCTCGGCCGCGCCTGCCGCAAGTGCAAAACCGCATGTGCTGCACCTGGCGCAAGTCCCCCTATACTTTGTATGGGGATTACCGCAACCGCAGCGCATGTGCAGCCGGTATGCGGTAATCATGGGCGATGTAGTTTTTTTCACCGCATCGCAATGAAATATATATATAGATTAATATAGAATATATATATATAGATTAATATACAATATATATATATAGATTAATATACAATATATATATATATATATATATATAGAGTAATATCCAATATATATATATATATAGAGTAATATACAATATATATATAGAGTAATCATATACATATATATAATATGACATCTATATATACGGTATATATATATATATATATATATTAATCTATATCTATATATCTATATATCTCTATCTATATATATAATATATATATATATATATATATATATATATATATATATATCTATATATATATAATAATAATATAAATAATCGATTAATAATAAAAATTATCATTAACACTAATAATAATATAAATAATTATTAATAATTAATAATCGATAATATTGGCCAAAAAGATATCTTAGCTGATATTGTAGAGATGAGGTTCAAACACTGGTTTTCCGACGTCCGTCCCACAGGATCACCAAGGCAGGAATAATTTGTGAGGAAAAGTAAAAGTAAACACTATAAAATTGCGGCAAAAGGGAGAATAGTGATTGGTAGGCAAAATGAGTTGCCACCCAGCAACAGCGGAGTCAGCCGCGGGTTTTTTCGCGGGCAAACTCGCCCTATACGTTCTATGGGGATTACCGCAACCGCGCCGCAAGTAGACTCGCAATGGCCTCGCAGCCGTTGCTCGCGCTACACAGCGACTCGCAATGGATCCACATAGAAAGTATAGGAGGACTTGCGGCAGGTGCGGCGGCTGAGGTAGCGACTCGCAACGGACTCGCGGCCATTGCTCGCGCTACACAGCGACTCGCAATGGATCCACATAGAAAGTATAGGAGGACTTGCGGCAGGTGCGGCGGCTGAGGAAGCGACTCGCAACGGACTCGCGGCCATTGCTCGCGCTACACAGCGACTCGCAATGGATCCACATAGAAAGTATAGGAGGACTTGCGGCAGGTGCGGCGACTGAGATAGCGACTCGCAATGGACTCGCGGCCATTGCTCGCGCTACCTCAGCGGTAAATCGCTAAGTTTGTGCCCGAGCTCCGACCTTGACTCGGGATTACCACTTCTGGCAGTGAATGTTAACCCCGAGTCAGGCTCGGGAATACCGCTACGAAAGTTAAATAAGTTATGTATATTATATATTTCAATTTATTATAATGTGTATATATATATATATATATATATATAGATTCATATACAATATATATATATACATAGATTAATATAGAATATATATATATATAGATTAATAATTAATATATATATATATATATTAATATACAATATATATATATATATATATAGATTAATATAAAATATATATATATATATAGATTAATATCCAATATATATATATATAGAGTAGATAGATTAATATCCAATATATATATATAGATTAATATCCAATATATATATAGATTAATATACACTATATATATATATAGATTAATATACAATATATATATAGAGAGAGAGTAATATCCAATATATATATATATATATAGATTAATATCCAATATATATATATATATATATATATATATAGTAAGCATATACATATATATAATATGACATCTATATATATATAGAGTAGATAGATTAATATCCAATATATATATATAGATTAATATACACTATATATATATAGATTAATATACAATATATATATATAGAGAGAGAGTAATATACAATATATATATATATAGATTAATATACAATATATATATATATATAGTATATATATATAGTAAGCATATACATATATATAATATGACATCTCTATATATATAGAAAAGATAGATTAATATACAATATATATATATAGATTAATATACAATATATATATATATATAGAGAGAGTAATATACAATATATATATATAGAGTAATATACAATATATATATATATAGTAAGCATAGACATACATATAATATGACATCTATATATATATATATATATTAATCTATATCTATATATCTCTATCTATATATCAATATATATATATATATATATATATATATATATATATATATATATCTCTATATATATATAATTATGAATATATCAATATACTAATAATATTAATAATCGATTAATAATAAAAATTAATATTAACAGTAATAATAATATTAATAATTAATAATAATTAATAATCGATTATATTAGCAAAAAAAGATATCTTAGCTGATATTGTAGAGAAGAGGTTCCAGCACTGGTTTTCCAACGTCCGTCCCACAGGATCACCACGGCATAATCGATTAATAATAATAATTAATATTAACACTAATAATAATATTAATAATTAATCATAATTAATAATCGATTATATTGGCCCAAAAAGATCTCTTGTAGGGATGAGGTTCCAACACTGGTTTTCCGACGTCCGTCCCACAGGATCACCAAGGCAGGAATGATATGTGAGGAAAAGTAAAATTAAACACTATAAAATTGCAGCGGAGGGAGTATAGTGATTGGTAGACAAAGGGGAGTATAGTGATTGGTAGGCAAAAAGTGTTGCCACCCAGCAACAGCGCACTCAGCCGCGGGTTTTTTCGCGGGCAAACCTGCCGCAAGTGTAAAATCGCACTTGCCACACCTGCCACAACTCGCCCTATACTTTGTATGGGGATTACCGCAACCGCGCCGCAAGTAGACTCGCAATGGCCTCGCGGCCATTGCTCGCGCTACACAGCGACTCGCAATGGATCCCCATAGAAAGTATACGGGGACTTGCGGCAGGTGCGGCGGCTAAGGTAGCGACTCGCAATGGCCTCGCGGCTATTGCTCGCGCTACACAACGACTCGCAATGGATCCCCATTGAAAGTATAGAGGAACTTGCGGCAAGTGCGGCGGCTGACGTAGCGACTCGCAATGGCCTCGCGGCCATTGCTCGCACTACCTCAGGGGTAAATCGCTAAGTTTGTGGCCGGGCCTCTGGTTCTATTTTCGGCCAACGACTCGCAATGGCCTCGCGGCCATTGCTCGCGCTACACAGCGACTCGCAATGGATCCCCATAGAAAGTATACGGGGACTTGCGGCAGGTGCGGCGGCTAAGGTAGCGACTCGCAATGGCCTCGCGGCTATTGCTCGCGCTACACAACGACTCGCAATGGATCCCCATTGAAAGTATAGAGGAACTTGCGGCAAGTGCGGCGGCTGACGTAGCGACTCGCAATGGCCTCGCGGCCATTGCTCGCACTACCTCAGGGGTAAATCGCTAAGTTTGTGGCCGGGCCTCTGGTTCTATTTTCGGCCAACGACTCGCAATGGCCGCTTCGCGGCCATTGCTCGCGCGTGGTGACGTCACATAGTGACAAAGCCACGGCGATTTCGGGGTCCGACACGATTTTGCCTACGGCAATTATAGAGTAGATACTGGATATATGGGAAAAAGGAAGGTGTGCATATAGAGTTTTATTAAGATATAGAAAGAGGATGGGTGTAAATTATAATCCGAGTATGTATTTAAAAGGAAGTATTATGACTCTAAATGCAAATGATTATGTAGACATGTAAATATGATGTATTAAGAGCCCAGCATTTGCAGAGGGTGCTTGCTGGAAGAAGGTCTGAGGACCAAAACGTCTACCACTAAGATGCCTGAAGGCCATTAAAGGTGATATATATCTTTGTGGAGTGCTGCAGTCATTTTTTGGTCTGTATAAGGGGGTGAAGGAACTAACCTTGGACTGATTTGCACCACCCTTATTAGGGATTAAGTGCTGCTCTATATATTTTTATATATATACTAGCTGGGTGCCCGATGCACATGCATCGGGATTCTAGAAGAGCGAGTCTCTGACTCGCAATGGCCGCTTCGCGGCCAATGCTTCGCGCTGCTAAGGCGACTCGCCATGCCCGCTGCGCGGGCATAGCAAGTCGCCTTAGAACTGCTCGCAATGGCCGCAATGCTTCGGGCGTATCCACATGACCACGCTGACTCGCAGCGCGAGCGGACTCAAAAGGGGCAAAAAACCCATTCGTGATTATATAATAGATATATATACTAGCTGTGAGCCCGATGCAAATGCATCGGGTGTCTAGAATATTTTTACATTTTTTTTAAGATTTTCGCGGCCGCACTTGCCGCAAGTGCAAAACCGCACTTGCCGCACCTGCCGCAAGTCCCCCTATACTTTCTATGGAGATTACCGCAACCGCGCCGCAAGTGTAACCGCATCTGCCGCGTTTGCCGCATAACCGTTACACTTGCGGCGCGGTTGCGGTAATCCCCATAGAAAGTATAGGGGGGCTTGCGACAGGTGCGGCAAATGCGGTTTTGCACTTGCAGCAGGTGCGGGCGCGAAAAAAACCGCGGCTGACTGCGGTTTTTTTCGCGGCCGCACTTGCCGCAAGTGCAAAACCGCACTTGCCGCACCTGCCGCAAGTCCCCTTATACTTTCTATGGGGATTACCGCAACCGCGCCGCAAGTGTAACCGCATCTGCCGCGTTTGCCGCATAACCGTTACACTTGCGGCGCGGTTGCGGTAATACCCATAGAAAGTATAGGGGGACTTGCGGCAGTTGCGGCGGCTCAGGCAGCGACTCGCAATGGCCTCACGGCCATTGCTCGCGCTACATGAGCGGTAAATCGCTAACTTGGCCAGCGACTCGCAATGGCCTCGCGGCCATTGCTCGCGCTACATGAGCGGTAAATCGCTAACTTTGTGGCCGAGCCTCTGGTTCGATTTTCGGCAAGCGACTCGCAATGGCCGCTTCGCGGCCATTGCTCGCACGTGGTGACATCACAGAGTGACAAAGCCACGGTCTTTTGCGGGGTCCGACACGGAAGTGCCTACGGCAATTATATAGTAGATATATATATATTATATATATATAATTAGATATATATATATATATATATATATATATATATATATATATATATATATATATAGATTAATATACAATATAGATATATATATTTACTAATCATATACATATATATAATATGACATCTATATATATATATATATATTAATCTATATCTATATATCTATATCTATCTATATATATATATCTATATATATATATATAATTATGAATATATCAATTTGCGGCAGATGCGGTGAAAAAACCGCATCTGCCACGTTTGCCGCATAACCGTTACACTTGCAGCGCGGTTGCGAAAATCCCCATAGAAAGTATAGGGGGACTTGCGGCAGGTGCGGCAAGTGCGGTTTTGCACTTGCGGCAAGTGTGGCCGCGAAAAAAACCGCAGTCAGCCGCGGTTTTTTTCGCGGCCGCACCTGCCGCAAGTGCAAAACCGCACTTGCCGCACCTGCCGCAAGTCCCCCTATACTTTCTATGGGGATTACCGCAACCGCGACGCAAGTGTAACCGCATCTGCCGCGTTTGCCGCATAACCGTTACACTTGCGGCGCGGTTGCGGTAATCCCCATAGAAAGTATAGGGGGACTTGCGGCAGGTGCGGCGGCTCAGGCAGCGGTAAATCGCTAACTTTGTGGCCGAGCCTCTGGTTCGATTTCCGGCCAGCGACTCGCAATGGCCGCTTCGCGGCCATCGCTCGCACGTGGTGACGTCACAGAGTGACAAAGCCACGGTCTTTTCGGGGTCCGACACGGAAGTGCCTACGGCAATTATATAGTAGATATAATATACAATATAATTGTCTAAGGCTTTTTTGAGTGTGTCTGTCGCCAAAATCACACGCCAGACACAGGCCGCTCATTGCTGCGCTGACCACTCTGTCCGCCACGCTATTGCGCTGACCACTCTGCCCGCCGCGCTGCTGCGCTGACTACTCTGCCCGCCGCGCTGCTGCGCTGACCACACTGCGCGCTGCCACACTGCTGCGCTGACCACTCTGCGTGCTGCTGCGCTGACCACTCTGCCTGCCGCGCTGACCAACTTGCCCGCCGCGCTGCTGCGCTGACCACTCTGCCCGCCGCGCTGCTGCGCTGACCACTCTGTCCGCCGCGCTGAGCACTCTGCCCGCCGCGCTGCTGCACTGACCACTCTGGCCGCTGCGCTGCTGCGCTGACCACCCTATCCACTGCGCTGCTGCGCTGACCACTCTGCCCACCGCACTCACTGCTAAACACTGAGCCACCGTACACTGCTAAACACTGAGCCACCGCGCAGTGCTAACCAATGAGCGACCGCGCAGTGCTAACCACTGAGCCACCGCGCAGTGCTAATCACTGAGCAACCACGCAGTGCTAAGCACTAAGCCACCGCGCAGTGCTAACCACTGAGCCACCACGCAGTGCTAACCACTGAGCCACCGCGCAGTGCTAACCACTGAGCCACCGCTCAGTGGTAACCACTCAGCCACTGCGCAGTGCTAACCACTGAGCCACCGCACAGTGCTAACCTCTCAGCCACCGCGCAGTGCTAACCACTCAGCCACCGTATACTCTGATAACCACTGAGCCCCTGTATACTCTGCTCACCACTGAACTGCCGTACAGTGCTCCATCCTCCCTCACCCCGCTGCTTTGTCCTCCATCCTCCTCCTCCCACCGCTCTGTGGTCCTAACTCCCCTGCCTGTGTTCCATCCTCCTCCACCGCTTCCTCCTTCCTTTGTCATCCGCCACTCCATCCTCCCCCTGCCTGTGCTGCTCCGTCCTCCCCCACCCCACCACTTTGTCCTCCGTCCTCCACCCCCCCGCCACTCTGTGCTCCATCCTCCCCCTGTCGCTCCATCCTCCCCCACCCCACCGTTTCCTCTTCCTTCCTTCGTCCGCCTCCCCTGCCTCTGCTGCTGCGGCCTCCCCACTCCGCCGCTTTGTCCTCCATCCTCCTCTCCCCTGCCGCTTTGTGCTCCGTCCTCCCCCTGCCGCTCCGGCTTCCCCCACCCCACCACTTCTTCCTCCATCCTGCTCTCCCCCACGGCTCTGTGCTCCGGCCTCCCCCTGCCGATTCATCCTCCCCCTGCCTGTGCCGCTGCATCCTCCCTCACCCCACCGCTTTCTCCTCCTTCCTTTGTCCTCCTCCCCTCCGCCGCTCCATACTCCGTTCTCCCCCTGCCTGTGCTGCTCCATCCTCCCCCACCCCGCCGCTATGTCCTCCGTCCTCCTCCTCCCACCGCTCTGTGCTCCATCCTCCCCCTGCCTGTGCTTCTCCATCTTCCTCCACCCCGCCGCTCTGTGCTCCGTCCTCCCCCTGCTGCTCTGTCCTCCCCCTTCCTGTGCCGCTCCATCCTCCCCCACCCCACTGCTTCATCCTCCTTCCTTTATCCTCCTCCCCCCGCCACTCCATCCTCCGTCCTCCCCCTGCCTGTGCTGCTCCATCCTCCCCCACCTGCAGCTTCGTCCTCCGTCCTCCTCCCCCCCACCACTCTGTGCTCCATCCTCCCCCTGTCTGTGCCACTCCATCCTCCCCCACCCCACTGCTTCCTCCTCCTTCCTTTGTCTTCCTCCCCTCCGCCACTCCATCCTCCGTCCTCCCCCTGCCTGTGCTGCTCCATCCTCCCCCACCTGCAGCTTTGTCCTCTGTCCTCCTCCCCCCTGCCGCTCTGTGCTCCGTCCTCCCCCTGCCTGTGCCGCTCCATCTTCCTCCACCCCAATGCTTCCTCCTCCTTCCTTTGTCTTCCTCCCCTCCGCCACTCCATCCTCCGTCCTCCCCCTGCCTGTGCTGCTCCATCCTCCCCCACCACTGCTTTGTCCTCTGTCCTCCTCCCCCCTGCCGCTCTGTGCTCCGTCCTCCCCCTGCCTGTGCCGCTCCATCCTCCCCCACCCCACCGCTTCCTCCTCCTTCCTTTGTCTTTCTCCCCTCCGCCACTCCATCCTCCATCCTCCCCCTGCCTGTGCTGCTCCATCCTCCCCACCACTGCTTTTTCCTCTGTCCTCCTCCCCCCTGCTGCTCTGTGCTCTGTCCTCCTCCTGCCTGTGCCGCCCCATCCTCCCCCACCCCACTGCTTCCTCCTCCTTCCTTTGTCCTCCTTTTCTCCGCCACTCCATCCTCCGTCCTCCCCCTGCCTGTGCTGCTCCATCCTCCCCCACCCACTGCTTTGTCCTCTGTCCTCCTCCCCCTGCCGCTCTGTGCTCCGTCCTCCCCTGCCTGTGCCGCTCCATCCTCCCCCACCCCACCGCTTCCTCCTCCTTCCTTTGTCTTTCTCCCCTCCGCCACTCCATCCTCCATCCTCCCCCTGCCTGTGCTGCTCCATCCTCCCCCACCCACTGCTTTTTCCTCTGTCCTCCTCCCCCCTGCCGCTCTGTGCTCTGTCCTCCTCCTGCCTGTGCCGCTCCATCCTCCCCCACCCCACTGCTTCCTCCTCCTTCCTTTGTCCTCCTTTTCTCCGCCACTCCATCCTCCGTTCTCCCCCTGCCTGTGCTGCTCCAGCCTCCCCCACCCCGCCGCTTTGTCCTCCATCCTCCTGTCTTCCCCTGCTGCTCTGTCCTCCCCCTGCCACTCTGTCATCCCCCTGCCACTCTGTCCTCCCCCTGCTGCTCCGTCATTCCCCTGCCGCTCCATCCTTCCCCTGCCTGTGCCGCTCCATCCTCCCCCACCGCTTCCTCCTCCTTCCTTTGTCCTCCTCACCTCCGCCACTCCATCCTCCGTCCTCCCCCTGCCTGTGCTGCTCCGTCCTCCCCCACCCCACTGCTTCATCCTATATCTTCCTACCCCCAGCCGCTCTGTGCTTCATCCTCCCCCTGCCGCTCCGTCCTCCCTCTGCCTGTGCCACTTCATCCTCCCCCACCGCTTCCTTCTCCTTCCTTTGTCCTCCTCACCTCTGCCACTCTATCCTCCGTCCTCCCCCTGCCTGTGCTGCTCCGTCCTCCCCCACCCCGCCGCTTCATCCTGTCCTCCACCCCCTCACGCCGCTCTGTGCTTCATCCTTCCCCTGCCGCTCCGTCCTCCCCTGTCTGTGCCACTCTATCCTCCCCCACCCCACCGCTTCCTCCTCCTTCCTTTGTCCTCCTCCCTCTGCCACTCCATCCTCCGTCCTCCCCCTGCCTGTTCTGCTCCGTCCTCCCCCACCCCACCGCCTGGTCCTCCGTCCTCCTCCCCCTGCCTCTCTGTGCTCCATCCTCCCCCTGCCGCTCCTTCCTCCCTCTGCCTGTACTGCTACATCCTCCCACACCCGCCGCTACCTCCTCTGTCCTCCATCCTCCTCCCCCCTGCTGCTCTGTCCTCCCTCCTCCCCCTGCCACGCCGTCCTTTCGACGCCGCTCCTTCTTCAAAGTTCATCCCAATTCAGCCCTCACCGCCTACCCCATGCAAACTCTATTTCTATATTCTAGAATACCCGATGCGTTAGAATCGGGCCACCATCTAATAATACAATAAAAGCCTCCCACCCACTGTGACTCTATGGTTTCCCTCACAGTAGCTGTCTGGGTCATAATCAGAATTGTGGTGTAAAAATAAATAATTTAAAAAAATGACATGGTCTCCCCCTATTTGCTAACCAGCCAAGGAAAGGCCATCAGCTGGGAGCAGATATCAGGCTGGGAAAGGACCAATATCCATGGCTATTCCCCCTTGATAATATCTGTCTGCAGCTATCTACCTTATTTGCACTGGTTATCAATATAGAGGTCTTACTAATTGGAAATTAATGACTAGGGTCCCCCCCCAATTTTAATAACCAGCGCAAATAAAGCAGACAGCAGTGGGCTGATATTATCAGGGTGGAATGGTGGATGGTTATTACAACAACAAAACAGCTGTACACTGAAATGGTACAGGCTGCAATGAATATGGGACTATATGAACATGCATTACTGCTAAGGCTAGGGTCACACGTGCGTCATGCATCGCTAAACGGATGTGTTGTTTCCTGCATTTTTAAGAAAAAACGGAAGTGTTACCAAACTCATAGACTCTAATGCAAAAAATGCATTGCAAAAGTGCAATGCGTTTTTGCAAGTGCACCAAAAACACGGTCTTCAGGTTTTTTTTGTGCTTTTGCAAAAATGCATGCATTTTGTTAAAATGGGAGTCTATGGGCAACGCATCCGTTAACGCACGGTACATGTATGTACCATGCGTTAACGGATGCGTTTACAGATGCGTTAACGCATGATACATACATGTACCATGTGTTAACGCATCAGTTAATTGAGCCAACAAGTATGCACACATGCCATGAAAATGGCAAGGGAAGAAAAAGGATCCTTTAATGCATCCTGCAAATGGATGCAAGCTCCCAAGTGTGACCCTAGCCTGATGGTGGTGTTACACGCTAGGATACCTTGAAACGATACCTTGAAACATCACGGATATGTGATCGTTCAAAATATATTGTTCGGGCGTCGTTGCGTGTAAATGAACGGTATAGGATGAAAAGATCGTTGGATCGTTCATCCAAGATTTGAGATACTGACCTCAAATCTATTGTTCATCGTCCAATTAACTTTCAATTAACATGGTACATAGTGCAGTGTGACGGCAAGATGAAGGATATTGTTGAAAAGTCTCCCTAGTCCTGCCGCTAACATGTACAAAACTTTAATTTAAAACAATATGCAGCTGTGATTTTACATGTAAAGCCACTCCTGCAGCTCTGTGCTACATGTCGGCACAGTGCTGCAGGAGCGGGTATGAAGCCGGTGTTGTAGGGGTTAATGTTATTGTGCCACATGGCCCCAGAGAGTGTCCACACTCCCCTGGAGTTATGTAGCCCATGACATTGGCAGCACAGGGTTTAAATCATTCAGTTAGCAGAAGCCGCACAATGTCGGCTCTGCTACATTCATTGATAAAAAGCCGGCAGGTACTGTCATTGTGCAGTGCGCCGTGAACAATTGCTATGAATAGGGAGCTGTACCGGGTACTAACACTACTAAATGCATACTGTAGCCGTCTCTGTCCATGGTGCTGATTGCTTCAGCATTGATAGCTATGGCCTGCGCACATTGAAACTCCGGTGTGCGGCCCATAGCTATTAGTGCTGAAGCGATCAGCGTTAGTACCTGGTACAGCTCCCTATTCAGGGAGCTGTTTAGCAATTGTTCACGGCTCACTGCACAATGACAGTAACTGCCGGCTTTTTATGAATGAACGTAGCAGAGCCGACATTGTGCGGTTTCCGTTAACTGAATGATTTAACCCCTGCGCTGCCAATGTCATGGGCTACATAGCATCAGAGGAGTGTGGGCACTCTCTGGGGCCTTGTGGCACAATAACATTAACCCCTACAATGCCGGCTTCATACCTGCTCCTGTAGCACTGTGCCGACATGTAGCACAGAGCTGCAGGAGCGGCTTTACATGTAAAATCAGGCACAGAAATTTAATTAAAAAGTTTCTTAAAGACTTATACAAACAATAATGTGCCAGTGCTGCTGTCACAGTGCTGACACATTATTGTTAACGCCATTCTTCCGCCTCGGATTGACAATTTTCCCTACGATTCTGGTGCGCTGCCAGAATGAACATTGTTAACGATATTCTTGTGTCTGACAACGCACGAATGATAATTACATATCGTTCAAACGATTTCAGTCACATGACTTTTCTAAGGATATCGTTAACGATATCCTTGTGTGTAAAGCGGCCTTAAGAGAAACCATGAAAAAATTGAGGTACTCAGCATATAAAAACACAAGTTTTATTTGAGCGCAGTAGCTAAATGTTAAGGCATATCTCCTACCTAATGCTTTTCTATGCATTAAAAAAACTATTTATGGGTGGACAGGCAACTGCTAATAATTAATAACACCTAGAGCTAAAGGGGGAGGGATGCACAGTCAGAACACACAACCCCATAATTTAAATAAGAAAACAGACAATACTTTCTAAACTGCAAGGCTGAATAGGTGCATACAGAACATAACATATACTACAGCAAAGAGACAGCTGCTCTCTGAAAAGGATTTCAATCCTGCACTGCTGAAAAAGTAGGATGCACCACAGAGTACAGTATATCCAGATGATTCATTAAACCCACGCATTTTGTAGCATCCTGCTACTTCTTCAGGACAGAATTCTAATGACACATGCAAACATGTATAGGTATATATCAAAGAATCAGCTGCCCAAAACACAAATTCAGAAAAGACCCGCCAAAGTCCTGTGATCAAAATTTGATCTTAATTCAAAGTTAGAAAAATACACATCATACAAATTACATTGGATTAAAAACTCACTTAGATTATCTAAACATTTAAAAATTATTAACCTGAGCTGTCCTCGGATGACCTGATGACCTTCCCCTTACGATGCCGCAGGGTTTCGGGCTCTCCTTCAGGGACCAAGGGAATAGAAGCTTTGTTCTTCCCCTTGGTCTCTGATGAAGCAGAGCTGAGAGTGTTCAGCACAGACATGAGGGTTGATGGGTTAATAAAGATGCAGTCCCTAAATGTATTTGTGTTTTTTTTTACATTTTTTTAATGAACAATTAAAAAAATTAAACGTGGGCTTCACTATATTTTTGTATGCCAGCCAGGTACAGCAGGCAGGTACGGGCTGCCCCAACCCCAAACTGCCTATTTGTACCTTGCTGGAAACAAAAATATAGGGAAGCCCTTTTCTTAATTATTTCATGAATTTCATGAAATAATGAAAAAAAGAAGATGTGGGCCTCGCACATTTTTGGGTCCAGCCAGGTACAACTAGGCAGCTGGGGGCTGGAATCCGCAGTGCAGGGTGGCCCAAGCGGGTATCCCAAGCTTTCTGTACCCCCCCCACTGCAAATTGCAGTCCACAGCTGCCCCAGAAAATGGCGCGTTCATAGAAGAGCCTTCTTCTGGCGCTGTATCCAACTCCTCAAGCGGCACTGGTGCCGGGTCGCTTGGTGGGTAATAATGGGGTTAGGGCAAGACTTGTATTATCAGCTGACCCTTAGCTCAAACTTCATGGGATCACACCAATATTAGACATGGCCACCATGGATTTCTAGTAAAGATAAAAAAAACACAGAATTTTTTTTTTTATTAGAAATAAAACAAAAAAAAACATTTAGAGACTAGCATCTATACAGAGTGAGAAGCAGACCGATACGGTCAGTGACAGTCAGAGTTCACACGAGTTCATAGCTCATGCCATGAACGTGGGTGAACCCTGACATCACCACACGAACACTGCCGGAAAAAGCTGAAGACTACCGAGTGCATTGAATACCGGAAGTTAATGAGCGGCCCTGGAAGCAGAAGTGACGCGAGGATGCGTCGCTGGAATGGTAAGTATAATTATAATGTTTATTATTCATTTTATTCTTTATTTTACAGGCCCTGGACCCAAACTGGCCTGAACTGTAACACTGGTTTCCCATGGAAACCTGTATTTGAGACCTACGGTACGGGTCGCAAACTTTACAGTTACTCCCACTCCTGAGAGAACTGGTGTAACTGAGCCATGTTTGTAGGTCACCTTGCTCATGTATATGTGTTTTTTTATATAGTGTATGTAAAGTTTTGGATTTCAACTGTACTTATACAACTATCCACATCAAATTCTTTTTATTTAACAGATTCTAGAAACACAGATAGTTGTAATAAAATTTTAACTATTATTTTAAATATAATTTCGAACCAGATAGTTGTATAAATATGTATGTATTTATACGTAATGACTATTAAGTTTATCTTTTTTTTTATTTTTTGAGAGTGAATAATTTCAGGAATATTCATAATCTAGATTCTGTATAGTAAGCCAGTTATATATACATTTTTCTCTCCTCTCCTTTTAATCAGGCTTCTGTATTTTCTAGTATATACTAGGAACTGATTTATTCCTTCTGGATATATTCATTTATTCCTGTTTGGTACAAACTGTCTTATATATTTGGGTCCAAAAATTCCCAAATTTTCCTCCTTCTGCTTGCCTATGGATAATTGCTGTAGACTAATTGTAAACACTGGGTTTTCTCCTAAAATAACAATTAATTTAATTCCTCAGTGTCATGGGTTTATATCCCTTGTAATACAGGTGCATAGTTTTCATTTTATTTGACAAATGCTCTTAAGGCCGCTTTACACGGTGCGATGTCATTGCCCAACAAAGATAAAAAGTCATGTGGTTCAGGCGTTCCCGCCGATATCGTTCGTGCGTTGTGTGGTGTAAATGAGCAATGCGACGCAAGAACGATGCCAAAACGATATAGTTTGGGAATTGTGCAGGCTCTCCAACTGCCCGATATTGGCTTGACGATCTTGCAGGATCGTGCTGTGTGACAGCGCAACTACGATTTGGAGCGCAACTTCCCTTATTCACTCCCAAGTTAAATGGTCGTTCCCTGGGCCACTCGTACACAGCGCGAAGGAGGGGGCGTAGACATCGCAGTTGTGTTGCCTGCCGATATCTCCCTGTGTAACATCTCCTGTGCGATTTTGGACTAGTGCCAAAAAGTGTGCGCTCCCGTGCCGTTGTATACAATATCGTAACGATATTGGGACGTGTAAAGCGGCCTTTGGTCATTGATTTTTGTTAATTTTTTTGTTTGATTTTTAGATCATCTAAATGAGTTTTCAATCCAATGTAATTTCTATGATGTGTATTTTTACAACATTGAATTAAGATCAAATTCTGTATCCCACGGGACTTTGGCGGGCTTTTTCTGAATTTGATTTTCCACCACTGGTTCCTTGATATATGTACATGTTCATATGTTTTATTATGATTCTGTCCTAAAGAAGTAGCAGGATACTACAAAAAATGTTGGCTTAATAAATCATCTGAATATACCCTGTGGAGAATCCTCCTTTTTTGGCAGCGCATAATTAATATCCTCTTTCTATTTCTATTCACACTTACTGTATGAATTAGAGCGGATGTTGTAGAGCTGAGGATTGTTGTGGGACGTCAAATGGAATATATTGGAACTGCAGGGGTGTTTTGGGGGCTAATAAACTGTTGAAAGAGGGAGTCTTTATTTTTATTTCAAATAAAGGATTTTCCTAGATATTTATTTTGTTTGATTTACAGGATTATTAATAGAGAAGTCTCATAGACACCTCTTCATTACTAATCCAGTACTAGATGGAAACAGTGATTTACAACAACCTTTTTCCTCTATCCACCACAAGCTCAGGATTTTCCACTTATCTTTAATGCACATAGATTTGGAAAGCGCATGTTTGAGACCAAACTCAACCTTTTTAGGGGAAACTAAAAGATTTGAGATTTTCAGGTCAAATACATCTTTTTTAGAGGAAACTGAAGGATTTGAGAATTGCGGGTTACAGTCCAAACACAGCCTTTTTAGGGGAATCTGAAGGATTTGAGATTCACAGGTTACTGGCAAAAAAATGTATTTTTAGTGGAAACTGAAGGATTTGAGGTTCACAGATCAGGCCACACAGACATTTTAGGGGAAACTGAAAAATGTGAGATTCATATGTTACAAGCAAAAAAAGTGCAGTTTTAGGGAAAACTGAAGGATTTGAGAATCACAGATTACAGGCCAAACCATAGCCTTTTGAGGGGAATCTGAAGGATTTAAGGATCACAGATTACAGGCCAAACAAAGCCTTTTTGGGGAAACTGAAGGATTTGAGATTCACCGGTTACAGGCCAAACAGAGACTTTTTAGTAGAAACTGAAGTATTTGAGATTCGCACTGTACACTGTGATTCATAGGTTAGGGGAAACTGAAGAATTTTGCAATCCCTTCCTGTATGCAAAAAATGTGTCTTTAGAAATGCACACAGGTTTAGGATTTATACTTGTTCTCAGCACAGAATGGGTATGTCCGCATGGACATTTTCACCCTCCTATTGTAGCTAAAATGCAATGGAGTAGTTAGGTATCTAATTGTGTAACATGGACAGAGAAGTTTGGAGCGACAGCATCACTGTCCCCAATCAGTAACACTCTGAAAATGGTGATGACGGCAAATGGCAGTTTTTTATATCCCTAGGTAAATGTGACTTTGGCAGCCAATGAAAGAAGCCAGCCAATGACACAAGCCCTTGAGTCTTCAACTTGTGGATGTTTTATACACCCTGATTAGCTGCAGAAAAGATACATCCACACAGAAAATGCCAGGGAAAAAATGGAATACAACGCTACTCTGATTCCTTCACACACCCTTCCCTCATCAAACATGTCCTGCCGTTGTCCTACACTTTCAGAAGGTAGGAGAAAAACAGTACCTAATCGCAGTAATTCTTTTTTTTAATCAGATCCCTGAGCGACCAAATAAGCTTTCGCCGACTTTCTGGAAACTTTTGTGGTCTGTCAAACCTGAACCGAACCAGCCATGTTCATTCTGAATTTGAAATTGGCAAACATGTTCGACCAAAGATCACTCATTACTACTCATATTCAGAGTCATTTTTATAATAATTGTAAATGAGCACAAATCAAGATGTGTGGGGTATTACTGTATGTCTTTATGCGCCAATGTACATAGGCATAAGGAGGGTTTTTGCCTGTAAATTACAATTGAAATGTAAAAGCAAAACAATTGTACCATTTTCAACACGTCATATTTAGAGGCTAGAAACTGTGCTTTGAGAGAAAAAACTCTCCAACAAATGGCACCCAATGCAGCACCTTATAGTGGCACGCAGAGACTGGGACCTTAGGGCTTCATCTTCTGTTCTAACATCTCTATACTTGTATTTGTCATGTCCATAAGACTTTAGATTTCTTCACAAAAAGGACACAATCATCTATTCCTTTTTCTCATATTTTGCTTGAATTTAGTTTGCTTTAATATTTTATGTTTATTGCTTTCCTCGAATATAGAAATAAAAATGGGTAACATTTTAATTATTAGTATCATTAGGTGAAAATGTAAAATTTAAATAAAACAAACTTCGTACGTTATTTTAAGAAAAACTACACACATATAATTGTTCCAAATGATAGACAAAGCCTTTGTAGCTGTGAATCACAAGAAGAGGTTTATGTGTACTTGCACTAAAATCCATATGTGTGACTTTCAATATGGTTAAAACATAAAAAAATATTAATAAAACAGTATTATAAAATGTTCATCCTGTGTACTGGTTATTTTTAATGCTTACAAGTGCTTCTTGACCATCATTCATATATCATCTTTAGTCTATGAAGATTAAGGAGCTAACACTGAGTGAGTCCCATTAAATGAACATTAAGATGATGAATGACTTTTCTACAATATGTTATACATAACTATAGTACAACAGTAATAACAGGGATTTATATATTACTAGTGTACGCCCCAGTGTACTGGAACTTGGATGTCTGGGCCCTCAGCTTCGGTGGGAGATCTCACTGGTGGCCTTACCAGACCCGTGGCCCCGAGGGGGAAACAGTTGCCAATTAAGGGGTTGCAGTCTTTATCACGTGACGCCACCTGTAGGGCCTGGTGACTAGACACCAGTGCCGCCACAGTCCTCCGGAGGGTGGTGGTATTGCGGCTAGGGTGTAGCAGCTCCCTACAGGTAGAGCTAATCCTCTGGGGGCAGTGTTAACTGATGCCGGCACGATGCAAACCGTTAAGAAAAGTCAATGAAGCAGGACAGAGACACAGAGGCACTTCACTCTTCCAGATACTTTACTTGTAAGCCAACTGAGCAAGATGGTGGTACAGTTCACAGTACTCCAGCAGGACGGCCAGCCGTGTAGTCGCCGCAGAATGCAGAATCTCTGGAAGTCTCTGCTGGTACCTTCTTGGATTTACCCTTGTCCTGTCCCTTCTCTCTCTTCTCGTGGTCTGCTTCTTGGGCAGTAGTACGTCCCAGGGGATAAACTGTTGTGAATTCATTGGAGCTCCCTCCGGTGGTTGTTGCTGGTGATGCAGCTGACTGTGTGGGTTTCACAGGTGATGGGGATTGGCTATCTGGTTCTTGGAGCATATAATGGTTGGAAGTGGATCATTCCTTGCCAGTTGTCTTTTGTTCCTGGAGGAGTTCGCATCTCTCTGGTTTCTTCTGTTCTGTGGAGATCTTTGCAAGATTAGTGAATTTTTTTTGATATTTTGTGACACACTTTTGTGTGCTTAAGGTTCTGCCTATGTTTTGTCTTATTCTGAGCTGTGGGTTTGCTATTTAATTTGTATATTTGTTTATCTGCTCTCAGATAGGAAGTTTTCTTCCTAGGAATTTTACCATTCACTATTATCTGTCATTTTCAGTTCTGCTGGCATTTGATTCATAGAAGTCTGCTGATATATAGTTCGTCAAGTCTTAGTGACTCAGGGTAATTTTTGTAATATCTGCTGTTGGTGGTTTTATACCAACCGCAATAGTATTCTATCCTGTCTTTCCTATATAGCTAGTGTGGCCTCTTTTGCTAAACCTTATACTCTGCCTGAGTTTGTTTTTCCATCTCTTGTTTCCCAGTTAATATCTGTGGGGGGCTTGCTATTCTTTTGGGGTTCTGCTTTGAGGCAAGATAGCTTTTCCTACATCCATCTTTAGGATCAGTTAGTTCTCCAGCTGTGCAGAGGTGTCTAGGTCTGGTTAGTTACATCCCACGGCTACCAATAGTTGCGGTGTGTAGTCAGGGATTGCACTCAGTACAGTTACCAATGACTTCTACGGAATCTAAATGTTACTCCTGAGTCATCGGTTCATAACAATAAACACCCTGAGAACGTCTTCGGAGCCGGGAGAGTACGGTCAGAGGATTAACACTCCACTTCGCATTGTCAGACCCGTGTACTCTGGGTGTACAAGTCAGGACCTTTCTTTCTGGGCTACTTCTCTCTCTAGCCCTCTTTTGAAGCCCCCTTTTTCTCTCGGGTAAGTTCCCGTTCTCCGTCTTTCCTCAGGGAAGACACTCCTGAAGATTCCCCGTGCGTTCCACCTTGCTCCTCTCACACATTCCTCCCACACTAACTAACTCTGGGACCTCCCCCCAGTTGTATTGGTGGGTGTGTTTTGGGATCAGATCCTTCCACAGTGTTCTGCATTCTACCTACAACAGGGATGACCACACACTCATCTTTGAGTGCAGTACCCCACTTGTGACGCCTGACCAGTGGGGCGCCACATTCCCCCTTGATGGAATATACTCGTCCGCGAGTATGGTGTTACAGGGTTTATCGGAACAGTAAAAGTTTTTACATTTTCATTAAACACTAACAGGTAACATATTTACAAACAAGCATTCTTCTTCCTTTCTTTATGAGAGGTTCAGTTCTTTTAACGTTACTAAACAGTACAAAAGCCTAGATACTATAGACCTCGGGGTCCTCGGGTCACCTCTTGGCCAAGATCTTACTCTCCGGTTCATAGTACCTTTCTTTATACACAATTCACATTAAACAACAACATTATCTAACTTTTCATTGGCCACATGGGGACCGGTAACTGCACGGACCCGACGGTAATCATTGTCCATCACAGTCCAGTGTGATCTATCACCGCCAGGCTGCTTTAAATGACTACATGATAGCACACGAGAGTCTCTGGCTACAACGGGTTAATAGGCCAGGCTCAAGCAACATTATGCACTCATGAGAGGGAAAGAGTTCTCATGTAAGTCTATGAGTCTCCACTTAAATAAGGGAAGTTTACAAAAGTTCTTCAATGCAAGGTAACAGAAAACAAAATTTAACACTGCAGCAACAAAACTGTTCACATTTTAAGTATGTGGCAATAACAGGTACTTAATGGCGGGATGCACGAATAGCGAACCACCCAAGTGGCCCCGCGTGTCTCTCATAAGTTACCTCATCTCCACGGTACACATCCCGGTCCGGGTGACCATGACGCAGGTGTGACTATATGTCTCTAGTCTCTACGCACCACAAAGATTTATTCACGCAGTCCTGGCTTGCATATGAATCCCCATCCATCTGCGCAGTTAAACGAAACTTTGCCAGTCTTTCACCATTCCAATGGCAGTGGGGGTGTCTGCAGGCTTCTTCCCATACTCTGCGGCTTTCCATCTCTCGTTGGTAATATTACTGATGACGTCTTTGCTGGGCTTCCTGGTCGGACTCTATAGCCAGTGGGGTATTCTCCGGTGGTGTAACAGGGTCTCCAGAATGACAGCTACATCTGCGACGCAGCTTGGCACAGCAACAGGTAGGCTCCGCTGGTCAGTCCACCATGCCAGCTCCAGGGCACGATCTCCAGCAGCTCCAGGATGGTAAAACAACTCCTCCTCGTCCTCCGCGGAGTCATCCTTGGCTAGGTTAGTGATGTTATCCAGGCCATCGTCAACCTCCTCCACAACAACGTCCGGTTCTTGCTCCAGGACTCGGGTCTTTACCGCCGGGGTGTTAGCGGGAGCAACGGGCAGGTTTTCTGGGAAGTCAGTTTGTACTCCTGCCTCTTGAGTCTGAACCGGTGGGATGGCGGACAAGAGATCTGTTACAGCCTGCGCAGTGGCTGCGGCTTCTCTTGCTCTCCTATCCATGGCTTTGCACCTGAGCCCCACGGCTTGCTCTGCACTCCATTGCCATTCTACCCACTCTAGCGCCTCGAATAGTCAGCTCTGCAAGTCCCGAAATGCGACCATCCAGTACTCTGTATCAACCTCATCCGTTAGCAGGGACGGGGCTTCTGAAACGCCGCGGACAGCACAGGCATCTTGTTCCACTTGTTGGAGAATGTCCATCCACCTGGTTGTCATGTTGCCGGGTATGACATACTTTCTATTGTGTCCTTCTCTTTTCCGACTGTCCCTTTATGGGCGTGTGATGGCTTCCCAGGGGCCACTTCCGTTGGGCCGCCCCCTTGATTGATTGATGACCATAGGGGCGGCCAAACATTTTCGCGCCTCAGTCTAGGCCCTCCTTCGTCAAGGGGCTGAGGCATGGTGACCCATCACCAAGTACTACAGGTGGCGTCACATGACAAGAACAAACTCTTATCCCCTGCACATAACCCCTTATTTGAGGTGTCACTCAGGCCACAGGCTCAGGCGCTGCCACCCATGACATCCCCGTGAAACTCCTATCGACCCTGATGCCCGAGTACCCAGGGCCTGGGGCTCAACATATAGTTCTGGCATCACGAACAGGATCTCGTGCCCAATATTACCGGGTACTGTGTGCCGTGATTTGAACTGTATTGAGTGACTGTTAAAACTACGCCGCCATTACTGCGCCAAAGAGCGGGAAGAAAGGGGGCGTGTCAGCCTCTAGAGCGCAAAACTGAAGCCCGCCCCTCGCTCAGCCGAGCATTCCTGAGCGCTGCGGCCTAGTCCGGAAATTCCCGAACTGTTTAACTATTTGAACATTGGCTTTAATTCACTAGGGGGCCTCCAGCATGTCAGCCTCCTCTAGCGATGATGACAGTACATACGCTGACCCTAGGAATTACCCCGAAGCGCCCATGGCTGCCTCCAGTAGCACTGCCAGCGGCACCAGTGCGCCGGGTGCAGTCACCCCAATCATGCCGATGTCACTCCCATACATTCCGGGGGCTAAGTGGTTGCCCCAGTATGATGGTCGCCCTGATACATTGGATGTTTTTAGGAGAAAAATCAATAGTGTCCTGGATATGTATGCGATGACCAGTCAGCAGCGCGCTGCTGTGGTGCTCGGACAGTTAACTGGCGCAGCAGAGAAAGAGAGTGAGTCCTGGTCTGCTGCTGAACAGAGATCAGCGGCCACTATATTTGACAAATTGAGAGCTACTTTTGAGGAGTGTGTGGCGTCCCGCAACGAGTTCGTCACAGGAGGGTATTGCATCCCTGACTGAAGATGCAATATTCTCTGACTAAGTAATGACATGGTTAACATCAGAGCTCCATACCCTACATGCACATCAGAATAGAGGGCCAATAAGGTCCTGGTGGGTGGAGTGTAGGAGTAGAGTGTGAGAGGAGAATTGACTCACCGCGGCCGGCTGACTCCGGTTTAGACAGGCGATTCTTCTCCTTCCTTGTCACGGGTGGACCGCGCCTGCCGGTAGTGGGGCCCGGTGTAGTGCAGATCAAAAGTGAAGACGTCTTAGGGGAACAGATTAAGGGGTTTTAATTTGTTTTCTTCGTGACGCCACCTATGAGTAGTTCGGTAAGGGCTACCGACGCTGCGGGACCCCCGGGGGATGGACAGCAGCAAGATGTTACGCTCCCCACAGGCTGAGCGGTGATCCCCGGGGGCTGGAGCTGCTCAAGATGTTGTGCGGCAGCTGCGGTTACCTTTTAGTTAATGACGGACAGTTCATAAGGAATCACGGACACAGACAGTCTCTATAACGGTCTTTACTGTAACCAGTAGGCAAACATGGTATACAGTGGTTGAGTAGTAGACCGGGTGGACTCAGCAGTGATGGTGTCCCTTAGACATCCGTAGTGCTCCTCCATTCTACCTACTTAGTTCCTTCTTGCCAGCGTCGCCCAGGAATACCAGGTCGGGTACGGGGAGGCTGCTTCAATGCCCTATCCATGATGTACGTTCTGGATGTTTTGGGGAGCCTTGGATCCCTCAGTGGGTACACCGCTGGTTAGACGACTGGAAACTGGCTGGTGGTGGGGTGCTCCTGTAAAGCTGATCCTCCACTCTTCTGGTTCGCGTGGCAGAGGTGAACTGCTGCCAGCTTCGGTACCAGTGAACCGGCTGTGAGTTGTGGGCACGGGAGTCTTTTGGGAACCCGTGTAGATATGCCCAATCCCGGTGGTTAAGGCCTCAGGTGCTGACACCCGACCGGTGACGGCCCAGGGGCCCGCACGGAGTGCGGAGCCCCCGCTCCTCTCCAAGCTGTAGTCTGCTCTCGTCAGGTTCTAGACTTCTTCTTCAACTATCTAGACCATTGTGTGTTCTACTGCACTACCCTAACACTCCGCCCACCAGGACCTAGGATTGGCCCTCTATTCTAGGTGTTTGCATGTTGGGTTGGATTTCTAAATTAACCAGGTCATTGCTGAGTCAGAGGATATTGCGGCTGCATTTGTGGCTGCAATACCCTCTGTGACGCACTCGTTGCGGGGCGCCACAGAATGTAGGAGAAGGAGGAAGGAGAGAGACGTGGTCGGGAGGAACGTAGGAGAGGGGGCTCTGCACAGTGCTGTGCAGCCCTGCAGACCACCTACTGGTTAGCGCCATTACTTGGTGCCTAATAACCGGAACTTGGGCGAACATCTTACGGGTCAAAACATGCCCACGCCCATCCACAACCGGATCACTGGTTCCGAAGCTAGCAAGTTGTTCACCACTGCTAAGCAAACCAGGAGTGGAGGGACCGCTCTACCGGAGTACCCCACCGCCGCCGCAAACAGAGCCGTCTTGCCAGCGGAGTACCCACCAAAAGGACTCAGGCTCCCTCACACCGGGACGTGGATCCATTGAGAGGTGGTGTAAGAACTGTGGACCCTGCAGCCTTAGAAGAAAGGATCTACAGAGCCAGAAAGCACCGTTCCAGCCCATCGTGACGATACAGCCTCTGGAAATTGTAGCCCAGGACCATGTATAACTGACTCCAAGTAGATCTGGCTACACATACGCATTGACCATGGTAGACCATTACTCGAGATTTCTGATGGTTGCCCCCGTGAAAGACTTGACAGCTGCCACCGCTGACAGAACATTCCAAAATGTATTCTGCAGACCATTAGGTTATCCAGAGCAGGTCCTAACAGACCAAGGATCAGCTTTTGAAGCAGAGATCTTCCAAGAGTTCTGCCACATGTATTGATGCAAGAAGATAAGAACGACGGATTATGTGAGAAAATGAACAATATCATAATTGACATGTTGAAGATCCTACCCTTGGAAGAAAGGAACCAATGGCCGGAGAAACTACCAGACTTGGTTGACACGTACAACCACATTCCAGTAAGTACTACAAACTGTACACCAGCTTATCTGATGAGAGCCCATACAGGAAAGTTACCCGTAGCCTTGGAACTCGGAGTAGTCGATCCCAAAGCAGATGACTCATTTTCCAACTGGAATGTTATCGCCTCGAACAATACAAAATGGTTTAAGCCTGTGTCGAAGACAACCTGGAGAAACAACAATAACAAACATGCTCCAGCAGAACCTATTGTACCAGGAAGTGTTGTCTTAAAGAGGAAAAGAACACAACATAAATTGGACGACCAGTGGGAACAAGAACCCTATGTCCTGCTAGATTCTGGATATGACAATGACAAAGTGTGTCTCATCAGCAAGAATGGTGGA
Source organism: Allobates femoralis (assembly GCA_033576535.1). Classification (NCBI taxonomy): domain Eukaryota; kingdom Metazoa; phylum Chordata; class Amphibia; order Anura; family Aromobatidae; genus Allobates; species Allobates femoralis. The sequence continues at coordinate 422,400,479 of JARQOC010000005.1, read as the reverse complement.
AAAACCACTCACACAGTATCAATAAACCACATCAAGAAGTGTCCAACTGAATGGGAAAACCAGAATCCTCCAACATCGCCAAAAGAACAAGAAAAACCTGAAAAAGAACTCAGTCCATGTGAAAACGTAAAAGAGAAGATAGTCTCAACAATCCTAGGAGATTTCCCAGAAGATTGGCCTGAGCAAGAAGGAGCCATCTTAGTGCCATTACTGAGTTTCTACCAGCCCCAAGAAGTGGTACAAAGGAATCAGGAAGAAATACCGTTGCTAGAGAATCCGAAGATGCTGCAATCGGTACACCTGCTAGCCCTGTAGTGAGACTAAGGCTACGCAGACGCTTACCTGACATACCTGCACCACACTCTTCACTAGAAACCTCACCTGAGACAGAGATACCTGTAGTGCGCAAGTCACAGAGGAGCACACAAGATCAACCCCCGTCTAGGTATGGAGAGTGGGCACAGTAAAAAGGTCAGAGGTAGAATAAACGGCAGCAGTAACATGTAAATAGCAGAGTACATAGTAGTGTAAAGAAGGGTGGCCCAGCCCCATGCACACTAAGTTAGGAACAGAAAGTGCCTGGGGTGGGGAGGTACCAGGTCTCCTAAGCCGAGACACCCATAGGGAAATGTGTTTATTACTTTTGAAAGACTTATTCCCTTTTCTTACCAGGAGCATACAGAGACTTTACTGTATAGACTCTTGTGAACTGAACCTTTACCTTTGAACTTTTCCCCGGATTACAATTAAAAAGGACCATGGTCACAGGACTGGTGTAACTACAAACTTCTTTTTTTTCTTTTTCAAAGCCTGCGGTGAATAGACTAGCACCGTATGGACTTACCTGTTTTAATTTTTACCATCTTTTTTCAGTGGTTTTTGTAAATTTTTATATTTTGAGACTTTGTTAATATGTCACCTGTTATTGATTATTGTTATTCTTTTTTATTGAAAACACAAAAATGCTCAGTCCAGGAGTACTGATGTTAACTAGGGGGGTATGTGGCACCCTGCTCACGCAGGAAGCCACAGCCTTCCTTACTTCACAGCTGGGTTTCCACAGCAGGTACACCTGCCACCTTCCACCCTGGCACAGTAGGGGGAGCTAGACTCACTGACTTTAGATGAGTTCCCCTATAAATACTGCTGCTGGGAGAGGAGTTAGTTAGAGTGTGCAAATGCTAGGAGAGCTGCAAAGACGTTCTGGGGATCGGTGCCGCAGTTAGGCCCGAACTAGTGACCTGGAGTGGCCCTTCTACTCTAAGCCAAGCCTAGGAGTGGGGACAGAAGGCAAGGAGCAGAGCCAAGGGAGCGAGGAACCGGTGGAGGTTCACCCAAGACGTACCAAACTTTGGGGATCCGCACCTGCAGGAACACTTTAGGACTGCATAAAACCCCGCCACACCATGGAGACTTCAGTCACCCTGTCCCCCTGCGTACCCAGAATGAGGGAGCCAGACACCGTAGTGTGGAGTAGCACAACAGTGATCAGAGAGGGTAACCCATGGACTGAGCAGGAGGAGAGAGTAAAGACCAGAGAAAGCGAGGAGGCCAGTCGTGTTGCATACAGACAGGGCTTCAGAGACAGCAGGGAAACTGAGGAGGTCTTATACCCACTTGCTGTGGAGACTCATTGTGCACCTGACAGTGCGCTGTACATCTTTACCTGTGGATACCATCAGCAAAAGGTAAAAGAGACTTGCTTCAATGTGTGCGTTATTCCTCTCCGTCCCCAGCCTCCCTATACACTGCCTTACAGCTTCTTTCCCTGGCCATAAGTCCCACTCCAAGCTGCCCCTTTACTCTATGCAGCCCCAGAGGTCCATCTCCACACATAGGGAGCTTTACTACCCTTGCCGCAATACCATCGCCCTCGGGAGGACTGTGGCGGCGCTGGTGACCCATCACCAGGTACTACTGGAGGTGTCACATGACAACAACAAACTCTTATCCCCTGTACATAACCCCTTATTGAATTGTCACCCAGGCCACGGGCACAGGTACTACCACCCGTGACATCCCCGTGAAAGACCCACCGAGCCTGATACCCTAATACTCCAGGGCCTGGAGCTCGACACTAGCGCACTACATTTTAAACTATGTATCTGAGTGAAGCGAGAATCCACCAAATTGATTCCTGCTCCACTATCCACAAGAACTGAAATAGTCTCAGTTTTGCCACCAATCAATATGTTAGCAGAAATGATGAACTGAGACATGAAAATGGAGGAAACATACAAACCCTGGTCATCTACACACACCTACACACTCCCAGAGGAACATAGCTTATGAGATGATGTAACCTGTTTGTGGCGAATTGGACAGACCTTAATATAATGATCAGTTCAACCACATTAGAAACATATCCCTGCCCCACGATGAACCTCTGGTAAACTAGTATGAGAGGAAACGCCCCCAACTGTATGGATTCATCTAATAGCACCTGGGGAACCTCCTCCCTAAGGAGAACCAAAGGGGGCAAAGTTGGTTTTGGTCTCTCCCTTGGGCGCCTATCCACCCTGCCAGCAAGTGACATCGCAGCCTCCAATGTCTTTAGAGCACCATATTGAACTAGACAATCCTGAAGCCTGGCAGACAAACCCTTACTACACTGATTCCTAAGGGCAGGGTCATTCCACTGAGTGTAAGTGGCCCATTTCTGGAACTCAGAAAACTACTCCTCAGCGGCCGTGTTCCCTGCTTGAGTTTATGGAGATTGGATTCAGTAAGAGAGACCCCATCAGGTTCATTATACACCAAAGCCATGGCCGGAAAAAAACTCATTCACTGACAGCAAAGATGGAAAATTGGTCATCAGAGAGAAGGCCCATATCTGGGGATACCCCTTAAGAAGGGAGAGAATAATCCCCAAACATTGTTTCTCACTCTCTAAGGAACAAGGACATAGTTTGAAATACAGTGTGTACAGAAAGTAGTCAGACTCCTTTAAATCTTTAAACTTTTCACTCTTTGTTTCATTGCAGCCATTTGGTAAATTCAAAAAAAAGTTCATTTTTATTAAATTTATTTTAAATGTATTAATAAAAAACCTTAAATATCACATGGTCACAAGTATTCAGACCCGTTGCTCAGTATTGAGTAGACGCTCCCTTTTGAGCTAGTACAGCCATGAGTCTTCTTGGGAATGATGCAACAGGTTTTTCACACCTGGATTTGGGAATCCTCTGCCATTCTTCTATGCCGATCCTCTCCAGTTCCATCAGGTTGGATGGTGAACGTTGGTGGACAGCCATTTTCAGGTCTCTCCAGAGATGTTCAATTGGGTTTAGGTTAGGGACAGTCAAGAATGGTCACAAAGTTGTTCTGAAGCCACTTCTCAGTTATTTTAGCTGTGTGCTTAGGATCATTGTCTTGTTGGAAGGTGAACCTTCAGCCAAGTCTAAGGTCCAGAGCACTCTGGAAGTGGTTTTCATCCAGGATATCTCTGTATTTGGCCGCATTCATGTTTCCTTCAATTGCAACCAGTTATCCTGTCTCTGCAGCTGAAAACCCCCTATTAGCATGATGCTGCCACCACCATGTTTCACTTTTGGGATTGAATTGGGCAGGGGATGAGCAGTGCCTAGTTTTCTCTACATATACTGCTTAGAATTATTACCAAAAACTTCTATCTTCATCAATGAGACCAGAGAATCTTTTTTCTCATAGTCTTGGAGTCCTTCATGTGTTTTTTTGCAAGCTCTATGTGGGATTTCATATGTCTTGCACTGAGTAGAGGCTTCCATAGGGGCCACTCTGCCATAAAGGCCCAACTGTGGGAGGGCTGCAGTGATAGTTGACTTTGTGAAACTTTTTTCCTTCTCCCTACTGCATCTCTGGAGCTCAGCCACAGTGATCTTGGGGTTCTTCTTTACCTCTCTCACCAAGTCTCTTCTCCCACGATTGCTCAGTGTTGCTGGATGGCCAAGTCTTGGAAGACTTCTGGTGATCCCAAACATCTTCCATCTAAGTATTATGGAGGCCATTGTGCTCTTAGGAACATTGAGCACTGCAGAAATTCTTTTGTAACCTTGACCAGATCTGTGCCTTGCCACAATTGTGTCTCTGAGCTCCTTGGGCAGTTTGGTTTACCTCATGATTCTAATTTGGTCTTATATGCACTGTGAGCTGTGAGGTCTTATATAGACAGGTATGTGCCTTTCCAAATTAAGTCCTATCAGTTTAATTAAACACAGCTGGACTCCAATGAAGGAGTAGAACCATCTCAAGGAGCATCACAAGGAAATGGACAGAATGTTATTTAAATATTAGTGTCTGAGCAAAGGGTCTGAATACTTATGACCATGTGATATTTTAGTTTTTCTTTGTTAATAAATTTGCACAAGTATCTACATTTCTGTTTTTTTCAGTCAAGATGGGGTGCAGAGTGAACATTAATGAGAAAAAAATGAACTTTTTTGAATTTACCAAATGGCTGCAATGAAACAAAGAGTGAAAAATTGAAAGGTGTCTGAATACTTTCCATACCCACTGTATTACTTGCAGGCTTCCCTGAACACGATGAATTTATCTCACCCCAAAAAAGAAAACAACTATGAGAAAAAGATATCTTGGGTTTAGGCTGAGCTTGGTCATGAGGAACCTAACAACTTAATGTTGCTGCTGCACCACCTGACTACACAAGCCAGTAACCTCATCGATGAGGGTATGGATGAGGTGTGCAAAGGCTTAAGCTTGAGTAATCAAGACTCAGAAATAGTGGGTAGGTTACAATGTCACAGTGAAAAGACAACGCAACACAAAAGGACAACGGGATGGTAGAGGGAAGTAAGACCTTAACAGTAGGGAGCTGGGAATGGAGAAACCTCTTGACACTACCCCGTGTCTGTCCCTCACTGCCCTGACACCTTGGGTAGGTCCTGCAATCATCACGTACTTAGTCCCTGCCTGTCACCTTAGGTAATGTTGGCTAGTGCATTCGTTGTCAAGGGCGCTAGCCTTGCAGCTGAAGGAACTACGACCCAGGGAAAGGTTGACAAACCACAGATACAAAACGGATAAAACACTTGGGAAAGCAGCAAAACTCCACTGCTACCAAAATGCTCAGCTCCTAGAAAAAAGCAGATCACCAGCAGACACAGAAGAGCTTCACACACCAGGAAGGTCTTGTATAGAATGAACTATGTAAATGATGTCAGGTGATGGGTCATGTGCTTATTTAAATTGTGGCGAGAGTGGTCAGTAAAACCACATTACCTGACCAGCAGCAAAAGAGAAAGGCATTAACCCTCACAGGGCTGAAGGAAATAAACAAGTTTAATATATTTAACAGAAACTCTTGAGCTGCAATGCATGACAAAAAGCTCCAGTTTTTTCTCATCTGTCCAAAGGATATTCTCCTAGATGTTTTGTGGCCTGTCAATATTCATTTTGCCAAATTTCCGTCTCTCTTTTCTATGATTTGCTTCCAACAGTGGTAAAGGTGCACTTTGTCCAAGATAGTGACAAATGGTTCAGTCTGACAGTGATGTACCTTGACCTTGGAGTTCATTTCTAATCTCTTTGGATGTTTTTCTGGGCTCTTTGGTTAACAATTGTATTATCCATCGGCTCAATTTGTAATCAATTTTCTTTTTAGCATTATTTTATTTCATGTAGTACAATAATACCAAATAACACAGTGATTAATTTTCACCCTTGAATAAGGCATACTGACTGATTACAAGTTTGTAGACAATTATGATGCTTATTGCAGGACACACCTAAATTAACTTGTCCCTGTGGTTAAATTATTTTCAATTTTTATAATAATAATTATTATTATTATTTATAGAGCACCAATGATTTGATGGTGCTGTACATGAGAAGAGGTTACATTTAAAATGCAAATATTAATTACAGTAAACAATCTATAAGGACAGACGAGTACAGAAAGGCGAGGGCCCAGCTCTTGCAGGTTTACATTCTATAGGATGATGGGGAGGAAGACAGTAGGAGGGGGGTCTAACGGGGGCTGAGTCCGCAAAGTGCAGTGTAGTGTGTGCGTGATCAGACCATGTTATATTACCTATCTCTGCTCCCCTACACAAGTGTAGTAGTGCGTCGTTTACAAATATGAAATCTATCCTGCTGTACGTATGGAATCGTGGAGACAGAAAGGTGTAATCACATTCTTCACTGTGGAAATACCGTCATATATCACATATATTGAAAGGTAGGGGCACCGGGCACCTTCAGGGCTATTGGTCCTTCTTATTGCTTCATAAAGACAAACCGCTGTCTTATCCCCAGTCACCTGGTGGTGCTATGCCTACATCAGCCAATCAAGCATTTACAGTCCAAGTATAGAAAACGAATAGGCGGCACTCACCGTATGTTCGTAGGTGCTTTCTTTATTGAAGAGGTGTGGGGAGGGGGTGCATGAAGGTACAGACAACAGGTCCTGTTTCGCGGTTTATCCGCTTCTACAGGACCTGTTGTCTGTACCTTCATGCACCCCCTCCCCGCACCTCTTCAATAAAGAAAGCACCTACGAACATACGGTGAGTGCCGCCTATTCGTTTTCTATACTTGGACCGTCATATATCATGTAACCCATTTTCTGTAATGAGGGACCCCAGGTCACCTCTTGAGTGGGCAACATTGCAACAATCTAGGTGTTTATACATGGGGATGTTAAAATCTCCACAAACAAGTTTGTAGTCATGACCAAAAGAGTGCAGTTTGTCCAGAAGGGGCTCCAAAAACTTCCTCTGGCCAGAGTTTGGTGCGTACAAAGACACCAAAGACTATGGGTCATTATTAATTAGACAGGAAACTATGAGGTAACAGCCCTCTGGGTCAGAAATAGAGACCTTAAGCTGGAAGGATGCAGTATTCTTAATAAAGATTCTGACTCCAGTTATTTTAGAAGGTCCCTTCGAGAAAAATTGGTAAGGAAAGGTTTTGAATTGCATTCTGGTGTTATCTCTGGCCAAGAGGTGGGTCTCCTGCACAAATATGATGTCACATTTAGATTTATTAAATTGGCGCCATGCTGTGGATCTTTTGGCGGGTGAATTAAGGCCATTAACATTTATTGAAAGTACAGCTATACTCATGATACCTGAATAGAAGAACAATAAACATGATCTCCATTAACCTCCCTGGGGTTACGAATAATTCTGGAATTTTATGCTAAAAGCGTTACATTTTTTTTTTATGGAAATTTTGTGTTATGTACAGTAGGGCTGCAATTCTTAGTAATTACCTGATCAAAGAAGACTCTAGTAGACCTCTCAGATGTGATAAAGTTTGAAACATAAAATCATGAATTATAATTAACTAAATAATATAATTTTATTCAATAATCAATAATCTTATACCTGGCGGTATGATTATGTCAGGAATTTTGTACTAAGGGTACTTTCACATCAGCGTTTTTTGAAATCACGGCAGATGCGGTGAAAAAAACCAATCTGCCGCGATTACCGCATAACCGCGACACCTGCGGCACAGTTGCGGCAAGCCCCATGCAATGTCTATGGGGCTTGCGGCAACTGTGCCGCAGGTGTCGCGGTTATGCGGTAATTGCGGCAGATTGGTTTTTTTCACCGCATCTGCCGTGATTTAAAAAAAACGCTGATGTGAAAGCAGCCTAAATGCGGTACAATTTTTTTTCATAACAAATTTCTTTTATGGGCCGAAATTTTATACTTTTTTTTTTCCCACCCAGTTCCGCCTCCAATGAGCCGCTGCGGCTCACAGAGATGGAACCAGGAAGTCATATGGAGGCATCCGAAGGGGCTCTCACCGGCGATCACAGCGGTGGATCACCAGGAGAAGGGAAAGAGACTCCGCTGCCATTTACCCCGAGCGTCAGGGGCGGATCTACCATGGTGCAGCTGGTTCAGCTGCACCAGGGCCCCGACTGGGTAGGGGGCCCCTCAACCATCAGTAGGGGGCCCCCGTGACAGAGAAGAGGGTAACTGAGGGAAGCATCCAGCTTCCCTTGGGTGTTCCTGCCCCTTTTTTCGTCTGCAGCGCAGGCTCTAACCCTAACACCCTAGCCCTAACCCTAAGGGCCCCGTCACACGGGGCGACGGGGCTGGAGATGTCGGCGGTGAATGGCGGGGGCGCGCACACTCTCGCCGCCCCCGCCACCAGCGCCGTCCCCCGTTTAGACGGGGCGACTCCTCCAGCCCCGTGCCGCCGACCTGTAGGGCAGCATCGCCGCTGGGGTGTCTGACAACCCCGGCGGCGATGCAGGACAATGGGAGCCTATGGCTCCCATCGCCTGATAGGTCGCCACCGCCCGGTTACATGGGGCGATGTGTGCACGGGACCAGCGGCATCGCCCCTTTACATGTGGCGACGTAGGGGCGATGACGCCGGTGATAGGCCACGCCACCACGTCTCCGCATGAATGGGCAGCGATATCGCCCCGTGTGATGGGGCCCTTACCCTAACAATAACCCTAACCTTAGCCCTAGGAGAAGGGGGCGGCACCACATACCTATCATGGCGCCGGTGGCAAGGGGAGGTAAGACCTGCAGCAGGGGCTGTCAGAGCGCTTCCCCCCCCCCTCTTCCGGACCTCACCCGCAGCTACAGCAGGGGCCGCCGGTGCTGGGCACAGAGGGCACCCGCGGCTGCAGTGACCGCGGGTGCTGGGAACAGATAGCACCCGCGGCTGGAGCAGGGGCCGCGGGTGCTGGGCACAGAGGGCACCCGCGGCTGCAGCAGGGGCCGCGGGTTCTGGGCACAGAGGGCACCCGCGGCTGCAGTGACCGCGGGTGCTGGGAACAGATAGCACCCGCGGCTGGAGCAGGGGCCGCGGGTGCTGGGCACAGAGGGCACCCGTGGCTGGAGCAGGGGCCACGGGTGCTGGGCACAGAGGGCACCCACGGCTGCAGCAGGGGCCGCGGGTTCTGGGCACAGAGGGCACCCGCGGCTGCAGTGACCGCGGGTGCTGGGAACAGATAGCACCCGCGGCTGGAGCAGGGGCCGCGGGTGCTGGGCACAGAGGGCACCCGCGGCTGCAGTGACCGCGGGTGCTGGGAACAGATAGAACCCGCGGCTGGAGCAGGGGCCGCGGGTGCTGGGCACAGAGGGCACCCGCGGCTGGAGAAGGGGGCGGCTATAGTGTAGCAGGGGCGGCGGTGCTGGGCTCTGACAGCACTCCCCCCCCACCCCTGCGGCCTCACACTGAGAAGCAGCAGCAGCCGCGAGTATTCCCGAGTGTGACTCGGGGTTACCGCTTCTATCAGTGAAAATTAACCCCGAGTTACACTCGGGAATACCGTTAGGAAGGTTAAGGAAGTAATATCATTATGCCAGTATATAGGGTAGTCAAAACGCATGAGGGAGGAGAGAGGTAACGTAAGGTAGAACAAAGATGAAACGTTTTCTAACATATATATAAAACATAGTCCTAAGAAACTCGGGAGCTGAAAAACAAGAACAGAAGAAAAAGAAAAAGCAAAAAGGGAAGCTAAAATCAGCTTCATATCAAAACAATTGAGTGACAAAAATTCACTCTAAGGGCAAACTTCCAAGAGTGCAGGTCGAAACCTTGGAAGTAGATACCCAAGTCTGACCAACAATTAGGTCAAAACCTCAGAAAAACAGGATGGTGTGTCACCAGAAAATGGGGGGAAAAAAAAGAGAGACACACCATCACAGGAATCTGGAACCCACTGGCAGAGCGAAGTTCTCAGACCATCGACCACTCCAGATCAACATGGCTTTTATGAGAGTCAGTGTCTGGAGAGTTGGTAGTCGGAGTTTTAGGAGAGCAGAGGACCCATTGCAGTAAACATTTGTCAGCCTGGTCCGGTACAAAGCACACCTGGGTAGAGCCATTTCTTCGGATGATGAGCTTGGTCAGAAAACCCCATCTGTAGTGGATATTATGATCATGGAGGACAGCAGTGTACAGCAAGAATTCTCTATGTAGTGCCAAGATGCCAGGGGGTATGTCAGAAAAAAACGCCAGTGAAGCAAACCATTCTGGTAGTGCAGGTTTACCCCTTAAACAGAACAAAAAATCCTCTTCCAGTTCATAAAAGTGTATTCTTGCAATGACATCTCTTGGCAAGCTTTGTTTAATGGTGGAATCCTGTGTATTCCATCTATAATTATGTCCTTTCTTTCCAGGCAGGAATGCCCGTAGATCTGCCTTCTGCACAGATTCATTCACCCCTCTGAGGCGTATATTGTTATCTCTGGTCCTATCTTCTAGGTCCAGATTTTTGGTTTGCACCTTGACCATATTTATTTTTAAAGTCTCATGCACATCTATGAGGTTGTTATGAGACCTGATAAGTTCCGCCCTCTTTTTCTCCAACCTGTCAGTTCGGCTGCCTATTTCAGCCACATTTCTTTTAATGTCTGCCACAATATCTTTCATGTCCTCCTATAAGGAGACTCGGAGCGAGGAAAGCAGCTCCTTCATGCTGCTATGTGTTACAGGAGCTTCCTCCTTGTCAGTGTTGGTGGAGGCGGAGGAAGCAACGGATGCCCGCCACGATGAGCGAGCAGAGCGGGGGGATGGCGGTGCCATCTTAGATGCAGCTCCGGTTGCCCTGCTGCTTGTGAAGAAGTCTGTGATCCGCTGCAGGGAATTGCATTTGGCGCTCCTAATTTTCCCCATACACTCACCCGGAGCTCCGGTGTCAGCTGCAGACAGGCAGTGTGTGGAACTGGGACTGTGAGCACTATTTGAGCTGCTGTAAAGCCCGTGGGTTCAGGAGCTCCTGAACTATGCAGCCATCTTCTCCCCTATTGTATCTGTACGTTAGAATTGTCCACAGCCATTGTTACTTGTATTGTTACTATGTTACATGTCCTTGTCTGCCCTCTTAACATGTAAAGCGCCATGGAATATTATGGCGCTATGTAAATAAATAATAATAATAATCATAATAATAATAATCTTCATGCCTTGTCAGGCCACGCCCCTCAAGTGTTTGTATTTTGACCTGAATATCTTTAGATCCAATGATGTGATTTTAAGAGGGGAGAAGCTGAGAAGTACCAAATAGGGAGGTTGATTACTCAGGCAACAGAGCTAAGGACGGACTGGAGAAGTAAAAAAGTGTGCAGGGAGGCCACAGAGAACAATGTTGTAGTAGTCAAGGGGGAAATGATGAGGGTGTGCACTAGCATTTTAGTATATTGAGGGTTAAGGAAAGGACAGATTCTGGAAATAATTTTAAATTGGAATCCGCAGGAGGTGGAAAGAGCTTGAAAGTGTGGTTTGAAGGACAAGGCAGAGTAGAAGAAAATCTGAGGCAATGGACTTCTGGTACAGGGGAAAGCATGTAATTTATTGTGATAGAGTGGGTCAGGGATTTAGGTCAGATGGAGGAAAGATAATGAGTTCACTTTAGTTCACACTGAGCTTTAGGAAATGTCATGATAAGTAGGGGGGATATGGCTGATGGACTCTCTGGGATTCTGTACAGTAGAGAGATGACATCTGGGCCAGAGAGGTAGATCAGCATACCATCATCATATCATTTGTACTGGAAGCCATGGCACTTTATAAGTTGTTCCAAGCCAAAGGTAAAGATGGAGCAGATTAGGGGCCCCAGGAGAGAGACTTGAAAGACACCAACAGAGAGAAGGTGGGATGAGAAAGTAGTGTAGGATTGGAGATGTTAAGTGTGCACTTAGAAAGGTATGACAACATCCAGGAGAGGAGAGGACAAGGTCAAGGGAAGAGAGGACTTGTAGTAGGAGGGAGTGGTCAACTTTGCAGAAGGCAGAGGACAGGTCTAAAAAGAGGGGTATAAAAAATTGTCTGTTAGCTTTAGAAGTAAGCAAGTAATTACTAATTTTGGCTAGGGTAAACATCTCCAACCACTGATCTTCTGAGAATGTAGGTTTACCCAAATTCTTCTGTCCTTCATTTAATTTCACACAGATTCAATGATTTTGAGATCAAGGCTATGTTGTGGCCATGTCATCATTCCAGGACTCCTTGTTCTCCCTTATGCTAATAATATTTTCCAAAAGTAATGTTTAAATCTATATAAGGTCCCAAAGTAATAAGCATATTGTGGGCTGATCACTTATGTTTCTCTGGTTGCATTTCAGACTCCCTGGCTGCTATATTTTCACCAGTCTCCAGCCCTGCGATTGATGGAATCGGCCAACTTGGATGTCGTGTATGCAATACTTCTTCTCTTTGTTCACTTCTCCTATCCTGTCTGCCATACCTGTTTGCAGTGCCCACTTTCTTAAACATGCAGCAGGTCTACTTGGGCACTACCCACTATCTGTTTTCTGCAAAACTCTTACCCAAGGAAACTGTTTCCTTACTGTGGTGTCTCCAAGCATAGGCTACACCAAGTCAAATGTGTTGATGTCTGAAACACAAAACAGTATCTCTGGTTGAAGATAATTTAATTACAGTAAAAGTTTAGGGTTTTTTCTGGACCACATCTCATGAAAGTCAAGTAATTAGATTGATGAGGATGAAATTCCAAGCAAGCTCACCTATCAGGTGAGTGCACAGGTTGCTACACTCAATCGTGACTTGTCCCCTTCATTGTTTACCGGGCACAGCCCTTTACTTCTGATAGTATCTGTGTTTTTTAAGTAAAGTCAGTCCTATTCACTTGATTGAAACTTAGATTTAATGAGATGTAATACAAAATACTTTCATTGGCAAAAGAACACAGCTGTGCTTAATTATCAATGCTACATATAGGATACAAGGATATATATCCGGTTTGGGTGCATAGATAAGACTCCATAGCTAAATTGCACAGAAGAATGTGCAAAAAAATGATGGTAAAACAGAAGCATGTGCAAAACATGATACTTTTTTAGTAGGGAATACAATTAATATAAGTGACATTGCATTCTACGTTTTGAGACCCCAATCAAACACATGGATTACCACAGTAAGGGGGAAGATCAAGCAAATAAAGGTGATCACATCCCTGAAATAAACAGCATTCTATAATTATAATCTTACAGCGCAACACATTTCAGCAAATTAATTGAATTGGTTGCTAAAAAGGTATAATTTTTTGCACATATGAATTCCAGGTGCTTCATTGTGATTAGCAATGAGAAGGATGTGACGCCCAATCAGCTAATCAGTGGGGGTGTTGAAAGAGGTGGACTCCCACATGTTTGGTATTAATAACCTATTCTAGATAACCTGGATAATCCATTTAAGTGTAACAATTTCCTGCATTTCGTATGGCAGAATCCAATGCATAGTTTTGAATCTTAATTCCATGTTTAGTAAAAATCTATATGGAAGTCATATCAACTGATACATTTAGGATGCTAAACATGCTTTGTCACCCAAGTCTACAAGTAAATAAATACCCAGATCCAGGGTAAGAAAATATGCTTTAGGAACAGTTGTCTAAATGTAAATTGACAACTAATTTATTAAGGCATTTCTCATAAATTAGAAATAAAATTCCTTGCCTAAACGGGCACAGCTTCAAGGTCAATCTAGTCTTATTTTATAATATTATTATATTTAGGTCTTTCATTTTAATGGAGATTAAAGTGCAGGTACCAAATAAGTAAATTGTAGATAATGGTATACAAGGTACACAATGATCCTTTTGGGTATGGAGACCTTTTAGCTGTTAAAACATGCAGATATTATTGTATTACATTGTCAATAAGAAACAGACAATATAAGCAATTAGGAGTAAGTACGCAATGAAGATCCATCATGTACATTATGACCCAACTAAGGGCAGATGTTTTATTGCTCTTGCTGATCTCAATGATCCCATGTAGAGGGAAGACAATTACTGGAATATTGATGCCATGTCAGACAACCACCTGATGCCTGAATCAACAACAACCCAAGTTATGCCTTTAAAAAAAGAAAAGCTTCGCTCACTAGATAGCCCACAAGTTAAGAAGCAAGTTAATATTAGCAAAACCAGTAAAGTAATTGTAGCAAAGGGATAATGGAATATGGAAAAGGGGATTCTCAGGACTAAAAATATTGGTGTCCATTTCATCACTGAACTACAATTTGTAATGTAAAAAGGAAGGGGATGCTCGACGCTTGCCAAAATAAGTTGGATGCAAAAAAGAAGGTACAAAATTATAAGAAAAAAAGTCATGAGAATTCTTTAATAGACAGATTCAATAGATAACACGATAGTTAAGAAATAAAACTATGAGAAGAAAAACCTGCAAATTAACATAATAATCATTAATATTGGAGGCTTATTCTGCATTAAAATGCCATACTAAGCATAGTCAGTACGAAAAGAATGGCACTACATTGTGAGCAATGAGGGGGCACTGAACTGGCTGCAGTACCAATGGTGCCTGCTCTTCAAAAGAATGGCAAGGGTCATATCCTCCCCAATTTGAATGACCTTTAATATTTTACAACCGGAAAAAACAATTAATTTAACTAAATCAATATAAAAAATAAGTAGCACATTACTTTTGATGTAAATTTTCATTCTAAAATGAAAAGTTGGTTATGGCACACTGGTTTTTACAGATAACTGAATCCTTTGATCGTATCACAGTTGCGAAGATGGAGAGGTTAATCTCCATTGTCTGTCTCTGTGTATATCACATGGCACTTGGATGACATTATAGTACAGTCCTGTATTCCACATGCACCCATAGACCTGCTGACAATCGACAGCAATAGTTTCACCCCTGAGCTTCATTTACCAATGCATACTCTACTGGAGATTATTCTGCATTGCTGCTTTTGATTGTTTACAAGCTGCAGCAGTAATATCACAACTACAATATACATGACTGCTGCAATTAATCACAGGGCTCAACTGAAACCCCCCTTAAACTATACTCTGCAGTAGAACGTGGTCTTCCTTCTGGAAATAAGCTAATATACTTACCATATATACTCACGTATAAGCCGAGTTTTTCAGCCCAAAAATTGGGCTGAAAAGTCCCCCCCTCGGCTTATACGCGAGTCACTCGGTATGCTGTGAGGGGGGGCTGCACCGGTGGCTGGAGGAGGCAGGAGGGGGCCGTGGTGACCACAGGCGGTCACGTGGGGCCGCCTCATTAGTGCAATGAATATGCACGGCATCCCCCCATCCATCAACGGCGGGGGGATGCCGTGCAATTGCACTACACAGGCCCCCACCAGTAACACACAGCCCCCCTCCTTAGTATGTCCCCCCCCAGGCTGCGGCACCTGTTAAAATAACAAACTTTCATACATCACCTTTCCGGCGCAGCTCCTCCGCTCCTCCGCTCCCGGCTTCTTCTTCTTGCTTCCGGTGTCATGTGACCGGGCCCAGGAGATGACGTAATCTCCTGCGCCCGGTCACATGACACCGGAAGCAAAAAGAAGAAGCCGGGAGCGGAGGAGCTGCGCCGGAAAGGTGATGTATGAAAGTTTGTTATTTTAACAGGTGCCGCAGCCTGGGGGGGGACATACTAAGGAGGGGGGGACATACTAAGGAGGGGGGGCTGTGTGTTACTGGTGGGGGCCAGTATACCACCACTGGGGGGCCTGAATACTACTATTGGGGCTGTATATACCTCCTCTGGGGCTGCTGTATACTACCTCTGGGGCTGCTGTATACTACCTCTGGGGCTGCTTTATACTACCACTGGGGCTGCTGTATGCTACCACTGGGGCTGTATATACCTCTGGGGCTGCTGTATACTACCACAGGGGCTGTATATACCTCTGGGGCTGCTGTATACTACCACTGGGGCTGTATATACCTCTTGGGCTGCTGTATACTACCACTGGGGCTGTATATACCTCTTGGGCTGCTGTATACTACCACTGGGGCTGTATATACCTCTGGGGCTGCTGTATACTACCTCTGGGGCTGCTGTATACTACCACTGGGGCTGCTGTATACTACCACTGGGGCTGCTGTATATACCTTTGGGGCTGCTGTATACTACTTCTGGGGCTGCTGTATACTACCTCTGGGGATGCTGTATACTACCACTGGGGCTGCTGTATATACCTCTGGGGCTGCTGTATACTAACTACTGGGGCTGCTGCTGTATATACCACTGGGGCTGCTGCTGTATACTACCACTGGGGCTGCTGTATATACCTCTGGGGCTGCTGTATACCACACTGCTGGGGGCTGTATACCTGTGCTGGGGTCCACCCTCGGCTTATACACGAGTCAATAGGTTTTCACAGGTTTTGGGGGCAAAAGTAGGGGGGTCGGCTTATACACGGGTCGGCTTATACACGAGTATATACGGTACCTTTTTCAAAGGGGAACTACATAGAAGTTATTTGTATATACTTATACCAGCAAGACCACTGCTAAGGCAGGATGCACCTTCCCGAAAACTTACTGTAAGATTTCTTACCCAGTCAATCAATACACTGCTCTGTTCTGTATACAGACAGATGCGTCTTCTTTTTCAAACAGATTCTAGTATTTCTATGGGTTGGACATTGACTACATCCAATATCTCACTCTAGAGAAACACTTTTATTCCTTCTGGAAGAGAGCTATTTGCATAACATTATGATGCACTAGATTGAAACATATGTATGCACATTATATAAAGCTGCAGTACATAAATGACAGATTGACATGTAGATTGGATTAATCTTGACATATATTTTCATATCGCTTTCTTTTCTTTCCCTGAAATAAAACAGTTGCTGAGCTGAATGAAAGTTTAAAAAAATATCTGTGAATGTCAATTACAAAGAAATTGCTCAGTTCTATTCTTACACACATACTTAGGGAGAAAGATCTGAGTCTTTCCTGATCCCCCTGTACTCATTAGAAGTCCAGCGACGATTCTGATAAGTACATTTCAGCTTTAAAGGTTTAAGCTCAAAGCATAAACCTAGAAACAAGAAGAGATTTGATATACAGAGACCTTTTGGTTTTGAATGTATGTGAGCTTGTAACAGAGAAACATGAGAAATGACGGCAATTGGCAGCTCAGAAAGCTTATCAATGTTGCATAACTTGAACACTTTTGTTGGTTGAAGTATTACTGTTGTTGAGGACTTATTGGAAAAAATTAGCTTTGATTGTTTTCAGGTTCTAAATATACTATAGAAATGAATGGTTTGAATGTGTTTTATTTATTTATATTTTTTTGAAAATCAAATCATTTTGACATACCCACCCATCCCTGCACCAATCATCACTGTCAGATGTTCTGCTTCTAGCAGGAGTGCTGACATTGTAGTGAGCAGTGATGCAGAATGGAGCAGCCAACATTAAAGACAGTTTCTCACCATTCAGCTGTTTCAGCTAAAGGGACTAATTGGTCAGTTAGTAAACTAATTTGAGAGCTTATTTGGCACCCAATGGGTATTTTATATGCCCTATTTAAATTTCAATCACTTGCCTCTTATACTCGTTATAGTATACTTGTGATACTATGCTTTTTTCTTGATTATGCGCTTGTTGTAGATTGACAATCTATGTTCAGGCCTAGCTGGTTTCTGGATATTCTCTGGATTGACTCCTAGATTTACTTTTAGAATGGCTAGAATATCATTTAATGCTACTCTATTTTACCTTCAAGACTCTGACTTGGCAATGCCTGACATCTGGATCCAATTTTGTTGTCACCATCAGTTTCCTTCAATAGCAAAACTGTTTTCCCATGGGATGTGATTTACAATTACAGGAGGGTGATGTACTCTTCTTTCAGTAGAATGGATAGAAGTGCTGGTCAGTTTTGTGATAAAAGTTGCAGTAATGTCAGGACTGGTAGCTCCATACCTGAGCCCTCCTGGGCAAGCTCCAGCTCTCCGGCAGGTAACCCAATGCCCTTCCCTGGTCATGGGCGTCAGGGTGTCACCTGCAGGGGGCATAGATTGTGCGCGTGCTGGCTCAGTGTGGGTATTGCATTCTATAAGATTTACTCCTAGTATTGCAGGGAGGCAGGACGCTGCTGCTCTCAGCGATTATGTCATTCAGGGGCCCCAGAATGCTGTGTCCCTTGGTGTTAGCTGTTGTCAGCAGTTAGGGGATGCCATGCCTGCTGAGGCAGTCAGGTGGTGGGAGGTTCCCTCTATTTCTCTCTCCTCCTTTCCTCTAGTGTCTCTGAGGCTTGGGGTGGAGATTGGGCATTTCCTCAGTGTAGTCAGGTGACTACTGGGGGGGGCAGATTTAAACCCTGCCAATTCCTCTGTTGGTTGCTGATTACTTCAGTTCTGTTGGGCGGTTAAGGTCAATGTTTCTGTACTTCTAAGATGGTTCATGCTTTGGTCTCTATTCTTGGTTATTCATTGTTCCCCTTAGTTATCATGGTTTGCACTGTGTGTTTGGTTCTGGTGTCTTTGACCTGTCTGCTGCTTGTGTATTCGGTCACCAGCTGCAGTGCTGCCTGCCACCTGGGAAGGGCTCTGCTTAAATCCCCCTTGCCAAGACGAGGCGGGACATGAAGACAATATATGCCCCTCAAGGGTGCACAGCAGCACGACAGCAAGAGCAAAGTGTAAACGACACACTGCTCTTGCTGGCTTGCAGCTAGTCATTTCACTGTAAACCAGCCTTACAACTAACAAGAGAATGTGGCCAATTAAAGGGCAACAATAAGTAGGTTTTTCACATTTAAACTACAGGCAGTGCCATAATGGTGCTAGCATGCTGTTTCAAATGGTACATTTAGATTAGAAATTGGATGCTTGATTGCAGAGAATTTTTTTCAAAGCTTTAGAAATGCTGTCGTCGGTGCAGTGGCTTGAGCATCGGGGCGGTTCTATGTTGGTTGGGTCTTGTGTAGATATTTCTCCCATCTGTCTGGCTGCCCTTTACGTAAATTTCTCCCCTCTATCACCGCCATCATAGTTATGGCATGTGAGTGTGCAGTACAACATTGAAACCTTACTTGAATTTGTCAATAAAATGGCGTCACAGTCAGCGCATTGCATACCGCTACCACCAGCACCATTTTATTGAAGACACTGTCTTGCTCAATCTGCAGTTTAAAATACTTGTGACATGGACAACCCATGCACGATCACATCTTTGCCCTCATCACTGTGCTGTGTGTTGTTGGTTAAGTCTCCTCTTCTATTGTAAGTGCTCACTCTTACAGTGGTGACAGAGGCAGACGATATGAGGTGTGAAAAAGTAAGGAACAGTTGTTCCACTTAAACTATCCTTCTTCCGTCTCCAGCCAGAAGAAGCATAGTTTATGCAAAACAGCTGTTACTTAGGGCCCTTTCACATCAGCGTTTTTTTCAAATTGCGGCAGATGCGGTGAAAAAACGCATCTGCCGCGATTACCGCATACCGGCTGCACTTGCGGCACGGTTGCGGCGCGATTGTGGTAAACACCATACAATGTATAGGCGGACTTGCGGCAAGTGCGGTTTTGGCACTTGCGGCAGGTGCGGCCGCGAAAAAAAATGCTGTCAGCCGCGGTTTTTTTTGTGGCCGCACCTGCCGCAAGTGCCAAAACCGCACTTGCCGCACCTGCCGCAAGTCCGCCTATACATTGTATGGCGTTTACCGCAACCGTGCCGCAACTGTGCCGCAAGTGCAGCCGGTATGCGGTAATCGCGGCAGATGCGGTTTTTTCACCGCATCTGCCGCGATTTGAAAAAAACGCTGATGTGAAAGGGCCCTTACTTATGTCTTTTTGTCTCCTCTCCTCATGATACAACCACAATAAAGTGCTGTCTTTTTCATATACAAGTGGTGAGCGCCACCTATATCGCTCCAAATATATCATGAACAGCCCAAAGAATCCTTGTTTTATTGAACATATTTGTCTTATCATTATTTAAAGTAGTATGGTATTAAATGTTTTTGAAGTCCTTGTCCTTGATTCCCGCCTTAGATGTGCTGCCTAATAATAATACACATTTGGCAATGGTAAACCACGTATAGCATTCCTGGCCAAAAGAATAAATTTTGCAATTGTATACCATTTTTCAGTCAAGACAAACCTCAAAATTGTAGGAGGCTCCTTATATCTCTACTGTACACAGGAATGGAAAACTATTGCCATGAGGTAGGGTCACTACTTAAAAATGCTGTAACAGACCACTGCATAGTTGCGTGGTTTATCATTGCCAAACTGGAATATTAAAATACCGTTAAAAAGTAAAATGTTTGTACCTTTGCTTAACTTCTTCAGGACCAAGCATTTTGTATTTTTTGTGCTTTCCCTCCCCTTCTTCCAAGAGATGTAACTTTATATTTTTCTGCTGACAAAGGCATATGAGCACTTTTTTGTGGACCTAGTTGTACTTTTAAATGATAGCATCCATTTTATCATAAAGTTTACTGAAAAATGGGGAACATATTTCAAGTGAAGTAAAAGCACGAGAAAAAAATGTTTAGATTTAAAAAAATAAACTTTTGTTCATTTTTAAGAGGATAACAGCAGGAATAAATCAGCACATGGGAAACACTGCTGTTAAACACAGAAGCCAGCTATATAATATACAGCCATCGCCTGTGGATAAATCTGTCAAGGTGTCTTAAGGAGTAAATTTTTTTCACATTTAGATTTTTTTGGGGAGGTGGGGGTGAAGAGGGAGTGGTTGCATATATTTTCTTTTCAATTCTCCCCACCCTTAACAACAATTGCTTAACCCTAAACTATATCAGTACTTACCGTATATACTCGTGTATAAGCCGAGTTTTTCAGCACAAAAATTGTGCTGAAAAGTGCCCCCCTCGGCTTATACACGAGTCAGTGACGGCTCAGAGTGTGTGGGGCCGGTGTCCGGGGGCTGGAGGAGGTGGGGGAGGCTGTACAATGAGCGGGCAGTCACGTGCTCCCGCTCATTAGTGCAATGCAATATGCACTGCATCCCCCTGTCCATCAGCGGCAGGGGGAGCGGTGCATATTACATTGCTGTCAGCGCTCCTCGCCCCCCTTGGGGTAGTATACAGCAGTGCCCCCCTGTGGGTATACACATCCCCCCCCCCCGTGGTAGTATACAGCAGTGCCCCCCCTGTGGGTATACACCCCCCCCCCCCGTGGTAGTATACAGCAGTGCCCCCCTGTGGGTATACACAGCCCCCCTGGGGTAGAATACAGCAGTGCCCCCCCTGTGGGTATACACAGCCGCCCCCCCGTTGCTGCCGCACACCTGTAAAAAGAAGCGCTTTCATACTTATCCTCCTGCTGTCACCGCGCGCATCCTCCGCTCTCCTTGCAACCTGGCGTCCATCCACGTGACTGTGCACAAATAATGACGTCATTATTTGTGCGCGGTCATATGGATGGACGCCGGTGCAAGGAGAGCGGAGGATGCGCGCGGTGACAGCAGGAGGATAAGTATGAAAGCACTTCTTTTTACAGGTGTGCGGCGCACAGGGGGCGGCGTGTATACCACGGGGGGCCCTGGTATACTACCAGGGGGCTGTGTATACCCACAGGGGGGCTGCTCTATCTACACGGGGGGGGCTGTGTATATCCACAGGGGCACTGCTTATACTACCCCAGGGGGGGGCTGTGTATACCCACAGGGGGGGCACTGCTGTATACTACCACAGGGGGGGGCTGTGTATACCACAGGGGGGCACTGCTGTATACTACCCCAGGGGGGGCTGTGTATACCCACAGGGGGGGCACTGCTGTATACTACCCCAGGGGGGCCTGTGTATACCCACAGGGGGGGGCACTGCTGTATACTACCCCAGGGGGGGGCTGCTGTAGACTACCACAGGAGAGGGGCTTTTGTATATACCTCTGTGGCTGCTGTATACTACCACAGGGGAGGGGCTGCTGTATATACCTCTGTGGCTGCTGTATACTACCACAGGGGGGCTGCTGTATAATACCACAGGGGAGGGGCTGCTGTATATACATCTGTGGCTGCTGTATACTACCACAGGGGGGCTGCTGTATACTACCACAGGGGAGGGGCTGCTGTATATACCTCTGTGGCTGCTGTATACTACCACAGGGGGGGCTGCTGTATACTACCACAGGGGAGGGGCTGCTTATATACCTCTGTGGCTGCTGTATACTACCACAGGGGGAGGCTGCTGTATACTACCACAGGGGGAGACTGCTGTATACTACCACAGGGGAGGGGCTGCTGTATATACCTCTGTGGCTGCTGTATACTACCACAGGGGGAGGCTGCTGTATACTACCACAGGGGAGGCTGCTGTATACTACCACAGGGGGAGACTGCTGTATACTACCACAGGGGAGACGTGATACTACAAGGGGAGATGCTGTATACTACCACAGGGGGAGACTGCTGTATACTACCACTGGGGAGGCTGCTGTATACGACCACTGGGGATACTGTATATACCTCTGTGGCTGCTGTATACTACCACTGGGGTGGCTGCTGTATACCACTGGGGGGGACTGTATACCTGTGCTGGGGTCCACCCTCGGCTTATACATGAGTCAATAGGTTTTCCCAGGTTTTGGGGGCAAAAGTAGGGGGGTCGGCTTATACACGGGTCGGCTTATACACGAGTATATACGGTAGATACACGCACAGAAAGTAAGTTGCTCCAACATCCAACAGTACTGTGACACCAACAATTGTTGAACACAGCTAGTAAAACACTTGCAAGACCTGACCTTTTATATGCATTTTTATTTACTATATATATATTTATTTCAGCTTAAGGAGATTTCAACAAAAATGCTAAATTGTGAAGTAGCAACATTTAGGTTCAAAACTAGTAATAAAAATGCAGCAACAGCGTGCAGTATGGTCGTAGGGTGTACGTTGTATGGTTGGTGAATTAAACAATTAAAACAAAAATATTCTTACCATCTTTTCAGTTAGCCATTAAAAGGTATCAACCACTGAGGACTCTGAGATTGCAATATATTTTACAATTAAAACAGATATTCAAAACATAAAAGGGACATTTCTTTAAAAGATTAAAAGTTTAAAAAACAAAAAACAAAAGAAACACTGTCAATTTGCTTTCAGGACAAGAGCATCTTGAAAAATTTATGTCTCAGACATAATCACCTGCTGGAAGCCCCTGTATTCAGGTGATGTGTGTATGGGTCTAATATTGGACTATAACAAAATAAAGTGTGCAGAAAAAGAAAAAAAAGACATGTTTTTTTTTTACAAAGCGCACACTTTATAATATAGACATTGGTGTATGAATTGTCTGTAGTAAGATTTTTTTATTAAGATATCAAAAAAATGACGCCTGGATTACAATGCAGGAATTATACTTTCTGTGAAACAGCCTTGGGTTCAGAATTTTGTTTTTATTGCAAAAATAGAACCGTGTTCTTTGATACTTCTTTTCTTGCTTTCAGTCTATGAAGATAAACAATGCTGTTATTGAGGAGCTGTTACTGCAGTATATCAATTCACAGTCAGAATAGCACTTTCCTACTTGAATCTTTAGATTAGTATTCACAGACTGATACTGGCACTGCCATCATATTGAGATTGGGTCTTTTTCCATACCTAGATGGAATGAGCTGGGCATTCCTATCTCTTCACTGTATAATTGTAAAATGATGCACCTTGGCAAGCCCTGATATTTTGTACTTGCTGTGATAGCCCCCCTGTTTGACTGCACTAGACCATGTCATGTGATCATTGCAGAACATTATGGGGAAGCCAGCCTGTCTGTGCCTGACGCCATTAGCCCACTCTATGAATGTTTAGCATAGTTTAAAATGGTGCTTTGCATTTTTAGAGGGGAATAATCTTCAAATTTCACAGTGTACAAATCACCATGAAATATTTTGAAAAAAAAAACACCTCCTTTTTTCATACTAAATCCTTCTTTTTATCCTTTTGATTCTAGGTTTTCTGCTATGGATGATTTCCAGCATTATGTGGAGAAGGTGCGGAGAAGGTTCTTTACAATTGTAGTTCAGGTTGCTCTAATTTGAGCTTTGAGCAAAGGCATGGTATTCTTTCACTGCATGATAATCCAAATATCAGGATAAGATCAGCCGTTAAAGGCGGTTCTGTGGGGATACTGGACAACATGCTCTTTTGAAATGTTGTCACAGATATGCTGTCAGATGTCTTTAGTTACCAGAAAATAACATATGATTTAACTAACCAGGTCTATGATAAAATGGATTCATTATTGGAGGAAGGGTTCACCTTAGTGTTTATCATGAAGAAGAACCAAAAAAAAGTATTGGTGAAATATGCAGTTTATTCTATCTTTCATGAAATACCGAAGGTGCACAAAACATGCTCCTCACTTTTAGACCTATAGTGGCAAGAAAATATTATTTAACAGACTTTTTGTACACATGGTTGTATATTCTCATCCAACCTTTTGTATTACAAACTACTAGTGATGAGCGAGTACTAAAATGCTCGGGTGCTCGAAGCTCGGACCGAGCATCCCGAGATACTCGTGTACTCGGCCCGAGTACCGAGCCCAATGTTATCCTATGGGAGACCCGAGTATTTTTATGAAATGACTGCTGGCAGCATGTAGAAACCCTAAAAATGTCACAAAAGTCTCAGAAGAGTGCTGAAATGACATGGCAACACCATGGGGAAGACCCCTGGAAGCATTTCTCACTCAAAAGTCACAGCTGTGAACAATCTTGTCCGAGTTTCACGCCAATTTTACGGAGTCACCAGAAAACCTTCCAAAATGATACCAAAATGAATATTTAGGGTGGAAATGTTAAGGGCACATACCCAATAGTGAGATACAGCTGGTGTATGTTACTTTTTGTGATTACATGAAAGATTTTACGTGAAAACATTGTGCGGCACTCCGATGTCCCTGAGAAGAGACGTACATGAAGGCCTCTTGACATAATGTGCCCATTTTGAGGAACTGGATCTATTGTAGTATTTTCCTTTGCCAGGGCAGTCCAAAATTTGGAGGTGCACCAATGCCCCTGGATAGAGACGTGCATGAGGGCCTGTAAACCTGAAGTGCCCATTGTAAGGAAGTGGGTGTATTGTAGTATAGCCTTTGACAGGGCAGCCAAAAATTGGGAGGCTCCACAATGACCCATGCATACAGACATGCATGAGGGCCTGTAAACCTCAAGTGGGTGTATGGTAGTATAGCCCTTTGGCAGGGCAGCCAAAAATTGGGAGGCTCCACATTGTCCCTGGATAGAGACGTGCAGGAGGGCCTGTAAACCTGAAGTGGGTGTAGTGTAGTATAGCCCTATGGCAGGGCAGCCAAAAATTGGGAGGCTCCACATTGTCCCTGGATAGAGACATGTAGGAGGGCCTGTAAACCTGAAGTGGGTGTATTGTAGTATAGCCCTTTGGCAGGGCAGCCAAAAATTGGGAGGCTCCACAATGTCCCATGCATACAGACATGTATGAGGGCCTGTAAACCTCAATTGGGTGTATTGTAGTATAGCCCTTTGGCAGGGCAGCCAAAAATTGGGAGGTTCAACAATGACCCATGCATACAGACATGCAGTAGGGCCTGTAAACCTCAAGTGGGTGTATTGTAGTATAACCCTTTGGCAGGGCAGCCAAAAATTGGGAGGTTCAACAATGACCCATGCATACAGACATGCATGAGGGCCTGTAAACCTCAAGTGGGTGTATTGTAGTATAGCCCTTTGGCAGGGCAGCCAAAAATTGGGAGGTTCAACAATGACCCATGCATATAGATATGCAGTAGGGCCTGTAAACCTCAAGTGGGTGTATTGTAGTATAGCCCTTTGGCAGGGCAGCCAAAAATTGGGAGGTTCAACAATGACCCATGCATACAGACATGCATGAGGGCCTGTAAACCTCAAGTGGGTGTATTGTAGTATAGCCCTTTGGCAGGGCAGCCAAAAATTGGGAGGTTCAACAATGACCCATGCATATAGATATGCAGTAGGGCCTGTAAACCTCAAGTGGGTGTATTGTAGTATAGCCCTTTGGCAGGGCAGCCAAAAATTGGGAGGTTCAACAATGACCCATGCATACAGACATGCATGAGGGCCTCAAAACATTTTTCCAAGTGAAAAGGAGCGGGTCTCCTGTCGTTGTAATGCCCATTCTAAAAGAATGGGCGAAATAATTTACCACTGCGGGTATACCTCAAACAACAGCCTAACTATTGTAACGGTCATCATGGTGGCTCATGAGGAGAAGGAGGAGCTGTCCAGCGATTAGCCAAAGTCCAGAAGTGTGTAATCATGGGTGAGTGGAGGTACATGGCAAATTCCCATAAAAAAATTTAAAATCAGTTGTCATTTGTTGGTGGTGTGGTGAAGTCTGGCCCAATCCAACCCTTGTTCATCTTGATCAGAGTCAGCCTGTCAGCATTTTCAGTTGACAGGCGGGTGCGTTTATCAGTAATGATTCCACCTGCGGCACTGAAAACACGCTCTGACAATACACTAGCGGCAGGGCAGGCCAGGACGTCCAAGGCGTAGAGAGCCAATTCATGCCACGTGTCCAGCTTGGAGACCCAATAATTGAAAGGCACAGAGGAATCTCGCAGTACAGTTGTTCGATCTGCAAGGTACTCCTTCAGCATCTGGCCAAACTTAGCATTTCTTGTGGCACTACCCGCACCTCAGGGGCTGTGCTCCGTGAGGGGCTGAGAAAACTGTCGCACATCGTAAAGACTGTTCCCCTACCTCTGGCGGATTGGACTTGTGCCCCTCTCGGCCGTACGCCTTGGTTGTCCACCGATTCCTGACCTATGCCGCTAGCGTTTTGTGAGGGGAATGATTTGCCTACTTCTGTGACTATGGCCTTCTGGAACTGCTGCATTTTGGCTGACCTCTCCACCTCAGGAATGAGAGACATAAAGTTCTCCTTGTAGCGTGGGTCTAAGAGTGTTGCCAACCAGTACTGATTGTCGGACAAGATGTTCTGAACGCGAGGGTCACGAGCTAGGCAGTTTACCATAAAGTCAGCCATGTGCGCCAGACTCTTAACAGCCATCACTTCAGTATCCAGACCAACACGATGACTGAACATGCTGTCCTCCTCCTCCTCCTCCTCCTCCTCCTCATCTCCCCTGTCCTCTGGCCAGCCACGCTGAATCGAGGGTATGACTGGTGTGCATGTTATATCCTCAATTTGGCCAGAGAGTGGCTCCATGTCTTCATCTCTCCTCGTCATAGTCCTCCACTGCACGTTGTGATGAGATGAGGCTGGGCTGTGTGTTTTCACCCACACCCACTACTGTTTCTTGCTCCAAGTCATCGCGCTCGGCCTGCAATGCATCCTCTTTGATTTTCAGCAGAGACCGTTTTAGAAGGCAGAGTAGTGGTATGGTGACGCTAATAATGGCGTCATCGCCGCTCACCATCTTGGTGGAGTCCTCAAAGTTTTGGAGGACGGTACATAGGTCCGACATCCATCTACCACTCCTCAGGTGTTATGTGTGGAGTTTGACCCATTTCATGACGGCTTAGGTGATGCAGGTAGTCCACAACTGCCCTCTTCTGCTCACATATCCTGACCAACATGTGCAGAGTTGAATTCCAACGCGTGGGGACATCACACACCAGTCTGTGGGCCGGAAGACGCAAACGGCGCTGAAAGCCAGCAAGGCCAGCTGAAGCAGCAGGTGACTTGCTAAAATGTGCAGACAGACGGCGAACTTTTACCAGCAGTTCAGACAGCTCTGGGTATGACTTTACAAACCTCTGAACCACCAGGTTGAGCACATGGGCCACGCATGGAACATGCGTCAGCTGGCCTCGCCTCAAAGCTGCCACCAGGTTCCGGCCATTGTCCCACATGACCTTTCCTGGCTTTAGGTTCAGAGGTGTGAGCCAGTGATCTGCCTGCTGTTTCAGAGCTGTCCACACCTCTTCTGCAATTGTTGGGTTTGTCACCTATGCAGACTAGCTTCAGCACAGCCTGTTGCCGCTTTGCAGAGGCAGTGCTGCAGTGCTTCCAGCTTGGGACTGGTGTGGAGGGTACAGTGGATGAGGATGCGCAGGAGGAGGAGGCTGAGGAGCATGACATTCCGGAGCTGTAGAGTGTCGGTGAAACCCTGACAGAGGTAGGGCCTGCTATCCTTGGTGTGGGAAGGACGTGTTCCGTCCCTCGCTCAGACTGGGTCCCAGCCTCCACAATATTAATCCAGTGTGCCGTCAAGGAGATGTAGCGGCCTTGCCCACAAGCACTTGTCCACGTGTCTGTGGTTAGGTGGACTTTGGCTGAAACAGCGTTGTTCAGGGCACGTGTGATGCTGTTGGACACGTGGTTATGCAATGCGGGGATGGCACATCTGGAGAAATAGTGGCGGCTGGGGACCGAGAAACGTGGCACAGCAGCCCCCATCAGGTCGCGGAATGCTTCCGTCTCCACCAGCCGGAAAGGCAACATTTCTAGTGCTATGAGTCGCGAAATGTGATAATTCAGGACTGTGGCATGTGGGGCGTTGGCAGCGTATTTGCGCCTGCGTTCAAATGTTTGCTGAATGGATAATTGAACGCTGCGCTGGGACAAGCACGTGCTTGATGCTGGTGTTATTTGTGCGTGGGCAACTTCAGGTGCAGGGCCGGAGGCTTGTTGCGGCCAGCATGGACAGGGGATTGGTTCGCACGCACAACACGCGAAGACGTAGCAGTGACATCAGCAAGCACCGCTCCTCGACTCTGTTGTACTTCCCACAAAGTCGGGTGCTTGGCTGACATGTGCCTGATCATGCTGGTGGTGGTCAGGCTGCTAGTTTTCGTACCCCTGCTGATACTGGCATGGCAGGTGTTGCAAATGGTCTATTTAGAGTCTTCAGGAGCCAACTTAAAAAACTCCCAGATTTTGGAAGACCGAACATTTGCACAGGCACCTTGAGTCGTGTTGGTGTTCCGGGGAACATTTGGCTGCCTTCTGCCTGCGGACACGACCCTGCTTCGTACTGCCTGTTGGGATGCTACACCTCCCTCCCCCTGTGCACTGCTGGCCTCGCTCTGCATATCCTCCTGCCATGTTGGGTCAGCTACTGGATCATCCACCACGTCTTCTTCCTCTTCCGCACCCTGATCCTCCTCCTGACTTCCTGGCAATTGTGTCTCATCATCGTCCACCCCTTGTTGAGACACGTTGCCAACTTTCCGTTTGTGAGAACGTGGCTGCTCAAATATTTGGGCATCTGTACATACCATCTCCTCATCACCCACTTCAAGAGGAGCTGGCGACAGGCCAGATTCTGCGAATGGATACGTGAACAGCTCTTCCGAGTGTCCTAGTGTGGGATCAGTAATGTCCATGGACGTGTACTCGTCCTGGTGGTAGGAAGGAGGATCAGGTTGGGAAATGTGCGGTGCAGTATCACGGCTACTGACACTTGACTGTGTGGAAGACAGGGTGTTTGTGGAGGTGCCCATCTGACTTGAAGCATTATCCGCTATCCAAGTAACAACCTGTTGACACTGGTCTTGGTTCAAGAGCGGTGTACTGCTGCGGGCCCCAAGAATTTGGGACAGGACGTGCGAGCGAGGAGATGTGCCCCTATGTTGTTGCGAAATTAGTGCTTGCACACGACCTCAGCCTCTGCCTGCACCACCATCACGTCCACTTCCTTGTTCCTTGCCAACGCCCTTGCCAACGCCCTTGCGCATTTTGCCTGTATACAGCGACTACTGTCTGGTGACTGTTGAGGTCACAGGAGATTAGGATTTTAGTCCCTAACCTATATTAAGGTAGTAAGTACACCAGTCTGGTGACAGTTCAGATCACAGGAGAGTAGGATTTTAGTCCCTAACCTGTATTAAGGTAGTAAGTACACCAGTCTGGTGACTGTAATGGTCACAGATTATTAGGATTTTAGTCCCTAACCTGTATCAAGGTAGTAAGTACACCAGTCTGGTGACAGTTCAGATCACAGGAGAGTAGGATTTTAGTCCCTAACCTGTATTAAGGTAGTAAGTACACCAGTCTGGTGACTGTAATGGTCACAGATTATTAGGATTTTAGCCCCTAACCTGTATAAAGGTAGTAAGTACACCAGTCTGGTGACAGTCCAGATCACAGGAGAGTAGGATTTTAGTCCCTAACCTGTATTAAGGTAGTAAGTACACCAGTCTGGCGACAGTTCAGATCACAGGAGATTAGGATTTTAGTCCCTAACCTGTATTAAGGTAGTAAGTACACCAGTCTGGTGACTGTAATGGTCACAGATTATTAGGATTTTAGTCCCTAACCTGTATCAAGGTAGTAAGTACACCAGTCTGGTGACAGTTCAGATCACAGGAGAGTAGGATTTTAGTCCCTAACCTGTATTAAGGTAGTACGTACACCAGTCTGGTGACAGTT
The DNA here is from genome assembly GCA_033576535.1 of Allobates femoralis. Lineage (NCBI taxonomy): Eukaryota > Metazoa > Chordata > Amphibia > Anura > Aromobatidae > Allobates > Allobates femoralis. The sequence goes on along the minus strand of JARQOC010000005.1, from coordinate 422,370,422 downwards.
CAGATCACAGGAGATTAGGATTTTAGTCCCTAACCTGTATTAAGGTAGTAAGTACACCTGTCTGGTGACTGTAATGGTCACAGATTATTAGGATTTTAGTCCCTAACCTGTATCAAGGTAGTAAGTACACCAGTCTGGTGACAGTTCAGATCACAGGAGAGTAGGATTTTAGTCCCTAACCTGTATTAAGGTAGTAGGTACACCAGTCTGGTGACAGTTCAGATCACAGGAGAGTAGGATTTTAGTCCCTAACCTGTATTAAGGTAGTAAGTACACCAGTCTGGTGACAGTTCAGATCACAGGAGAGTAGGATTTTATTCCCTAACCTGTATTAAGGTAGTAAGTACACCAGTCTGTTGACAGTTCAGATCACAGGAGAGTAGGATTTTAGTCCCTAGCCTGTATTAAGGTAGTAAGTACACCAGTCTGGTGACAGTTCAGATCACAGGAGATTAGGATTTTAGTCTCTAACCTGTATTAAGGTAGTAAGTATACCAGTCTGGTGACTGTAATGGTCACAGATTATTAGGATGTTAGTCCCTAACCTGTATCAAGGTAGTAAGTACACCAGTCTGGTGACAGTTCAGATCACAGGAGAGTAGGATTTTAGTCCCTAACCTGTATTAAGGTAGTAAGTACACCAGTCTGGTGACAGTTCAGATCACAGGAGAGTAGGATTTTAGTCCCTAACCTGTATTAAGGTAGTAAGTACACCAGTCTGGTGACAGTTCAGATCACAGGAGAGTAGGATTTTAGTCCCTAACCTGTATTAAGGTAGTAAGTACACCAGTCTGGTGACTGTAATGGCCACAGGAGAGTAGGATTTTTGTCCCTAACCTGTATTAAGGTAGTAAGTACACCAGTCTGGTGACTGTAATGGTCACAGGAGAGTAGGATTTGTGTCCCTAACCTGTATTAAGGTAGTAAGTACACCAGTCTGGTGACTGAAATGGTCACAGAAAAGCTTGGATTCAGATCTGGATCACCCTGCCTATATCCTCCTAGATTAGTCCTGAGAAGGACTGTTGTGGTCAGCAGCAGCAGTTTGCAGCCCTGCTCCGGATCTAAATATGAGGGCCGCAAATCTGTCCCTAAGCAGCAGCAGACACTCTCCCTACACTCACTGTCTGGATGCCTGTGTGCAGAGCACAGCGCGGCCGGGTCTTATAAAGGCTCGGTCACGCTGTGCAGGCCGGCCAATCACTGCAATGCCACAACTAATAGGGCTGTAGCATTGCAGTGGTCTGCCAGCCAATCCCTGCATGTGGGTTGGCTCTCAAAAGAGCGCCAACATGCAGAGATGACGACCACGAGCACAGCACGAGTATCGCGAGATTACTCGGTGCTCGCCGAGTAGCCCGAGTACAGTGATACTCGTGCGAGTACCGAGCAGCGCAGAGCATACTCGCTCATCACTACAAACTACCAATTATGAAAAGTACACAATACAATTGTTGTATATCATGAATAACTTGCATTGGACAAATAATTACCATTGGATATCAAGTGAAGTGGTTTCCTTGTATCCCTCCATTTCCATAACACTGCTCTATTTGCCCTCACATTTCATCTGCACAAATACAGTCAGTTTTCCCATGAATTAATCAATGTAATTTTGTTGATGACATGGTTACTGCTTTCTAACAATTTTTTTTCTGTTAATATAACTTTTTATTTGCAGATACAAGGTTACCTGATGGGTGCCAGATTCTACATATCTGGCAAACCTTTATATAGTCTTGTATGTACTATCCAATCCCTTTTTAATTTCATTATTTGGTATGGTAGATACATAGACAACCTACTGCACATATGATCAGGAGAATTAGATGATGATCCACCTTCCATTTTTTCAGAGATTTTAAACATGAATAGTGCCAATCTTCAATTTGTTACTAATTTTAATAAACATACTATCTCTTTTCTTGATGTGCAATTGAGAAATAATTGTATCACCAATATCCGAAATTAGTTACAGGTAATCCTATTTTACAGAGTCAACAACAGCATCCACTGAGAGAGGGGATCTGCCCATAGGAACTGGAAACCTACAGATAAAAAGGGTTGGTCCCCCTTGCTTCCTCAGTTGGTTACAGAGAATTTGGAGTAACCGCCTTAACCGTATAAATACATGAATATCTTGATTAGTATATCAGAATACCCTCACCATGTGAGAGTTCACACAAACACCCTTTCTGAAATGCATGAAACTGGTGAATAATAATAATGATAATAATAATTACGGGGTGGGAAGTGAGTGGGTGCTGTCGTGGACTCCATAAAATACGATTACTGGTAAGTAATCTCGGATTTTCCTATCACCACGACAGCACCCACTGAGAGACTTTCAGAGACCATCACCTGGGAGGAACCACAGTATTGAGAACTGATCTCCTGAAATCAAGGTCAGATGAAGAAGACAAATCAAGGTGATAGTGTATGAAGAAGGTGGAAGGTGAGGCCCAAGTTGCCACCTTACAAATTAACTCTATAGAGACATCAGCCCTTTCAGCCCAGGAAGAAGACAAGACACTTGTGGAGTGAGCTCTTTGCCATCTGGAAGATTCTCACCTTTGGCTGAGTAGGCTGAGATTTCCAACTTTGGAGAAGAGTGGATACCAAGGCATTAGAAAATCCTTTCTACCTTAGCAGCTGCCTCTCAAATTCCTTGCCGTCAAATGGAGACCTTCCACTTGAGGATGACGGAATGAATCCTGAGAGAGCAGCTCCGAACCTGTTGGTAGGATCCAAGGGTTGGTTACAGACAGAGCTCTCAGCCATGAAAAACAAGGCCTCCTGGGCCAGAAAGGAGCAATGAGGATCACTCTCGCTCCTTTCTCCCTGATCTTCCTGAGGACTAAAGGGATCAGACACATCGAGGAAAAGGCATAGGCTAGATTGTAAATTCATGGCACATGTAAAGCATCCACCACCTCTGGGTGATCTGTAGAGCATCCACCACCTCTGAGAAGCAAACCGTCTGACCTGTCTGTTGCTCCTGGTTGCAAATAGATCTATCTCGGGGACTCCTCACAGTCGTACTATTTATCTGAAAATCTGTCTGTTCAAGACCCACTCCCCTTGGTGAAGAGAATGATGACTGAGATAATCGGCCCTGATGTTGTCTATCCCCCTGATGTGCAGGGCTGACAGAAAGAAGAAATGCCTCTCTGCTAGTAGAAAAAAGCTCTTCTGCATTGGACATCAGAGAAGGTGACCTAGTACCCCCTGGTGGTTTAGCTAGGCAACCACTGTGGTATTGTTGGTCTGGATTCTCAAATGGGAGTTCTGAAGGCAGTGTAGAAACCTGAAGAGGACATATTTGACTGCCTTCAATTCCTTCAAATTCAAAGAGCCTATTGCATCTCCTGTCATCCACCGACCTTGGACTAGGTGATCTCCTACATGAGCCGCCACCCTGAAGGACTGGTGTCTGTTGTGACTATGGAGTCCGGTGTTATGAACCATGGAACGTGTGTGGACATGTGAACTGGATCTAGCCACCAATTCAGAGAATCTACTGTAGATGCTGATAGACACATCCTGTTGCCTAGATGTCCCTGCAGGACCTCGTCTGCTCTGAGAATTTTGTATTGTAGACTTCTTGTGTGAAATTGTGCCCAATGGACTGCGGGGATGCAGGAAGTGAGAGTTCCCATCAGGGACATAGCGTGTCTTAGAGACAGTTCTGGGTTGTTCACTACCCTTCAGACTTTGCTGATAACAGTCTAAATCTCGTCTGCAGGTAGTAAACATTGCTGAGTCACAGAGTCTAGGTGGAGACCTAGAAAACTTTGTAAGATGGAAGAAGTAAGTCTTGATTTTTTCAAGTTTATGATCCAATCCAGATCCTGCAAGGACAATATCATATGATTCAGTCAGGACGTGCATTGAGCAGCAGACTTCCCTGCTATCAGGAAGTCATCCAGTTATGGGACAACAAGAGTATCTCATTCCCACGCATGGACCATAACTTCTGCCATCACTTTTGTGAATAGGGTATAATGGTGTGCACACCGCGTAGATGGTGAGTGGAGGTGCCAACTAACAGGATTTTTTCAATCCCAGTAAATACAAATATGGATACAAAGTTGCACACTCCTTTAGATGTTTTTGATGCAAGGTTTATTATGAACAGTTAATGACCACAGATGTCAACGCGTTTCGGCTTTAACCAAAGCCTTGATCACGACAATTGGCAGGTGTAGGTCATGGAATGTTCTAGGATAAGATTGGGGATAGGCTTTTTTCAGCACGGTCCTTCTTTCAGTGATAGGTCCGCCCCTGTCAGCTCACTCCTACCAGGACTCTGACGGGGGCGGACCTATCACTGAAAGAAGGACCGTGCTGAAAAACGCCTATTCCCATTTGGGAATTATTGAAATATAGCAAACCACCTTAATCGAGCGTTCGCCACCAAGGAAAGACGCCTCTTTCCAATCTTATCCTAGAACATTCCATGACCTACACCTGCCAATTGTCGTGATCAAGGCTTTGGTTAAAGCCGAAACGCGTTGACATCTGTGGTCATTAACTGTTCATAATAAACCTTGCATCAAAAACATCTAAAGGAGTGTGCAACTTTGTATCCATATCACTTTTGTGAAGACACGTGGAGCCATGGAGAGGCCGCATGGCATTGCGGTGAACTAAAAATGTCTGACCTTGCCGTCCAGACATACTGCAACTCTTAGGAACTGCTGATGATCTTGATGGAAAGGCTGATGATAATACGTATCCTTTAGATCTAGAACAACCATGAAGCACCTGGGAAACAGAAGCCGAATTGTAGATTTTATGGACTCCATCTTAAAGATTTGAAATCTGAGGAACGAATTAACTTTCGTAAATTAATAACATTTCTAAAGGAACCATCTGGTTTCAGAACCAGGAATAAAGGGGAATAAAACCCCCTTTCCTCCTGGTCCCCAGGAACCTCTACCAAAACTCGTTTCTGCAACAGATCTATAATCTCAGTTTCCAAAGCGTGTTGTTGGACAGGGTTAGATAAAGTACTTTGAAGAAATTAATCCCTTGGGATTCTCTGGAAGTCTAGTTTTAACCCAGATGATATTAGGTCGAGAATCCACTGACTATATGAAATTTGGGTCCACTTATTATAAAAATATTTTAATCGGCCACCAACCAGGGGTCTAGATTAACGGTACTTGTGCTTGTACTTAGAGGATGAGGAACCCCTGAAGTAGGCACCTTCTGCTTCATCTCAGAGGGCTCCCATTTGGAGTTTGACGGCTGCCTTGAGAATGGCTGCTTCCTAAAGGCTTTCCTATAATTAGGAGCAGAATGTTTAGAGAAACCTTTTTTCACATCACTTGGTTTTGTCAAGATGTCATCAAGCACAGGGCCAAACAGATACTCACCCAGGTATGGCATGGCACACAGTTTGGTTTTTGCATGCACGTCCCCCTTCCATTCTTTTAGCCATAGTGCCTGATGAGCAGCATTAGATATCTGCGCAGATCTGCCCGCCAGTCTAAGCGAATGGGCTGATGCATCCTCCAGATAAGCTGAACCATTGCGGAGCTGGGGAATAGATGTCAACAGTTTATCCCTAGATGTTCCCGACTTAATTTGGTCATTCAGCTGGTCAACCCAGTCCAAACATTTCCTACTGCCAGCTACCAAGCATGCACCAGCCCATTTTCCCAGTTGTTTTTGTGGTAACAGCCTGCCTTATACTGTCCAAATTACTACACTTAAAAAGGCAGTTAGTGCCCAGCGCAAAGCAGTAGTCCAAAAATTTCCTACTGCCAGCTACCAAGCATGCTCCAGCCCATTTTCCCAGATGTTTTTGGGGTGACAGCCTACCTTCTGCTGTTCACATTACAAAAAGGCAGTTAGTGCCCTCTGTAAAGCAGTAGTCAAAACATCTCCTATTGCCTACTACAAGGCAGGCACCAGGCCATTTTCCCCGCTGTTTTTGCTGTGACAGGAAGGTAGGCTTATGTCCATGAAAGTCTGTTGAAAAACCCCAAAATACCAAAAAAAGCCTGTTAAAGGACAGGTGTGTGAACATGGACGTGGTGCTGTCAGTGGTGTGCAAGAAGGCACTGAGTCTGTGTCAAGCCAGAAGAAGCTTGATGCATCCACTAGGTTCCAGGAAAAACATCAGGGTCTGGAACGTAAACGTGCATAGGAACCAGAAGAGCGAGCACAGATTCTGTCTTGGATAGTAGACAAAACCTCTACATATTTGTCAAGTAGCATCAAATCTTCCACGACAAAACAGTCTACTGTCGATGCACAAAAGGCTGGCCTATCCAATCCTGAAGCTGGTTCTCCTTCCTCCCACCATTAAAAGTCACAGGAGAAATATGACCCCAAGCTTGGCCACTCCGAGGATCTGTTTGGTACGTATCCTTTGGTTGGAACTGGCCTATCACCGTGCACCATTGAAGAGGGACAAGAGGAGATGGCGTGCATTGATGCTGAAGTATTTGAGGACCTACAGTTAAAAGAAAGCCACTTGGAGGAATGTCATTTACTGTCTCTAGAGGTGGAGGCTGATGATGATGAGACACAGTTGCCATCAGGCCAGCCTACAATGTCAACTGGGAAGGAGGATAAGCTGGAAGACGAGTTGGTAGATGATGAGTCCACTGATCGGCCTGGACCGTTGGCACGCATTGCCATGACAGCAACACAGTGGAAAATGGATATGTAACACCAACACAGGCACCAAGCGGTCGTGGTCTCCCCAGAGTGAAAACTGGATCAACTGTTTCCAAGATCACCCCCACTGTGGGCCAAGTCAGGCAAGGGGGCGCTGAGCTGCTGTGTGGAATTTTTTGTCTGAAAGTCCTTCAGAGAAAAACATTGTAGTCTGTAACATCTGCTACACCAAGTTGAGCAGAGGCCAGGGCAAAGGCAACATGAGCACCACCAGTAAGCGAAACCACATGGCAGTCAAGCACCCCAGTATGTGGGCGGAACACCAGGGTACCAAATCTGTGTCTGGAGAGGCCGAATGGCATTGCGGTGAACTAAAAATGTCTGACCTGGCCATCCAGACATACTGCACCTCTTAGGAACTGCTGATGATCTTGATGGATAGGCTGATGATAATACGTATCCTTTAGATCTAGAACAGCCATGAAGCAACTGGGAAACAGAAGCCGAATTGTAGATTTTATGGACTCCATCTTAAAGGTTTGAAATCTGAGGAACGAGTTCAACTTTCGTAAATTAATAATATTTCCAAAGGAACCATCTGATTTTAGAACCAGGAATAAAGGGGAATAAAAGCCTTTCCCTCCTGGTCCCCAGGAACCTATACCAAAACTCGTTTCTGCAACAGATCTATAATCTCAGTTTCCAAAGCGTGTTGTTGGACAGGGTTAGATAAAGTACTTTGAAGAAAAGAATCCCTTAGGGATTCTCTGGAAGTCTAATTTTAACCCAGATGATACTAGTTCGAGAATCCACTGACTAGATGAAATTTGGGTCCACTTATTATAAAAATATTTTAATCGGCCACCAACCAGGGGTCTAGATTAATGGTATTTGTGCTTGTTCTTAGTGGAGGAGGAACCCCTGAAGTAGGCATCTTCTGCTTCGTCTCAGTCTGAGTCATTTAGAGTCTGATGTCTGCCTTGAGAATGGCCTCTTCCTAAAGGCTTTCCTATAATTAGGACAGGAGGTTTAGGGAAAGTTTTTTTCACTTCACCTGCTTTTGTCAAGATGTCATCAAGCACAGAACCAAACAGGTACTCACCCTTGCATAGCATGGCACACAATTTGTTTTTTTGCATGCACGTCCCCCTTCCATTCTTTTAGCCATAGTGCCTGACGAGCAGCATTGGATATCTGTGCAGATCTGGCAGCCATCGAATCGACTGATGCATCCTCCAGATAAGCTGAACCATTGCGGAGCTGAGGAATAGAGGTCAACAGTTTATCCCTAGATGTTCCTGACTTAATCTGGTCCTCCAGCTGGTCAACCTAGTCCAAAGATTTCCTACTGCCAGCTACCAAGCATGCACCAGCCCATTCTCCCAGTTGTTTTTGTGGTAACTGCCTGCCTTATGCTGTCCACATTACTACACTTAAAAAGGTGGTTAGTGCCTAACGCAAAGCAGTAGTCCAAACATTTCCTACTGCCAGCTACCAAGCAGGCACCAGCCCATTTTCCGAGATGTTTTTGAGGTGACAGCCTGCCTTCTGCTGTGCACATTACAAAAAGGCGGTTAGTGCCCTCCGTAAAGCAGTAGTCAAAACATCTTCTATTGCCTACTACAAAGCACACACCAGGCTATTATCCCCGCTGTTTTGGCTGTGACAGGTAGGTAGGGTTGTGCCATCCACACCTGAAAATCTGTCAACAAAACCCAAAATGTCAAAAAAGCCTGTTGTTAAAGGACAGGTACGTGGACATGGCCGAGGTGTTGTCAGTGGTGCGCAAGAAGGCACTGAGTCTGTGTCAGGACAGAAGAAGTTTGATGCATCTACTAGGTTCCTGGAAAAATTTCCAAGTCTGGAACGTAAATGATGCGGCCAGGGCTAGGGGTATTCGAACACCGGGACTGATGGCAGCTTGGGATGGAAAGATCACAGATGGTCGGGATCCCGGTTCCATGACCTGGTGATCATTTCAAGTAGATGGTGGTGGGGTAGTAGGGAGTATTTACAGGGGATCGTGACGCCACCTTTAGTTCCCGGTAATATAGTACCGGAGCTAAAAGCCGGCCACTGAGGGGATGGTGGGTGCAGCAAAGTGTGGGACAGCTCCCTACAGGTGGAGCTATTACCTCAGGGCAGCGGTGATGGAGTGTGAATGAGGGGAGAAATTGTAGGTTATGGTTTTGCAGTTCTTACCCCTCTGCTGAGCAGCTGGTGGTGTTGAGCCCTCCTGGCACCGGCAGAAAGAATAACGGAAACCAGTTCAAGTTTAACTCCACTTTACTGGGTACCGGTAGATGGCAAAACGAGACACGGTACAGTTTGGTTTCAAGGGTGGATGTTGCCAGCTCAGGGTCCCCCTTATGGATTCTCTAGATATTCGCATTCTGTGTCTTTCAGGGTCTCCTTTCTTCCTCACTTCTAAGACCCTCGCATAGCTCTCCCGCCAGTCCCACGGTTTGTATCTATCAGGCAAGGTTTGTGCCCCACAGGTTCGGATAGGAAGCCCGAGAGCTAGTAAAGCCTCCTTCCGGCACCGCAATTTATGGCCCTTCTCCTGTAGTGTCTTGAACTGGTTCTCGGCCCTGAGGGGCGAGGTACCTTGTGGTGCTGACAGCAACCCGGTTTCTATGGGCCTGCAGCTCGTCAGTCTGCAGATAGAGCTGAACTTCTATCTGCCTCGGCTTCCTGCATTGCCGGTATTCCCCCAACATGACCAGCCGGCTCCAACCACTTGACGATGGGGTTCCCTCTTGTCAACTGGGCTGTCAGGCCTGTCCTTCCCGACTGCCTTCCAGCACTGTCTGACTAACTAAGCTTTCCCTCCTACTACTCTATCCTAGGCTCCACCTCCACCCTCCTGTGGCCTACTAAATTACCGGCTTCCCTATTCTAAGTGGTGTGGTCCTAATTGGGTGTAAGTACAGACTCCATAGGTTTAACCTGAACTAGCAACTTACAGGGAAAAAAAGAAATAGACACAGTGTAATACTTCCACATAAACGTGCATGGAAACCAGAACGGCGAGTGCAGATTCTCTCTTGGATAGTAAACAAAACCTCTACACATTTGTCAAGCAGCAACAAATCTTCCACGACCAAACAGTCTACTGTCAGTACACAAAAGGCTGGCCTATCCAATCCTGAAGCTGGTTCTCCTTCCTCCCGCCATTATCAGTCACAGAAGAAATATGACCCCAAACTTGGCCACTCCGAGGATCTGTTTGGTACGTATCCTTTGGTTGGCTCTGGCCTATCACCGTGCAGCATTGAAGAGGGACAAGAGGAGGTGGCATGCATTGATGCTGAAGTACTTGAGGACCTACAGTCAAAAGAATGCCACTTGGAGGAATGTCATTTACTGTCTCTAGAGGTGGAGGCTTCCTCTCTCCCCGCCTCCTGCTTCTCATCCTTTGCACACTTACCTTCCCCATCACTGCCAAGATGCCAGCTGTTCAGCACCGCATTGGCAAAGTGACAACAAGCTTTGCTGAAGCTGATCTGTGTAGGTCAGAAACCATATACTGCAGCAGAGCTGTGGCAAGCTTTAAAACAACAGCAGCGATCAGTGGCTCTCCCCACTGCACCTCCAACCCCTGTCTGGTCGTCTGCAATAATTGGCATAACCTGGTAGCATATTTAAAGGTCAGCAAGCAGGTATACATGCCATGCATGAATTACGTGCTGAACCTAGTAGTTCAGAAATTTCTGAAAACTTACCCTGACTTGCTGAACCTCCTTTCCACCATCCCTCTACCACTATGGCTGCTCCTATAGCACTGCAAACGCGCTTGAATTTGCCAAGTCACTGACTTATTTGCGACCTGCCCACGAGGTGGAACTCTACCTATCATATGTTGGCGAGGATTAGTGAGCAGCAGAGGGCAATAGCTGAATACTAGCTGCAACACGCCCATCAGATTGAGAGTCGGCCACCACACAACTGTCGAGTGGGTGTGGATCGCTGACATTTGTGAGGTTCTTGAGAAAATTTAATACTGTACTAACCTATTTTCAGCGAAAGCATGCTGCTGCTGTGTCTCTTGAAACAATCACTGCATAATCTCAAAGAGAAGCGCTGAGTAACCAGCTGGTTGGTCTGGAGACAGATTTCCCAATGGGTGATACTGCCCAGCCCAGCCAATATTCTGAGGCAACATTGGGTGATGATGAGGAAGGTGAGGAGGATGAGGAGGGAGAGGGCTTGTCTTTCTGTGCTACCTAAGGGACTCCTAATGCTACAGAGCGTACACTCAATCCAAGCTTCATGTCTGTCTAGCCTGAATGGTTTGGAGAGGAGAAGGTGGAGGTGGTGAAGGAGGAGGCGAGTCAGCATAAGGAGAGGATGGGTAGTGGTCCTACTGTTGGGGATACAGAAGATTTGCCTTTTGCCAGCTTGGCTCACATGGCACAGTTCATGTGTAACTGTGTGGCAAGACTATCGCATGATAACCAAAATGTACAACCTTTACTGGATGGCCACCCTTCTCGATCCACGGAATAAGAAGAAATGTCCTTCTCTCCTTTTGGAGTCACCAAAGAGTTTTACAATGGAATCCTTCAAAAAAGTCGTTAGAGATCAGTTGCTGAAAACATCACCCTGAGACAATGCTGGTGGCAGACGTACTGGCTCTTTTCAACACCAAGGGATAATGGGGAGAGACACAAACACCAGGTCCAACAGAGGTGGGGGAAAAATGTTCACAAACTGGGTAATTTTCAATAAACCAGCACACCAGCAAGGGCTATCTGTGCCTGTAACAATGCCAAGGAAGGATTAGTTGCAGAACATGGTCAAGGGGTACCTAAGTGACCATACGTGCATCCTTTCTGACTCTTCAGTTCCCTTTAATTATTGGGTGTCCAAGCTGAACACTTGGCCCAACATCTCCCTATATGCCTTGGAGGTCCTGGCCTGTCTGGCCACTGGTGTAATGTCAGAGTGTATTTTCAGTTCTGCTAAGTAAATCATCCCTGATAGGCGAACACGCCTCTCTACGGAAAATTCAGACTGACTTACTCTACTTACCAATGAGAAGCTGGCGGGTGCTGAAGAGGAAGTCGTCGCCCCGGAAAGGAGGGACAGGAAACCAGATGTGGAGCAGTCGCCAGAGACGGAAGAAGAGGACGCCGAGGAGTGTGCTGCGGTCGAAAGAACTGAAGTGATCCCGGAGGGCCCACGGAACGTACCAGTGGAGGAACCTGGCCAGGGAGAGAGCAACAGTGATCGAGGCAGCATGGCAGAAGGCGGCAGAGAGTGTCTGGAGATCTGAAACACCCGGAGGGGTGTAATGCAGCTGCTGCCCCTACAGATGACCAGGACCCAAGCGGAGCAGAGGACCCAGATTCGAATCGACGTGCAGCAAAATCTGCAGTCTTGGTCTTTGCAACCCGGCTGGGTTGGTGCCTCCAACAGTTGTCCCCGGAACGAGGAAGAATGCCGCACCATGACCCTGATTGATGTGTCCATTCCCGAGCTGCACCGCGCCCTGTCCCAAGAGTGGACTGACCCACTAGGAGCCCTGGAAGAGGGATGGTTACTGCTGCCGGAGCCCCTGATACCTGCACCTGTAACACCAGAGGTGAGAGGGGAACAGCTCCGATGCTGGTGGGAGAGGAGTGAGACCTGTAATGACCTCATGGGTTTCCTTGGGGACCTGGACGGCCCAGTAGGCCCTGCAAAGCTGATCACCTGGGAATAATATCTTAGACGATGCATACGCCGATGGGAAAAAGAGGAGATAGAACGGCAAGTACAAAAACAGATTGTGATCGCCCGCACTAAAGAGGCAAAGGCAGAGGCTCGTCAAGACCGAGAAGTGCGCAGATCCCCACGGCATCAGGGACAAATAGTTAAAATTGAGTATAAAGGATTCTCCTTTGTGCGTGAACCCGATGCGCGAAGAGACATTTTTATAAACAGGCGTGATGTAGAAGCGCATCTTCCTGAACAACACACGGACAGGAAAGTGACCGTCGGAGAATGGGTCTCCTACAACGTGGTACAAGGAGAGAGAGGTCCTTGTGGGGTCCAAGTAAGACGGTTATCTTTAGAAACATCGGAAGAAGACCTCCCATCCTTAGAGGATCCTGAACTTGATCCAGTTGTTTACCCGGATCCACCAGTTCACACGGATCCAATAGCTAACACGGGTTCTACAAAGTCTACAGCAGATGCAGCTACCCAGACGCCCAGCAGTTTCCTGCTAGTTGAAGCCCTGCAAGAACTGGAACTGTTTCCCAAGAGAGCTCCACAAGTGCTTCCGTGGAAAGTGTAGAAAAAGCAACAGAAGTGAAGACCCGGATCCTGCTGTACCAGAACTGTAAGTGTGAATGGGATGTGATCCTTGATGGCTCCATCCCAATCCTGAGTAAATGATAGCCTTTTCCCCTTTTTGTCTTTTTATATGTTTGATGAACATTTGATGCCATGGACAGTGACTTGGTATAAACTTTCGCTGTATATAGTTGAGCACACGGTATGCTCCCAATTGGTTTTAAGACCAGGTTGCACATAGAGACTGTGCAGAGAACTTGAACTGAACTTGCAAGGTGCTTTTGAACGTTTTTTGAAGCACTTGTTCCCCTTTTGAACATTTTTGCACTTTTGAAGAACTTTTATACTTTTATGCTGAAAAGTAATGTTTTAGAGAATAATATAAATATTTAAATGTGAAGTTTAGCTCTTAACCCGGTAGACCATGTCCAGAAGGGTGGAGGAACTGAATTGACCCCCATGCACATTAAGTTAGGTAAAACAAGTGCCTGGGTGTGGTGTAGCGAATCCAGGCCTCCTAAGCAGAAACACCCGTGGACTAATGTAAATAGTTAATGTAACGTTACAAGTCCCAAGCCTCCTTGTGTAGTGAAGAACCAAGAATGCTTAATGTTATTGGTGTTTAAAAAAAAATAAAATGCCTTTTTCAGGGGATCCATGCCGGACGGCGTGGGTACACGCCGGTTTAACTCTGGTGGAATGTGGCACCCCTGTGACCAGGGTGGCCACATAAGGAACTGCAGCCAGGCAGAAGGATAGATGGTTTGTACAGCAAACACCCTCACAGACACACACACACCACTAGAGGCAGCACCCAACCCGGAGCCCGGGACTCTAGGCGGGCAAGGGGTGGTGAGTTTAGAGAGAGAGTGGGTGGGAAAGAATATAGATCAGGTGACAGAGAGCACAAATAGAGGAGGAAGGAGTTAGTAGGCCAGAGTGAGCCGAGCAGCACAGACATCAGAAAGACAGGAACACATCCCGGTGGGGTTGGGCTTGATGGAGATGCAGAATCCACAGAGTCACAGAAACCATGGAGAGAAAGCTCGTCCATAGCCGGCATCCCAGGGAAGTGTGAGGGAAGTGTGAGGAAAGAGACCGGGCCAGCAGTACCGGGTCCAAGGAACACGGCAGCACCGACCAACTACCGGCGGAGTACTTTTCCCTAGTTTGGACTGGAATCACACGTGTTAGATGGAGTCTGGTAACGCCTTGCAAGATAGGGTTACTGCAGACTAGGCACACACCAGAGTTTCGGCTCTGAGGGGAACAGAGATTCCGTACCGGCTTCCCAGATTAACCGACGGGGAGCTCTAACTCCAGGTTGGAGTTCCCACAACAAGGATTGAAGGCACAGCAGCAACCACGAGGACCCACAAGGGTCCGAGCTGCCACCATACAACCCGGGGAGACAACAGAGAGAGAGAAACAACAGCCTGGAAGGACTTAGGAGGAGTGAGGGGTCTCAGAGTGACAGCCTGACTGCAGAGGGTTCGAGTGTTCCTGGGGTTAACTGCACTGTGAACTGTTAAGAACTGAACTGTACCATGAGCTGTGTTAACTGCGAAGAACTGCCAAGTAAACCTGGTGAACCCTGCCTGAGTGTCCGTGTTTGATTCATGGTATATTGAACTTTGCATACCTTTTATTCTGTCAGGAGCAGCCCGACCGACGGCGGGCTTATCCATCTGGCTGCAGCCCCATCATCCATCCTTCCTCCTGGCAGAGCAGCACTGCAGCGGTGGTCCTATTACTGACCACAACTCGTGGGTGGCATCATGACAAACTATCCCTTGTAAATATCCCTTTTACTTGTGAGAACCCGGGACATGGTCCGGACGAGGACCTCTGTGACATCTCCAGCAGTACCCCGGTCCGGTACCGAGTACCCCGTCACAGTGGGCTCCACAGAGGCCCTTGTCATGGTATTTGCCTGCACCTATGACACAGCCCCCAGGAGTCATTTTTGGAAATAAAATGCAGATTCTACAGTTGACCAAGTATTAGAGTATCAAAAAGTCTTCTCTTCCTGTATAATCTGGGGAATATTGTTGTGGCTCCCCTGCGACCAGGGTGGTCACATAAGGAACTGCAGCCAGGCAGATAGAGAGACAGTTTGTGCAACAAACACCCTCACAGCACAGACACACCCACAGGAGCACAGCACCCACTCCGGAGCCCAGGACTCTAGGCGGGCAAAGGGTGGTGGGTTTAGAGGAAAGTGGGTGGGAAGGAAGGTCAGGTGACAGAGAGCACAAATAGAGGAAAAGAGGAGGAAGGAGTTAGTAGGCCAGAGTGAGCTGAGCAGCCAAGACCAGAAAGAAAGTGACACATCCTGGTGGGATTGGGGTCCCTAGAGACGCAGAATCCACAGAGACACAGATCCATGGAGAAAAAGCTCGTCCATAGCCGGCATCCCAGGGGAGTGTGAGGACAGAGACCGGACCAGTATCACCGGATCCGAGGAACACGGCAGCACCGACCAACTACCGGCGAAGTGGTTTTCCCTGATTGTACTGGAATCATACGGGTTAGAAGGAGCCTGGTAATCCCTTGGAAGACAGGGTTACTGCAGGCTAGGCAAATACCAGAGTGTCGGCTCTGAGGGGGACTGAAGTTTCACACCGGCTTCCCAGACAAACCGACGGGGAGCTTTAATTTCAAGTTGAATTTCCCACTACAGGGTTGGAGGCACAGCAGCAACCACGAGGACCCAGCTTACCGTCCGCACACATTTACGGGAAGCCGCATACAAGGGACCAAGCTGCTGTCATACAACCCACAGAGAGAACAGAGAGGGAGAGAACAGCCTGAGAGGACATTTAGAAGGAGTGAGGGGTATCAGAGCGACAGCCTGGCTGCAAAGGGTTAAGTGTTCCCGGAGTTAACTGAACTGTGAACTTTGTTGAGAACTGTACTGTGACTTGTGTGACTTTGAAGAACTTGAAAGTAAACCCGGTGAACCCTGCTTCAGCTTCCGTGTCTGATTCCAGGTATACAGAACTGTTATTGTCCTTCTTACCCTGCCAGGAGCAGCCCGACCTGCGGCGGGCTCATCCATCCAGCTGCAGTCCATCCCTCCATCCTCCTGGCAGAGCTGCGCTGCAGCAGTGGTCCCATCACTGACCACAACCCGTGGGTGGTGTCACGACAAAATAATCCTTGTAAATACCCCTTTTACTTGTGAGAACCCGGGACACGGTGCGGACCAAGACCGTCGTGATTTCACCAGCAGTATCCCGGTCCGATACCAAGTACCCCGTCCCAGTGGGCTCCACATTGTCAATCGCAATCTCTGAGACATTTGTAGAAGCTTCTCTAACCCATCATGGAAGGGGGTTACCATATATCTTTTGTCCATTGACTTGCACAAGAGGCATGTTTGAGCTCATCATCCAGTTAACAAGTGCAGCTTTATTTTTCTGGTTCACAGAGTTCAGCTAAACCTGAGGATCACAGGCCGCACTCACTGCTATCGTCTATTGCTCCATGTCTCTTGCCTTTTTCCTTGTAGTGTCTGCCCTTTAGTGAGTCAAATAATAGAGTGAGGGCCCTACAATATGAATAAGTGAGAGCACTCTCAAATGTACACAAGAAGGACCTCCAAAATGTCTAGAGAAGGGCACTTCCAAACGTATGTTACAGGGCCACATGAGGCCTCTAAGGTCAAAGATCAACATACCTATTGGTATGTTGTAGCTGGCCTTGTAAAGTGCTGGGGAATAGCTAACTAAAAATGATGTATTACAGAGGGACCTTCAAATGTATAAGTCAGAGCCCTCCCCATTATACGTGTAAACTAAAGCTAGAAAGCGATATTTTTTTGTTTCTCTGGTTTATTTAGCCTTGTATACAAGTGATTATGCAGGAATAACTGTTTCTAAACCTTTTTGGCCTTTGTTAAATGCGATTTAGGCTACGGTCACACTAGTGCTTGGATTCCGTTAAGGGGGTCCGTCAAAAAGATAGATCCTGGCAGCATTAATGCAGCGTAATCGTAATGGAATGCTGCTTTAAACGCTGCCAATAGAATCCTATAGGGGACAGACTCCCGAGCGCAGTCAAACGCTGACATGTAAATGCTGGAGTTTAAAATCTCATGCTATTTCCAAGCGGACCACATGCAGTGGGCTTCCACTATCCTGCACGATTGCTTTTTCCTATTCTACATAAGATCTAGTCCCTCATGCATTCCGCGTTGTCAAGATGGCACACACTCATGTACTGCCCTTCTAAAAGATGCGTTTCACTGTGCACTCCATGATATGATTAATGGCCACAAGTATGTAAAACAAAGAGAATATCTAGATTACAAATGAAGGAGTTTATGCAAACTTTAATAAACTTGTTTGCAACCTAGCTCCCTCTACAGGGGATTAAACTGTAATGCCAATACACTATATTAATTTAAAATGTTCTTATTGCAGGCTCTGTTGTCATTATTTCTATTTCTCTGTGCTACATGTTTGAATATTTATTCATATAGGTGTGCAATGACCTATGTATTTATTTTGTTTCTGTTCTCCTCTTTCTTCCTCTTTTGCCCCTTTTTTCTCTCCTTTTTTTTCTTTCCTTTCCCTTGTTTTCTTTTTTGACTTATGTGAACTTTGTCAGTTTCCAACATTCTACATGACATTTTTGAAGTATGACCACTGATCCCTTCAGGATGTCTACATTCCCACTGATTCATTTTTGCCCCATATCTTAATATATATATATATATATATATATATATATATATATATGTACTTTATTTAATTTGATTTGATATTACTTGTACTTTGTAATTTTAATTCAACTAATATAATAAATACCTTGTGGCATCTTTCCACCATCAGGATGTCTAGAAATCCAGAATTCCACACGTCAGCAGCAGCCATATTGCCATATTGACACACCTAAATGATGGGTGTACAAATATGGCACCCGCTGGTTGTATGGCACCATCAACAGTATTACCGATAGCCACCAGCAATGCCACCCGAATACACCCCCCACAAACCCATCGCGCAGCCCGATGCCATACATCCGCCCCCTGCCTGCCGCAAACACCTTACAGGACCTGTAGTGATGACATGTTTGTGGGCAGAGCCAGATCACATGACCGTGACATCACCACAGGTCCTATCTACACCCAAAAAACACCCTACAGGATCTGTGTTGTGAAGTTACAGGACTTGTGGTGATGTTACGGCTATGGTTAAAGCCAGAGCACATTAAAATGACATCCCAAAGGTCCTCTCCTGGTTCAAGCTACCCCGGTCCCCAGCTCACAACTCACCCCGCTCAGCCCAGTCCCAGCTACACCCACCACTCCAGTCACAGCTCCCAGCTCTCCCCCACAGCCTGCTGGCAGGAAGTAACCACTGTGAGGGGGAAGATCTACCACATGGAGGCAGAGCGGTCACAGGGGGGCAGAGAGACAACACCAGGGGGCAAAGAAACAGCACAAGAGGGCCAAAGAGTGACCACAGGATGCAGAGGGACAACACAGGGATTGCTAGAGAGACAGCACAGGGGTACCAGAGAGCGACCACATGAGGGGAAGAGAGACAGCACAGAGAGGCCATAGAGCAACCACAAGGAGAGGCAGAGAGACAACACAGGGGGGTCAGAGAGACAGCACAGTGGTGCCAGAGAGTGACTACTGGGGGCCAGAGAGATAACACAGGGGGCAGAGAGACAGCATAGGAGGGGCCAGAGACAGCACAGGGGCAAGAGAAGTGACTACAGGGACAGAGTCACAACACAGAGGGGCAGAGACAGCATGGGGGGGTCAGAGAGCAACCACAGGGGGGCAGAGAAACAGCACAGGTGGGTTAGAGAGCAAACACAGGGCGATAGAGAGATATCACAGGTGGGGACAGAGAGTGACCACAGAAGTCCAGAGAGCAACTACCGACAGTTTAGAGAGAAAGTACAGTGGAGACAGAGAGACAACAGGGGACATATTAAAACCACAAGGGGGTCAGAGAGACACCATGGGGGCAGAGAGAAGACCACAGGGGAGGTGTCAGAGAGACAGGACAGAGGGGTGCAGACAGTGACCACAGGGGGCAGTGAGCACACACAGGGGGGCAGAGAGCATATGCAAGGTTGGAGCCAGAGAGGGGGCACAGAGCACGCACAGGGGGGCAGAGAGAGCACACAGGGGGGCCAGATAGAGCGCACATGGGGGGCAGAGATAGCACATGCATACTTACTCATGTGCCTACCATCTTTGGTGACTTGGGTATACAAAGCTGGTGGCCGCATGATGCATCACACCGCCCCACCACTTCTACCGCAATATTACAGTAATTACAAGATTACGTCAGAGGGGAACTTGTTGAAAGCTAATAAAGTGGATAATGAGGTGCCTCTGTCTATTTTGTATGCAATAAAGAATTTCTCTTGGTGTTATGTTTTTTTTTTCTCTTTAATGAAAGCATTGTTAATGGACGGCTGTCATACTGATAGCTGACATTAGCAATAAGGCTTGACGTCAACTGCCAAAAAGAGTTGACATCAACCCCTTTATTACCCAGTCTGCCACCGCTACATGGCAGCTGAAAAAGCGGGGTACCTGACAGTTTTGGCATCTCTCATGGAGGCGCCAATTCTGGGGCGGCTGCTGGCTGCAATTTTAGTGTGGGTACCCAGAATGCTTGGGCCTAACCATGCTGAGAATTCCAGCCCCCTGCTGCCTGGGTTAAACTGGCTGACAAATAAAAATACAGCAGAGCCCACTCCAATTTTTTCTAATTATTTATTAAATAAGTAAAAAAACAAAAATGGGCTCCCCTAAATTTTTCATTGCCAGTGAAGGTTACATGAGGCAGTGGGGGTTAGCAGCCAGTAGCTGCTTGGGTTACCTGTGCTTGTAATAGAAAATTCAGCAAAGCCCACACATTTTTACCAGGAATTTAAATTCTTTATTAATAAAAAAAAGACAGAAACAGGTTTTTAAGTAAAAATAAATTTATTTACATACATTAGGATGAAGGGAGAGACCACACAAAGGGGACAGATGCTCACCAGCGCCACATGGCCTGCCCCCATCATCACGTCACCCTCCACCGATGCGATAGCATCGGGCCTACATTTAGTTTGTTATTATGTGTCTTTTACTATGCATAGAAAAATGATCCTTGAGAAAGGTTGTAATTTTGGCCGAAAACAATGGCTCTTGAGCATATGTTCTGGAAGAATACATAACAAAAGTTTTTTTTCAGCAAATTTCATATCTCATCTTTTTTTGAGTGCCAGAGTTCAACATATTGACCCCCCATGACATATGAGCTGCAATGTAGGCTAGAATTGCTGAGCGTGTTAGTGATTCCATACCAGACCCAAAAAAATGAGACAATGCTGTCTTTGTTATCTCCCCATTTTCATAATAAACATCTAGATAACACCTTTTGTTTGTTGGTAATAGAGAAGGTGCATAGGGAAAGTCAGTCGACCACTTCAGGGAGGAGCTTTTGTGGCGCCCCACTGGTCGGGAAGCCACGTAGGGGTACTGCACCCATATAAGAGTGTGTAGTATCCCTGTGACTGGGGAATTGCAATGTTGCACAAAGGACCCTCACACCACACATCCACACACACCCTAGGTAGGGTACCATGGGTGGACCCGCTGTAGAGAGGACCCAGTCCCATGGGAGGATTGACAAGGTAGAAAAGTGTGTGGGTGGGAGGAGAGTTAGGCAGTAAGTGAGACTGGGAGTCTGAGGAGAGCTCCGTTGGGGAGTGAGGAGTGCAGGATGGCGGAGAAGCCATCAGGATAGAAGGGGATCCTTAAGGCACCAGGTAGTGTGATGCGCCTGAATTCGGACCCGGTACATCTACCGACCAGAGGGATCTGTCCTGAAAGAGAGGACCAGCTCTGAGCAAGGTGCAGGAGTCTATCCCTGAGCCGTCGAAACAGAGGCCCGAGCTTCTAGAGGAAGTCGTGGCCGAACAACCGGCGCATCCATAAAAAGGCACCGTATAGGGTCTGGGGGACCCGGAGAAGAGTCCAGTGAGGGACCGGAGAGGAACGACAGGCATACCACAAGGGCCCTGAGTAAAGCATCCTGATTCCCCAGTGACTACCCAGGCCAGGCAGACCCGGAAATACTGTGCCAATTGTCAACCTGCTTTAAAGATCTACCAGTAAACCTGTACAGAGTGAAAAGACTGTGTGGTGTACTTTATTATCTCCCTCTGATGAGCCACCGACTGCAGCAGTGAGAGGACAAGTGACAAGGCCTGGTGTAAACTGCGCCCCTGTGTGAAATCATAAACTTCTACTACTGCCCTGGGGATCCCGCTCCACCTACGGAGACGTTACCATCTTGCTGCTCCACCATCACCCTGGACGTCTCTCCAGCAGCACCAGTAACATTACAGGAACCGTAGGTGTCATCACAAACCACTTTTATTTTTATTATTTTTATTGACTCTTTTCAGCGACCACCAGGGCCACAGGACCAGGCACAGGCCCCATTGACAATCCCCTGTGAATCAACGCCTGAGACCGGGTACCCCAAGGCCCTGGGGCGGGTCACTTTAGTCCACCTTTTGAGAACACATGAGGCATATTAAATTATCAAGTAAGATATTCGCATTCCAAATGGTCTTAATTTTAAGAGTTACCTTATGTACTTGAATATTAGTTTACTGATGTTTTATTCAGCTTTCTTTCTCATTTGTCTGTCTTTACTGTATTGTGAGATATAATTTATTGTGATTACCATAATTATTGTGTATACACACTTCTATGGGTATTGAATTATATTTATTATGTCATATTTTTATTTTGCTTTTCTAACTTCAGTATCACTCTTTTTCCTATTAATATTTTTTTGTATTAATATTCATTCATTTAATTTTTCAAATTTGGGAAATATCATGTATGTATTAACCATATTTTGTTTACTATTTTTGTCCTTAATAAGTAAATTACTATGATCATATTGTAGGTATGCTGGGATCCAGTCCAAAACTTGCCCCAGGGCCAACCCCTGATTTAGATACAAGATAGATCATAGACAAGATAGTAATATAACTAATATAGCATTCTTTTAGTTTAGCAGTCAGAGCACTAGTACTGATCACTCACAATGATTGAAATTATGTGATCGTTTACACATAGATCAGCTATATGAATTTGACAGATAACATTTGTGTTATATTAACAATATCTTTTGTTCTTGAATGTCAGATGAATTTATCAGAAATGATTAAGACTGTTATTTGTGATACTGCTCACAATGTAACGTTGTAATAAAATGCCTTCCATCAAGGTTCTGAAAACCTACAATCCGTTGTATTTCGTTTTAACCTACACAACCTTGGATGAGTTATGTGAATTAATTAACATTTACGTGTATTAATAATAGGTAGCAATTGCCCAATAGGCAAACTGTAATATTTGAATATATCGGCTCTTTACTATTATAAATAAAATCAACACAGGCAGTTCCTTTCCGATTAGTGTTCTCTAAATCTAAAGTAAATTTTGCCAGGTTTAGATGTTGTTTGTTGTTATTTTTCCTGAAGTGATTGCAAAAGGAGAATTGTAGAATTATATGTGTCCATTCAATAAATGACCAAAAATGTAATCCATGGATGGACTGTGTCCACTAGTCCATGAGTTGCTGCTTGTTGATGCTATAATTGCCTGCATTTAAAATTCATGCTGTACTACATGGTATATTACAAAAAGTGTATGTGCCTTAAACCTAAGGGACTCATTAACATCACTCAGGAGGTCAAAGAATATAGATACAGTAGCTGTGACAATGGTTTATAATGTTTATTTGTTTTGCCCGGGCAGGTAACTCCTGATGGGTTATTTCTTATTCCTCATCATGTTTCTCCTAGAGTTCAAATTAACCTGGAAGTATTGAGGATATCTAGAGAAACTACAAATAATCCAATATTCTCCTTGCAGTTCTTTCTTCTTTGTTAAGTATCATTTCGTACACTGTTGAGAAACTCAGGGGACCAAATATTTGATGTAAACAGTAATTAATATTCAAAAAAAGAATTTACAGTCATAAATCTATATATAAATTGAGATTGGACAAGTAGCAATCCTTTAGTCAGTTCTAAAAAAAAACAGTGAGGCCACGCCACATGCACACGTTCATTGAGTATTTGGTGAGTAATCTGTACAATTCAATTGAAAAATAAACTATAATATTTTTGTCTAGAAATGTAAAAATAAACAACTAAAATATTGTTGCTGCTTAAATATGTAAACTAATACTTTCTTGAAGTACCCTTACGATTTATAACAGCATTCAGTCGTTTCAGTAGCGCTCTAAATCTGTCAAATTGCATGGGTCATCTCCCATCTAAAGCCCTCTTCAGGTCAACCTGGAGATTTTAAATTTGATTGAGCTCAGTGCCATGGTGAGGCCAATCCAAAACTTTGATCTTCTTCAGGCAAATCCATTCTTTTGTTGGTTTGAAAGTATACTTAGGGTTGTTGTCATGATGAAGGATATAATTCATCTTCAACTTTTTGTCAAAAGCCTAAAGGTTTTGTTGCAAAATTTATATTTTGAGCTTTTCATAATTCCCTCAGACATGACTAGAATACCAGTCTCAGTTATTGAAAAAGAGCTACAATGCATAATGCTGCCTCCTCCATGATGTACTCTGGGTGTGTTGTTCTTTTAGCTTTGCATCAAACATATCTTTTGGAATTATGGCCAAAAAATTTAATCTTGGTCTCATCAGTCCATAACACATTGTTCCACATGTTTTTGACACACTTTTTTTCCCTATAAAAAAAGGCAACAATAGGAGAGTCATATTAAGAATAAAGGTGATTGTTATCACATGCAGTACACAATCAGTGCTTGCCAGAAATTCCTGCTGCTCATTTAATGTTGCTGTAAGCCCTTTGGCAGCATCCCATACCAATTTTCTTCTTGTTTTTTTTCATCAATTTTTGATGGATGTCCATTGTTAGTTAACGCCAATGTTGTGCCAAATTTAAACCACTTGTTGATGACAGTTTTCACAATGTTCTATGATATATTTAATACTTCGGAAATGTATTAAGTTGAAAAATTGGATAGTGTCAGCTCACCCCTAAACGTCCTGTGCTCAGACTCCAACAGTGTTAGTCAGTTAGCGCAGATACAAAATAGGAGTAAGAATGGTATTCAGTGTTAAAACTCCTTTTAAAATTTCTTAAATCATTATTCCAACATTTAAAAATAAGTCACAGGGCTATATGTGAAAAGCTTTAAAACATAAGTCCAAAGCATTCATTAGACCAATGGAAACATGTTTCGGACCATGTGGTCCTTACCCATTACATATGTTTTTTGCAAAACAGATGCAGCAAATGCAAGTTCGGGCAACGCCTCTGATCTACTCGGTGCCGCCTAATCTCGCTACTCCCCTGTGTGGTCAATCATCCTATACCCCAGGGAGGACATCAACTGCGTTAAGACCTGAGGAGTCTGTAGGCAGGGCAAGAAGGCCGGTTCAATGTTGGCGATGCCAAGAATTCGGTCACATGCAGCGATATTGCAAAAAGAACATGCTAGCTACACTAAAACAGAGGCCCTCGCTGTAGTTGGGCATACAGTGAGGCAGGAACGAAAATCAACACCCAAAGTCTAGTACGAATATCTGATTGTGGAGATTCCTAATCTGGAGGTGCAGTTTGCAGGAAAGAAGGTGGTGTGCTTGGTAGATACCAGATTAGATGTGATGACCATGCCGATTAAATTTTTGAAGGAGCACTTCGAAGAGACTGTCATGCCGGAGTCGGGGCATCTGTTAAGGCTGAAGGCTGCCAATAATGAGGAAATTCCAGTGGCGGGCATTGCATGGAGTGGCACTCATGAAGTCACAGGTGAGGCCGAACCTCCCAATGGTTCTGTGAAAGAATATCCTGAGAGAGCCGAACTCTCTTCTGTTTGAGCACAATGGCCCAAGCTATTAGAAATGGGTGACACCCCACAAAGTCACTCAGAGGGCCTTCAGCAGGTGGTCAATTTGTGTAGCATCCATAATGCCAGAAGAGTTCAGCAGAAGGAAGAATGGTGTGAGCGGTGTATGTCCCATGAGTCTCTGCTGTTGTGAATGCCCTTGGTCTGGAGAAGCTTGTGTTGATGCCAGCAGGGACACACAGAAAACTGAACAATGTGGAGGTGGTTCTGGAATTGGTGGGTCGGTCAGAAGATATGGATAGTGCGATGATAGCCCTAATGGTGGCCATTATAAGATGGAAGTATACCAGTGGGTTGTCAGAATCTGCAGAATCATGAGGTGACTCTGGCAGTGGGGACTAAGCTGGCAGATGTATGTGTGTGTGGAAAAGGAGTTATATCACCACTGAGGACAGACCGCCAGACCATCTGGACCCTGTCAATGTAGACGGCAGCAGAAGAGACCCCCCCACCTGCGTGGAATGGCAGAAAGATTATGGAGATTATAAGATTGGATGAGTCCCAGTTGATGTCTGAGCAGGCTAACAGGCTGGAGACTGTGCTGTGGGAATATCAGGCTGCTTTCTCCAGGGGTGATGAAGACTTTAGTTGCATCGGAACACAAGATACCAATGGGGAACACCCCCACCAATTCAGAAAAGGAATCACCAGATCCCACCGAATCTCTACCAGAAGGTCAAGGGGATGCTAGACAAATGCTGGATAATGGGGAGATCCGCCCTAGTTCTTGGGCCTCACTGGATGGGTCCATATGGTTATGTGTTGATTACCTTAAATGGAATGCACATACTGTACGTGACTCCTACGTGACTCCTTCTTATTGCAAAGAATTACCAAGAATCAAGAATCTCTGTCTGCCCTAGCATAGTATTTCTCCATGCTTGACCTGGCTAGTGGCTACTGTCAGGTGCCCATGGCAGCTCAAGATCGGCAGAAGACAGCATTCATCTTATCGATGCGACTTTATGAGTTTAACCGATTGCTCTTCGGACTGACTAATGCTCCAGGAATGTTTCAGCAGTTGATCAACTACTGCTTTGGTGATTACAACTTTGACTCCGTTTTGAGCCATCGGTACGATGTGATTATCTTTGGAGATTCGTTCGACGATCGCCTGAAAAAGCTCCTGCAAGTCTAGCATCGGCTGAGACAATAGACTTAAGATCAAGCACAAAATGTGTCAACTGTTCAAGACACAGATTGAGTATCTGGGTCATGTAGCGGTGGCTGAGGGTGTGTGGCCGGCAGAAAATAAAATTGAGACCATTCAGGAGTGGCCCAGTCCCAAGACCATTAGGGAAGTATGGGCGTTTCTCGGTTTAGCTAGATACTTCCATCAGTTTGTGAAAGACTTCGCTAAAGTGGCTGAGCCACTTCATGAGTTTTTGAGAAGGATGGCGCAGGGTTCTAGGAACCAGCCTATCCAATGGATGGACTGACAGCAACAGTCATTTCATCGGATCCAGGTTCATCATTGTGCAGGCACCCTCATTAGTATATGCTCACCTTGATAGACCTTTCACCTTGTACACTGACAGAAGTGTCCATGGTCTGGGACCTATGTTAGCCCAAGAACAAGAGGGGTGAGAGGGTCATCGCATATGCCAGCTGATCTCTATGGGACACAGAGCAAAATCCAGATAATTACAGCTCATTCAAGCAGAAGACGTCGGCTCTGGTGTGGGCCATGCCCGAGAAGTACCTGGCTGGTTCCGAGATTCTCATGATTATGGTCAATAATCTGCTGTCACACTTGGAGAATGCCAAGATGGGGGCCTTGGAGCAAAGGTGGGTAGCGCAGATGTCCTAATTTAATTTCTGGATCCGGTTCCGTTCTAATAAAGAGAACTCCAATGCTGATGCATTGTCATGAGTGACCCGAGGCAGACCCAAGCATGTAGTGAATAAAAACCTCGAGGATACTGGGATCCCCGACCGGAATGAATTGCCTGTGTTTGTAGATGTGGCACGTTCAAGTGGGGTGGCAACAGGGGTCGCCATGTTGCTCAGAAGAACTCGTCAGGAGTGGGCTGATCTATAGGATGTGGACTCCAACCTGTGACAAGTAAAGAAATGGCAAAAGGCCTGGCCCAACAGAAGGACAAGGGCTCTGCTGGGCTCAAAAGGTCAGAGTCTGCTATGGCAGTGGGCACATTTGGTCATAAGGAAAGGGGTACTGTATCACTGGGTCTATATAGCGGCATAGCTGGGGTTCCGTTGGCAGGGAGTAATTCCAGCCTCAGTGGCTCCAGATATTGCCTAAGTAGCTCATATGCAGGGTGCACATTTTGGGCCTTAGAAGACTTATCAATTGTTGCACCAGTTCATGTACACACCTGGCTTAGAAGAAGTTGTGAGAGATGTTTGTGCTAGGTGCCGGCCCTGTGAACTGAATAAGTCCCAAGAACAGAGGGCTCCTGTTCAGACAATCATGACGTCTACCCCACTGGAGGTGTTAATGGTGGATTATTTGTCATTCAGGCACTCCAGAAATAGTCATCATTCATTCCTAATCATGACCGATCATTTTACAAAGTTTGTTGTGGCTGTAAGTATTTTATTCCGGTTTATGGATGTCCCCAAAGGGTGCTTTTGGATCATGGTGCCTGCTTTCAAGATCAGCTCATGAGTTGCTGAAAGTCTATGGGATTCAGCAATCACGGACAACGCCCTCTCCCCCACAGGGAAAAGGGGCTTGTGAGTGGTTCAACTAAACACTGCTCCAGATGCTGAGAACGCTGGAACAGAGGCAATAGGAGTGATGGACTGAGTTCATCCTGGGACTTATGTGGGCCTATAACAAGGTCCATAGCACTACAGGGTTCACTCCTTATGTGATGATGTTCTTGTCGGCGTGGACGAGAAATCGAAGCACAAGGTCTGACTGTACCAGATGAGCAAGAGCATTGTATAACCAGTGAGTGGGTCCAGGATCACCTATGAAAGTTGTGAGAAATATACCAAATAGTGAAAGAACGTGTACAATGGAAAGAGTATTTCGAATGGAAAGAGTGTACACAGTAGCTCCTGAAGGGTGCATCAGACCCGATCTCATGATGCATCAGAATTGGCTAAAGCTGTGTATGACCGACTCACCTGCCTGTCTCCATGAGTTGCCTGATCCACCAGCAGCAGTTCAAGCAAGCAATGTTGAATGTGACTGTTGGGATGACTTTGGGGCCGAACCACTGGACGTACAGAGTCTGACAGTTCAAGTTCCACATATACCAGATACGGCCCCTAATCTTAGGCCCTTTTCACATCTAAGCCTGGTCTGTGTTTTGCTTCATTTGCGTTTCTATGCGTTTTTACTGCATGCGATTTTGCCCCTATTGATTTCAATGGAAACGCACGCAAAACACATGCAAAAATGCATGCAAACACGCATGTGCATTTTCCAAATGCAAAAACCCATGCATTTTGGAAACGCTGCCCTAGACGCACTGGCCGACATTTCTGGCTGCGTTTGCAAAAATGCATGCATTTTTGCATTTTGAAAATGCACATGCGTTTTTGCATGCGTTTTTGCATACATTTTGCATGCGTTTCCATTGAAATCAAAGGGGCAAAACGCATGCGTTTTGGATGCGTTTTTAGCGGTAAAAATGCATAGAAACGCAAATGAAGCAAAACGCAAACCTGCATTAGATGTGAACTAGGCCTTACTGTTTTACCAGGTGAGATGAATGTTCCATTGAGTCCAGCAGGTACTATCTTATGGAGGTCGGAGAGGAGCACAGCTGGTGTTCCCCCGATATGATATAATACTGAAGAGTACGTGCTATATGTGAGTTGTGAGCAGCCATTTGTCAGGACACGAAATTGTAAGTGGGGTGGAGTGTAGCATGTTGGTATCTGTATGGGCCGCTTTACACACACCAACTTCTGTGACCAACTTCTGAACAGATCTCCGGTTGCAGTGAAATAATGGACACGTTGTTCCATTTGTGCACAGCCACAAAATGGAACAATGTGTCCATGATTTCACTGCAACCAGAGATCTGTTCAGAAGTTGGTCACAGAAGTTGGTGTGTGTAAAGCGGCCCTTAATGTTTCTGATGCTATAAAAAAATCCTGCACAATAACTTAATTTGTTTACTAGAGATCACCATTCAATGAGAGAAGACTGAGAAGAATGAAGAAAGTCTGGGAATCTGTTGATAAAGGCTAGGGTCACATTTGTGGTCAGGATTACAGATCCTGTTCCGGTTTTGAGCTGTAAAAATGCTCAAAACCAGATCAGGATCCGCAGCCCATAGGCGCCCATTATAAAATCGGATTGCACTTAATGCAATTCGATTACCGCATTCCGGTTTCGCTGCCTGTGTGAAAAATCATGCAGGCAACGTTTTTCAGAGTGGTTTAAAAACTGCTGCGGGGCTGCTATAATGGGTGCCTATGGGAGTCCATCCGGCTACCGCAAGGCACATGTGAATGCCTGCGGTTGCCGGATGCTTTGTTCATCCCTGCTGCTGCGGGATGAACAAAGGCTTAATATGTTAAATATATGTGGGCAACATGTCCCCAGTGAGTGTCTACCCTCCCTAGAGACATGTTGTCCAAATACACTGGCATGTTAATGGTTAATAGGTTTATTACTGTATCGCCGCTATTTGTCGGCTTTTAAAACTTATGAATGAAAGCCGGCGGCTCCTCTGTGTAGTATCAGTATGTAATGTGCGTAAGCACATTGCAGGGCAGCATTCTCAATAAGGAGCTATCCCTGGTGCTTACGCACATTACGTACTACACAGAGGAGCCGCCGGCTTTCATTCATAAGTTGCAAAAGCTGACAAACAGCGGTGATACAGTAATAAACCCATTAACCATTAACATGCCAGTGTATTTGGACAACATGTTTCTAGGGAGTGTGGACACTCCATGGGGACTTGTTGCCCACATATATTTAACACATTAACCCTTTGTTAATCCCCGCAGCAGTAGCAATGAACAAAGCATCCGGCAACCGGATTGCACATTAAGGAGCAATCCGGTTACCGAATGCGGTTTTAGGGTCACATTTAGAATGCAAAATGTGTCTGAATGCACATGAGATTACTGCATCCGGAACTGGATGCGGTAACCGCATTTTGCATTCTAAATGTGACCCTAGCCAAAGACAGGAAGTGTAGAAAGAAAAGACACAAGAGGTTGCTGCAGAGGAAGGGAGCCGAGAGAGAAGAACTGCCTGAAATACAGAAGCACTGAAAGCCTTGAGAGACACAAAGTGGATAGTTTGTTCATGAGTAAAACTGGATGTGTGACTGGTCATTGACTTTTTACTCAGCTAGGGAAGGTTAGATAAAAATTGCAGCATCTCTAAGGATATCTCTTTTGCAAAGACTAAAGATGGATTGATGGAGAGACTGTTTGAGCTCCTTTATACCAAGACTCTGGTGAATGTGATTGCTATAGGAAAGCTCAGTGGATCACTACTGCATTGAGACTGATTCTGAATCTTCACGTGCACCTGGATGCATCAGAGAACTTGGTGACTAATGAACATTGACTTTAAATCTAGTGGCTGGAAGTTAAAGGTAACAAGTTCAGTTTTTTCTGTTTGTGGATATTCAGTGAGGGCATCTGTTCTGAGCACTCGCAAGAAGAAGAATAGTGCACTATATATCAAGGGGAAAGCAGGGGTGTAAGATTATATACCTAAGAGAACTACATGTCATGGTCACGGTAGAACCCCAGGTAGGCCCTGTATCACAGAAGGGAGGGAGTGGCATAGCCTTGGGGATAAAAGTGCTCCTTTCTGTGAAGCTGGCACTTGGGATCTCTCAGGCTGCATAATTTGTATTCTGTAGTTTGTGGCTTTTGTTGCCCATATATTGTTGGGAAGTGAAATTCTGTTATCTATCGCAATTATAAAAAGGAGAAGTTGGTTTGGTATCATATTGTGGTTGGAGTTATTCATAGCAGCGCCGTATCTCACACACACACCGACTGGTGTCCTGTCATTAAAGACATATCACTTTTACTGCTACAGCTAACAGGTCATTGGAGCCCAATAAACACAGACCAAGTGGATACCAGTGAAGCGTTGGCATTCTAGTAACAGGGTTTGGTAAGATATTACTTCTTTAGCTATGTCAGACTGTTTGCAGCTCTGAGCAAAAAAAATCGGTTTGGATAGCTACTCTAAAACCCTGTCCTGTATTAATTCAAGTACGGTAATATGTAATACATATCTATGTATCTATCTGCTATACATTTTTCATAAGGTGTCAAACATCAGTATCAAGCCACAACCCTGAAATAGTTAAATACTGTAGCTCTTCTTCTAGTAAAACACCTTGTTATTAGGCTATTGTTGCAATATAACAAATATTCCCTAAAAAAATGAATTAAGAAGAATGGCTTGTCTCCAATGAATGTTACTTGTCTGATGACTTGACCGTTAATTCCCAAATGATCTTGTAACAGACACCTGTTACTGGCAGTCCTCTTCCTGATCGATGTGTAGATATGTCCATGGGTGAGTAGCAATGGGCTGATTTGAGGATATGGACAGTGTTTAAATGGATTATACATCAGGAAAAAGGCTGCTTGCTGTGTCAACATTAAAGATTTTACAGAGTGCAGTAAATGATAATGTCATGTTTGAAGAAGGGATATAATCTGTCTCTCAAGAGAGTGTAACAGCTCACTATGACGATGTTTATTGCTGTGTGATCCTGCTGGACAGTGATTAAAATGGAGCAGCACTGTATAGATTTTCAGATGCTTAATCCAGGTAGGCATCCTCAGTGTGCTGAAAATGATACGATGCCGCAAGAGCTATAAGTATACGCGTGTGTGATGCTAGAAGGGGATAAAATCAAATATCTGTTTTTACAATGCTTGTAATCCTATTTGTGTTTATGGTCCATTAAAAAACACAGTAAAATAAATCCAGACTTCATCGATTGAACCGATGCCTCTCTTGAATTTATGACTCTAACATCATGATATTATTGGTAAAGTATAAGAGACAAAAGAAGATTTCAGATCGGGTATACACTCACACAAACTACAATTCATCAAACAGATTTTGCATAAAACTATATGATATGTCGCAATAGTTTGGTTCTTTACCTGTAATTGCAATTTTTTTAACTGTCTTTTTTGCATCTTTTTTATCAGATGTGCCAACCTTTTAAAAAGTGCGTGGAGATTAGTGGGAATGAGGTATCACCGAGCACCGCCAACAAATTCTTTATAACTTACAACACAAAAGTAATGTAAACCAAGAAAAAAATGTGCTCTAGTCCTTGACCGTGAAGATTTTCTTTTACTGATGGCAGCAGCTGAAAGATATTTAAACTCATTCTTATGGAGTCCTCGCTGTTCCCAGGGGTCCTCTCTGTCTCCTTCCTCTCTGTTCCACCCCCTGCCTCTGCCACTCTGTGCCGCCTCCTGCCTGTGATGTCAGCGCGGAGCCCGCCCTGCTACAGATTGTGCCGTATGACTGAAAAACAGGAGAACACTACAGTAGCTTTTGTGCAAAAAATTCATACAAAACCTTTATTTCAATGTAACAAATTGAAGTGAATTAATTTTACAAACAGCATACAAAAGTTCAGACACAAGGGGATTACAAAACAGAAAAAAACAAACAATACATGAAAGGGTCATGATCTATGATAGACCATGAAGGGCACTAAAAATCATGTGCTCTGTATATGTGTTACAGAATGGAGCATATGGTTTATTTACATATATGATGTACAATAGAACATAACAATATGGAACATAAGTACGAAGTACAGAGATTCCATTAATCATAAGAAATGAGTCATAAAAAAACCCACCCCTTCTTTCAAACAATGCACAAGTGGTTCAAATAAAACTCCTTCTATGGCAGAGTAAACTCCTTCAAGGAGGGCTATCCCTGAGAAAAGCTATTTAGAACCAATAAGGTAAGTAACGAAGACTTCAGGGTGTAACCATAGTGCTTAGTAAAGACCATCTAGTCTCATACCCATTGCTTTAAATCCTGGTACGCCCGGATGGTGTGAGACCCAAAACAGGCAGGAACCAAAAGCGTATGCGCACAGTGGCGGTCAGGCGTAATGACAGACCACAATCCAGGAGAATCAACTATTTGCAAAAGTCGCTCCCCAAATACTGAATCTTTGCATATATGTACCTTACATAAGACTTAACATATATCATAGGCAAACATCAAGCAAATGTCCATTAGGAGCAGCAAGTTGATCCTAGAACAAAACGGTGACCAATATCCAGCTGTGTGGTGGAGGTATTTCCTTCCCAAAAGATAAAAAGTGGCTATAAAAGGTGGGTTCATGTGTCAATAAAAAAGGGCCACAATAGAAAAAAGCTAGACAAAAGAACACAGAGAGACAAACAAAAGTCTGTCAGGTAATCATGTTCAGTGACAGAGAGAGAGCACAGCACTACAGAAACGGAACAAAACTTATAACCTCATTAAATCCCTTGGGGATCAAAGTATCTAGAGTGGATATCCACTTGGCTTCACATCTTGCTAGGAGTTTCTTGAAATTTCCCCCTCTGATTCCATTGTGGATACAGTCTACAACATTCACATGTAAACCTCGCGGACCACAGACATGATGTAACTTAAAGTGGTGAGAGAGGGTTAGAGTAGTGTAATGTCGTCCTCTGCAGCAGCTGCGACGATCCCCCTAACGTGCTCCCATACTCTTATTCGTAGCTCCCTTGAGGGAATCAAGGGACAATCAAGGGACAATCACACGTGGTGAAATACACCACGTGCGTTGTTCTACAAGAATTATATTTCCTAATCTCCAAGGTTTTTTGACCATTACATAAGTGAAAGGACGAGACATGCAGGACGTTGTCACAAGCAGAGCAGTAGCCACAGGGGAAGAATCTGCGTCTTTGAGTTCTAACGCCAAAGGGAAAAGTTTTCTCCGGGATATAATGACTGTTGACGAGCATGTCATTCAAATTTTGCGCTCACCTAGCAGTCATCATAGGTGTATCAGGAATGGTTTCCGCTAACACTGGATCAGTCTTAAAGGGATCCTGTCACCTCCAAAACGCCTCCTAAGCTACCAAAACATGTCCCTGCAGCATATTATCACTAATCTCACACTCCTTTTGTCTCCTAAAAGCATCCTGTGAAAGTGCATAAAAACGTTTTAATACTTATTCATTAGTGATTATAATTAGCAGGGGCTATATTCTTTAGTCCCCAGGGCGTGTTGTTTTGTAGGATCCAGGATCCACCCTCTCTCTGTGTGCTGTGCTTGTGCAGGCTTTACCCTCCCCCCTCTCTATCACTCGCATAATGCAAATCATTTGTCCTGCCTTCAGCTCCACATCACAGCAGCACAGACAGAGAGATGGTGGATCATTCAGGCTGCAAAACAACACGCCCTAAGGGTACCTTTACACGCCGCTACTGGAGGATGGATACAACCAGCTACTTCACGTGCACGAGCACGCACAAACGGTTACAAACGGTCAACGCACCATCTTTACACGCCGCCACAAGCTACGCTACGCTACATCTATCTCTGGATACACCGCCGGGTGCCATAAGTCACCTTCTGTAGCTCACCGTACCTCATTTACACACCGCTACAACCAGCTAATATGGGCGGACCTAGTGCAGCAGGGACAGCACATAGGCGTGCTACAATTGTGGACTCCGAGACGTCCGTACGCTGATAGGACAAAGCAAGAAACCCATGATTGGCCAGGCATCGCAGGAGCCTGTTTAATACATGACACTCGAGCAATTGTGTAGTGTGACTGGTCAGCTCCTTAAATATGCCGCCCTATGCAGCGACTACCAATCGTAACGCAGGAGCTTCCACCAATGATCGCTGAATGGGGGCGGTATCCCGGAGCCTATGTCACGCCCCAGCTACATACCAGGTACATTGCCTGGTGTCGACACATCCCTTCTGTTGCTTCTTTACACGCCGATACAGCTCGCTACAATCGCCTGTGTAGCCACCTGTTTCCGGGCAGTGCTCGGAAACAGATGTATCTGTTGCCGGTTGCCTCCTATCGTCTTTACACGCCGCTACTACGAGGTATTTTGACGCTACAAGCTACATTTGTAGCCTGTAGCTGGTTGTATCCACCCGCCAGTAGCGGCGTGTAAAGAGCCCCTAAGGGCTAAAGAATATAGCCCCTGCTAATTATAATCCCTAATGAGTAAGTATTAAAACGTTTTTATCCACTTTCACAGGATGCTTTTAGGAGACAAAAGGAGTGTGAGATTAGTGATAATATGCTGCAGGGACATGTTTTGATAGTTTAGGAGGCGTTTTGGAGGTGACAGGATCCCTTTAAGAATTGACCAGTGCACGGAAAGGATGTCCCTCATAGTCTCCCATTCCTGATTGTACGTCCCTATGAATCTGATGTTATTATCAGTATCCCTTGATTTATATTGATACTGTAGGAGATCACTCCTGACAGTTCCCTTGGCTCGCTGATAACGTTGTTTTAGACACTGATGACTATATCTACTTTCACGGAAGCGATCACGTAGATCGCTAGCCTGAGTCTCAAAAACCTCAGGGGTAAAGCAGATGCACCTCACACGAAAGTATTGACCGCTCGGAACAGCACGCATAGTTGACTTGGTGTGAGCAGAGGATGCATGCAAGGAGGAATTTGTGGAGGTCTCCTTCCTGAAGACCGCAGCATGTTTAATTTCATTCGCATCAACTGTTATATCTATATCTAAGAAATCGATGTTCATGGGACTGAACTTATACGTCAAATGGATATTCATGTAATTTCTGTTCAATTGTCCCACTAATTCCCTGAGCTGCACCGCTGTGCTTCGCCAAAGGATCAGGGTATCATCGATATAACAAATCCAACACTGCAAATGGGCATCAATCAACATGTCCCCGCCACCAAAAGCCAACCTCTCCGAGTAACTTAGGAAGAGGTTGGTGATGAGCCCAGGGCAAGGGGTACTCGGATACTGGGCCTGTATTTGATGGATTTAACTGGGAATCACGGGTGGTCGGGTTCCCGATTCTGTGCCCTCGCTGTCATTTGTTAGATGAGGAGGATAATATTTACTTGGGATAAAGAGAATGTGGATCCCGGCAATTTGGATACCGGTGCTGCAGTGGGATGAGGGAGCTGTTGTTCTTACACCTCCGGTGAGACACTGATGGTGCTGAAGCCCTCCGGGCACCGGTGAGGAGAATGACAGAGAACAGTTCAACTCCAACTCCACTTTACTGAGTACCAGCAGATGTTAAGGTGAAACACGGTACAGTCTGGTTTAACAGGTGATTGTTGCCGGTTCAGGGTCCCCCTATGGAGTCTCCAGATGTTCCTTTATCAAGTCTTTCGGGGTCTAATCTGTTCTTCTCACTATTTAACCACTCTTGCAGAGCTCTCCCACCAGTCCCTGGTCTCCTACGGTGGAGCACGAGTTTCCTTTAGTGGTACGGACGGGAGTGGTAAATAGTAAATCCTCCCGCCACTGGAATCCGGACCGATGCTCCTGTGATCTTGGACCTATTTTGGGCCTGAGGGGGGAGGTACCTTCTTGTGGCGCTTACGGCTACCCGGTGATTATGGGCTCGCAGCTTGTCGGTTTGCGGCCAGAGATAAACTGCTGACCGCCTCAGCTTCCCATGTTGCCGGTGTTCCTCAAACGTTACCAGCCGTCTCCAACTGGTGCTGGTCCGTTTCCTATTGTTCTGGGTCCCCTCTTGGAGAGAGGTGCTCTCCTGTCAGCAGCCTGCCAGGCACGTCCTATCTGGCTGCCTTCCCAGCACTAACTGAACTAACTGTCACACAAGTCTTCCTACACTAACCTAGGCTCCACCCCCTTTTGGACCTACTGAATAATCAACCCCTCTATACTAAGGTGGCCTAGTCCTGTGTGGGTGTGTGTGAAAACAGACTCCATAGGTTAAACCCTAAACCCACAACTTACAGAGGAACACATATATTTGTAAAGTGTAATACCTCTCTGTGGTGCCTAGCCAGAGGGGCGCCACATTGGCGTACAAAGGCGCGCAGGCCACACCCATTACAGTGCCCCTCTGCTGTAGATAAAACTGATCCTTAAATACAAAAAAATATGGGTCAAGGCAAAGCGGAGCTGCTCAATAACCAGGTCTCCTATCCTACCGCCCCGGCTGCCAGCCTCCATGAAAAAACGCACTGCTCTTAAACTGTCCTCATGATTGATGGAGGTATACAAACTCTCCACATCTGTTGTGCCAACAGCATGTCTTTCTCCATAATGGTGCCGTCAATCTTGCTGAGGACGTCCGTTGTGTCTTTGGCATATGATAGTAACTCTTCCACTAGGGGTTTAAGATAGTGATCATCAAACCGACAAGTCGCTTCACATAAATTCTCGTTACCAGACACAATGAAATGCCCCGAGGGATTGACGACATCTTTATGAAGTTTGGGAAGGAGATAAAATATGGCAATGAGGGAAAATTTCACAGTTAACCCGCCTCTCATTTTCTTGACTATGATCCCTTGATCTAAAGCCCTATTGAGGATTTTTCTAAGTTCAGAGGAGAAGGCTTATGTGACAATTTTTGATATGTCTCCCTATCTCTTAATTGCCTGTAGGCTTCCTTTTTCATACTTCAAGCACAAATGACAATATTCCCACCCTTGTCTGCCTGCTTTATAACTACATCATCCAACATCTGCAGATCATGTATAGCAGTTCGCTGGCGATGTGTAAGATTGTCATGATGTCGGTGCATGGATATGCACTTAAAATCTTCTGTCACCAAGCGTGTAAAAATGTCCACAGCTGTGCAGACAGACAAGGGAGAAAAACGTGTAGAATTCGGTAAGAGGAATTTGGGAAACGCACTCATTGATGGGGGGAGTTCATCTTCCTTAAGTTCCTCCAAGCCCAGGAGTGCCTTTCTTTTAGCTCATCTCACAGGATCACCCACTGGTCTCTTTTGATAGAGTTTTCTTAGGACCGGTTTTCTGGCAAAGTTGTTAATATCTTTTAGGGCTGTGAAAAAATGAAATGGGTTATTTGCTGAAAAATGTAACCCTTTGAATAAAACTTCAATCTGGGAACCGTCAAGACATGGTTGCAGAGGGTAATTATTTGTAGGCACCCTTGGCCTTTTTTGCCCTCGGTTTTGTTGTTGTTATTCTGTTTATTGGTGTTATTGCCTTGGCGGCCAGCACCTGATCTGGTATTGACGCCCGGAAAACTATCTCCATCCCTTGTCCCCACTGATCTCATAGAAGGAATACTGGAACTTGACCCTAAATATCTTGTAGAAACTGATCTTGGTCGACCAGGTAGGCTATGGTTGCCCTGTTCACCCTGACCCCCATGGCCTCCCTGGTCTCCTTGGCCACCCTGGCCTCCACAGCCACCTGGTTTACCAGGTTTAAGTCTTCTAGTGTTACATCTGAACACCCTGTTGTTGGAATAATCCTAAGAGTCTCGCTGTAATTTTGACATTTTAAAATCCTTTAACTCCTTCTCCCATT
The DNA here is from genome assembly GCA_033576535.1 of Allobates femoralis. Lineage (NCBI taxonomy): Eukaryota > Metazoa > Chordata > Amphibia > Anura > Aromobatidae > Allobates > Allobates femoralis. Next base: position 422,332,098 of record JARQOC010000005.1, on the reverse strand, counting down.
TGGTCACATCCTGCTCAACCTCCTCCTCCAATTAATGTAGAGCTTCAAGACACAATTTTCCTTTGAGGGTTTCACCAATACTCTCAATATCTAACTATAAATCCTCCAAAGTGGTTGTGTTGTGATTACAAAGGATCTCTAGGAATGCCTTAGAACATTCCTTAGCCGCACACTCCCATCTAGTCTTAAACTCCTCGTCTTCAAATTGAAAGGAGGGGAAAACTTGGATGTGAAGCCCTGTGGGCACTAACGCCTTTTCCAGATACTTGAGTAAAAAAAGCTCTATTCCACCAAATTTTTGTCCTACATTTTAACAACTCTTTATATTTGGAAATTAGTTTCTGCGTGTGCTGCCCATCCCGCTGTCTCTGGAAATGGTGCCCCATCGTCGCTGAACATATCGGTCAGTTGGACGAGCCATGTTTGGTCTCTGGCTCTGAAGTCCATGGCATTTGTTGGAGCAGCTGTGGATGACACAGAAAAAATTAGTATTAACAACATAAGATCCAAAGGGAATGTGGCACCCTTGCGGTCCGGTTGCCACTTTCTAGTGCAGCAACCGGGATCGGTAAATCCAGTCACCCACACACACCCAACACATCTCGGTCCCAAGGCGGGGACTCTAGGCCCAGCTGTAGGATGGCGAGAGGACACAGGTGGTGGGTGGGGATGTTAGCACAGGAAATGGTCAGGAAAGAGGGAACAACATCAGGTAACACCTCAGGAAGTTAGTTAGTCAGAGTTAGTCAGTCCATCAGTGAGTCCAAAAGTCAGATGGAGAGGAGAGAAGCATCAGAACACGAGATTGTGAGGACACGGACACGGCAGCCTGTTACATCATGAGGCTTTTTCCAGGTCCCAGGCTACTGACCGTAGAGAGACAGAAGGAGTCCTAGAGGCGCTGGTAGTGAGCAATCCTCCCATGCGCCCTAATTAGCTAGAAGCTGAAGGATCGGGCAGGAACCATGGTTCCATCACTGAAGTGACAGGACACTCCACGCTCCAACCACAAAACCGGTCAGTCGCGGGAACTTTATGTCCTGTGACCCAACCCCAGCGCAGCGAAGAGGATGTCGCCGTACTAGGGCCAGGGGACCAGGCAGGTCGCCCAACGAAAGTCTGTGGACGCTGGATTGGAGCTTTGCATGCGGAAGTGTGAGGAAGATAGGCCCACGGAAAGGAACACAAAAGGGAGTGACCTGGACAAGCCATCCTGAGCTGCCACTGTATTGGCTTGTAATTTGAACCACCTGACTAGAAAAGCCAAATAAACCGGGTTGAAGCTCAGCATTGTGTCTGACTGTTTATTCTGCACCTGAGGAGAGGTAGACTGAAACGCTGAACAGGCAGCAGGAACCTGCCTGAGAGTGGGACCACGGACTGGGTCACACCACCATGACATCCCTCAGCCCCGACGACGTCGAGAGGGCCCTGTTCAGAATACCCCACGGTCCCCGCCGGGGCAAGTCAGGAACATAATGTCAAAAATTTCCCCTGAATACTAGCTTGCTTCAAGATATAGCACCTCCATTTATAATCACTGAAAAACAGGAGAACAATACAGGAGTTTTTGTGAAAAAAATCATACAACACTTTTATTTCAATGTAACAAATTCAAGTGAATTAATTTTAAAAACAGCATACAAAAGTTCAGATACAAGATTTCAAAACGACCCCTTCATGTATTGTTTGTTTTTTCTGTTTTTAATGCCATTGTTTCAGAACTTTTGTATGCTATTTTTAAAATTAATTCACTTGAATTTGTTACATTGAAATAAAAGTTTTGTATGAATTTTTGCACAAAAACTCCTGTAGTGTTCTCCTGTTATTCAGTGGTTATAAATGGAGGTGCTATATCTTGAAGGAAGCTAGTTCAGGGGAAATTTTGACATTATGTTCCCTATGGATCTTATGTTTAGAGATGAGCGATGTTCAATTCGAAATGTTCGCCAGTCTCAAATTCGAGCTGTTTTGGGCGGTGTTCGATTCATTTGACGAATGCGAACAAATTGTTTAAAATTCGGCAGTTCAAGGTTATGTTCGATAATGCTTAGATCACAAAAAGCTTAGCCCTAACCCTAATACTGTTAATGAATGTTATTATCCAGTTTCAGTGTATAGTGTGCTGGGGGGGTGGGGTGGCGCATTTAGATTAGTGCTGCAGAAATTCCTACCTGCATACAGTGGGGTGGTGCAGACTGTCACCCAATGACACACACACACAGCAAAGTGCATTTTTTGCACACAAGCAAGGACATGTGCCATTGGCTGTGTATGTCACATGTCCTTGCCTTATAAGACCCAGCCATTTTCCCCATCGCCACCATTTCCTCAGTGCTGCACTTGTGTGTCAGTCAGACACCACTACTGCTGCTGTGGGCACTATAAAGTCTTAGTAAGATAGATAGTGAGCGAATGTCAAGTTAGATAGACAGATAGGTTTAGGGATTAGGTACTAGTTAGAATCTCAGCCCTTTTGAGGGCTACATCAGACAAGTAGGGAGTAGGGTACCTTTACACGCCGCTACTGGCGGGTGGATACAACCAGCTACAGGCTACAAATGTAGCTTGTAGCAGCAAAATACCCCGTAGTAGCGGCGTGTAAAGACGGTAGGAGGCACCCGGCCACAGATACATCTGTTTCCGAGCACTGCCCGGAAACAGGTGGCTACACAGGCGATTGTAGCGAGCTGTATCGGCGTGTAAAGAAGCTCAGCGATCATTGGTGGAAGCTCCTGCGTTACGATTGGTAGTCGCTGCATAGGGCAGCATATTTAAGGAGCTGACCAGTCACACTACACAATTGCTCAAGCGTCATGTATTAAACAGCCTCCTGCGATGCCTGGCCAATCATGGGTTTCTTGCTTTGTCCTATCAGCGTACGGACGTCTCGTAATCCACAATTGTGGCACGCCTATGTGCTGTCCCTGCTGCACCAGGTCCGCCCATATTAGCTGGTTGTAGCGGTGTGTAAATGAGGTAAGATGAGCTACAGAAGGTGACTTGAGGCACCCGGCGGTGTATCCGGGGATAGATGTAGCGTAGCTTGTGGCGGCGTGTAAAGATGGTGCGTTTACCGTTTGTAACCGTTTGTGCGTGCTCGTGCACGTGAAGTAGCTGGTTGTATCCATCCTCCAGTAGCGGCGTGTAAAGGTACCCGTAGGGATTAGTTGTAAATATCAGCCCTTTTCAGGGCTACTTCATAGAAGTAGGGACTAGTTATAATATCAGCCCTTTTGAGGGCTAGGTTAGAGCAGTTCCTATTAGTTTTTGCCAGGCAGGTGTGTGCCAGTGCTGTGCAAGTGTTTTTCACAGCATCTGGCCAAATCTATCTCAGGCAATCCTTTAGGGCAGGTAGTGTAGCACTGCTGTGAAGAAAGCTACACCACCTGTCTTTAGTAGCCAATTTTTTACTACAGCTAGTCCAGGCAATTTTTTTGGGCTAGTAGCAGTGTCTGGTAGTCACCGATGTAGCCCAGCTGTAAAGTAAGCTACACCGCCTGTCTATCCATTTGCCAATTTTTTACTGCAGCTAGTCCAGGCAATTTTTTGGGCTAGTAGCAGTGTCTGATAGACAGTGGTGTGGTCCACTTGTGAACCAAGCTACACCGCCTGTCTAGTTCAGACTAATTTTTAACTACACCTAGCCCAGGTAATAGTTTGGGCCTAGTAGCAGTGTCATTTAGACAGTGGTGTGTAGCCCACTTGCAAAACACACTACACAGCCTGTCTAGTTCAGACTAATTTTTAACTGCACCTAGCCCAGGTAATAGTTTGAGCCTAGTAGCAATGTCATTTAGACAGTGGTGTGTAGCCCACTTGTGAAACACAGTACACCGCCAGTCTACTTCAGACTAATTTTTAACTGTACCTAGCCCAGGTAATAGTTTGGGCTTAGTAACAGTGTCATTTAGACAGTGGTGTGTAGCCCACTTGTGAAACACACTACACAGCCTGTCTAGTTCAGACTAATTTTTAACTGCACCTAGCCCAGGTAATAGTTTGGCCTTAGTAACAGTGTTTGGCCACTTAGCTCTGCTCGATTTCCATCCTACGTTTTCTTCCTAACAACTGCAGAGTTGCCAATTTGGTCACATACAAAATGAGTGGCATAAGGCCTGCTGCCTGTGGAAAGGGGAATCGGCGTGGTGGAAAGGAAAAAAAGGTTTGTGTCTGTGGGGTAGGTGGTAAAGCAACAGTAACATCTGCTGAAGAAAGACCATCTTCCAGCCAAAGTAAGATGTCTACTTATTTCCGTGGACAATCTGATATGATCCCTGTCTTACGGACACGACCATCGATACCTATTGTAGATGAGGCACAAAAACAGCAGTTGCTTGAATGGATCTCAAGTGCTCCATCAAGTGGCCTCTCCTCCACCTCAACTTCAACATCCAAAACCATCCAGTCCTCTGAGGTGTCACCCCAATCGCACTTGCTTCCTCCCAGCTCCCAAGTCTCCAGCCGCCCTACTGAGTATGGGGTAACAGAGATGGTTAAGTCTGCAGAGCTGTTCAGTCACACTATAGCCTGGGAATCAGAGGTCTTCTCCAAAGCTGCAGTGAGTCCAGACAAGGAAATGATCTGCACTGATGCCCAGAAGCTTTGTGAGTCGGATCCAGGGCCAGATGAAGAAGGTTCTGAGCATAATATAGTCCCTCATTCCAAACTGTAACTCCTCTTGGTGGAGACAATGTGGAAGATACTGATGAGACTTAGATACCTGATTGGACCAAAAAACTTAACTTTTCGGTCAGGGCAGGAAGAGGTTGTCCCTGAGGACGAGGGGTGTGATAACACACAGGGTAAATGATGAGGTTGGAGATCCCACTTACTGTCAACCCACAGTCAGCCAGTCGATGAAGTATGCAGAGGAGGTGGAGGCGGATGCTAGTGACGACGAGGTTAGGTTGCGCCTTCCTGGACAGAGATGGAGTACTGGAAGCACGTCAACAACAGCATCCGCAGCCATAATTCTGCCTCTGAGGAGAAGTCGTGGTGGCTCTGCAGGTCGCATGGGCTCTAAGCCTTGCGTAGCCTGGGCCTTTTTTGACATCGCCAAGGATCATCCAAATCATGTGATCTGTAAGATTTGTCACCAATCTGTGAGTAGAGGCCAAAAACTGAATAAGTTTGAGTACTTCATGCATGAACCGTCACATGGATATGAAGCACAAGTCACAGTGGGAAGCTCACTGTGCTACAATGCGGGCTAGCGGGGCTGGCCAACCACCATCTGCCCCATCAAGTTCATCCACGTGCTCTTCATCCTCTGTAACTGTGGGGACAGCTGTCACTCATGCTATTGGATGCAGACCATCCACCTCTTTACCTGCAACAGGCAGTGTGATTGCCAGGTCATCACTTGGTTTTGAAGTGGAAAATGCTGCTGGTGTTGAGCTCTCTCAGACATCGACGAGCACCACCTTTGGATGAAGGCACATTTATTTGTACCTGCACCTCCCTCACAGACCAGCAGTTTGCCGGGGACACCCTACTCAACCCCGTCTCAGCACAGCAGCCAGCCCTCCATCCCAAGATGTGGACAAGTAAAAGACCATTTCCTCCTAGTCATGACAAAGCTAAGCGGTTGAATTTCCCCATCTGAAGCTGTTGGCTACAGAAATGCTGCCTTTCTGCCTGGTGGACACAGAGGATTTTAGAGACCTTATGTTCATTGCAGTGCCCCAGTACCAGATACCCAGTTGCCATTACTTCTCCAAGAAGCTGAAATATATAGAAAAAAGGAGCTGCACAGCAAAATATTAAATAAATAATATACAGGGGTGCTACAACATGTATGTATAGTGACAACCTTAAATAATGAAAAGAACATACATATAGGCTTGTGCACACCACAATATTTGTATCAAAATGTATTAGTAATTCACACAAAACTGGTGCAAACAAACTGTATAAAAACATGTAAAACCAATGTAGGTCCCATTGACCATAGTTGTATAATCCACACAATTTTATATAAAATCATATCAAAACCTCGTGAAGGTAGCGATGGGAAGTGTGTAGCACCCCTAATGGTATATAATATATGTTAAGTCCTGCTGCTGTCAGCGTCACAGAGGGAAGTAGGCACACATCCCACTTTGGGATCGACAGCGCATTACTGCTCGGCCCTCTGGACTAGATCATTCATGATCCCCACATGCTCCAGACTCACGTCTGTGTTGTGCCACCCAGGCTTTAGTCAGGTAAGAAACGATGGAGTGTTTAAACAATGGATCGCGGAAGATAGGGATAGAGTCGAGTCTTTTAGGGAGGGAGATGACTGGCCATCCCTGATGGTCCTACGGGGCTTGGAGACGCCCGCCCCCTTGGGTTGGTGGAGATCCTTACAGATAAGACACTTCTTGAGTTTCTTTCAACCACGGCATTGCTACGCCAACCCCTTAACACAGTATGAGATCCTTTGCTCTGGGAAAGGACCGATAAGACATGTTCTCTCCTTGATCTATGCGATGCTGAACACTCCCCCCCCCAGACCAAAAACCCCCTTACTTTGTAGCTAACTGGGAGAGGGAGCTGGGAACTAAATTCTCAGACACCCAGATAAACAGAATCTGTAGTTTAGCCCACAGCACTTCCATTAGCTCGAAACAACAAGAGGTTGGTATAAAATCGTGTCCAGATGGTACAGGGTGCGGAGAAGCTGCATGCCATGAACCCATCGGCGGATGCCCAGTGTTGGCGCTGCAAAGCGAGAAGGGATCTATGGTCCATGTTTTTTGGAGCTGTGACAAACTCAGGACATTTTGGGAGGGAGTAGGGACTGTGGTGGCTGGGGTGACGGGTTATACGGACCCTTTACCCTGGCAGCTGGTCCTACTGCACCTAACGAATATGTCAGAAAAAAGATATAAACATTCTCTGTTGAAATTCTTGATCATGGCGGCGAGGGTACGACATCCCCTCCACGTCTCTCCCATTGGGTTGGTAAAATTAACGAACTAATGCTCACGGAGGATCTGACAGCTTCCATGAACGATCCTTCCTGAGACACTGGACCACATGGTACAAGTGGATAGATTTCCAACAAATCCCCGAATACGACCGGCTGTTGACAGACTGCGTGATATAATCTGGGGATTGAGTGTCAAGAGACTCATACCTCGAACTGACCTCCTCCTCCTTCCCCCACCACCCTCCTTCCTATTCCCGAGCAACCTCCCCTCCTTCCTACCCACAGGTCTGCTTGCCCCTTCCCCCCATCCTTCCCCTTCTTGTCTCCCAGTCCATGGCTATTCTCTTTTCTCATCTTTGCTCTTTCTTTAAGCTTCTACCTGATATGTATAATATGGTGTCAGACATTTAAGTTGGTGTTATATTTAAGAGTTTGAATGGCCTCTTGGGAAAAAAGCACTGGATGGTAACCACCACAGATTATGGTGGAGGAAATACAGAGAGGCTTTTTGAATAACAAAAATAGGAGTTTTGATCCCCTCCTGCTGCAGACTGCAGTTTGATAAGCAGGGGTATATATACCCGAGGGATCAGAGACTTTACATATGTTTATAAGTTGTTATTTCACTGTAGGTAACCTGCCTAATTGTACAAGAGGCTTTTAAGGCTGTTGAATTGTTAAACCTGTGTCTTTTGTTCCTTCTTTGTACAAACCTGAAAATGATAAAATAATTAAAAAAAAAAAAATATATGTTAAGTCCTTCTGAATGAAATCCTTCCTATATATAGTGTTTCAAACATATACTAGAAAAATTCTCTATCAACCTCAGGTCTCTAATGAGAAAAGACAGAGAGGGGGAGAACCAACACAGCACCAGACTACCAGGTTGCAGCCATATATTGGGTAACATTGTGTGAATGGAGCGTGCTGTGTTGGTTCTCCCCCTCAGTGTTTTTTCTCATTAGACACCTGAGGTTGATAGAGAATTTTTCTGGTATATGTTGAAACACTATATATATAGGATGGATTTAATTCAGAAGTACTTAACATATATTATATACCATAAAGGTACCTTTACACGCCACTACAGGATGGTGGAAACATCCGGGTAGATGAGACAAATGTATCTTGCACCGCCAAATCAACCCGCGGTCGCGGCGTGTAAAGACTGTTGTTGCCACCCGTCACTTGAGGCACCTGTTTCAGAGCAGAGCTCAAAAACAGGTTGATTTCAAGGCGATTGTTACGGCCTGTATCGGCGTGTAAATAAGGAACAGGAGGGTTGTTTCGACACCTTGCTATGTACCTGGGGCGTGACACAGGCTCCGGGATACCGCGCCCCATCAGCGATCATTGGTGGAAGCTCCTGCGTTACGATTGGTAGACGCAGCATAGGGCAGCATATTTAAGGAGCTGACCAGTCACACTACACAATTGTTCGAGTGTCATGTATTAGTCAGCCTCCTGCGCTGGCTGCCCAATCATGATGTTATTGCTTTGTCCTATCAGCGTACGGAATTCTCGTAATCCACAATTGTGGCACGCCTATGTGTTGTCCCTGCTGCCTTTGTTCCGCCCATATTACCTTGTTATAGCGGCGTGTAAATGAGGTAAGGTGAGCTACAGAAGGTAACTTGTGGCACCCGGCGGTGTATCCAGAGATAGATGTAACCTACTGTAGCGCACCTTGTTGCGGCGTGTAAAGGCGATGTGGGTACCGTTTACAACCATTTGTGCGTGCTCGTGCACGTGAAGCACCCGGTTGTTTCCACCATGTTGTAGCGGCATGTAAAGGTACCCTTAGGGGTGTTACACACTGCCCATCGCTGCCTTTATGAGGTTTTGATATGATTTTATATAAAATTGTGTGGATTATGCAACCGTGGTCATAGGACCTACATTGGTTTTAAATGTTTTTATACTGTTCGTTTGCACCAGTTTTGTGTGAATTACTAATAATTTTTTGATACAAATATTGTGGTGTGCACAAGCCTATATGTATGTTCTTTTCATTATTTAAGGTACCGTATATACTCGTGTATAAGCCGACCCGTGTATAAGCCGACCCCCTTACTTTTGCCCCCAAAACCTGGGAAAACCTATTGACTCGTGTATAAGCCGAGGGTGGACCCCAGCACAGGTATACAGTCCCCCCCAGTGGTATACAGCAGCCTCCCCAGTGGTAATATACAGCAGCCACAGAGGTATATACAGTAGCCCCAGTGGTCGTATACAGCAGCCTCCCCAGTGGTAGTATACAGCAGTCTCCCCCTATGGTAGTATACAGCAGTCTCCCCCTGTGGTAGTATACAGCAGTCTCACCCTGTGGTAGTATACAGCAGTCTCCCCCTGTGGTAGTATACAGCAGTCTCCCCCTGTGGTAGTATACAGCAGCCTCCCCCTGTGGTAGTATACAGCAGCCTCCCCCTGTGGTAGTATACAGCAACCACAGAGGTATATACAGCAGCCCCTCCCCTGTGGTAGTATACAGCAGCCCCCCCTGTGGTAGTATACAGCAGCCACAGAGGTATATACAGCAGCCCCTCCCCTGTGGTAGTATACAGCAGCCCCAGAGGTATATACAAAAGCCCCTCTCCTGTGGTAGTATACAGCAGCCCCCCCCCTGGGGTAGTATACAGCAGTGCCCCCCTGTGGGTATACACAGCCCCCCCCGTGGTAGTATACAGCAGTGCCCCCCCTGTGGGTATACACAGCCCCCCCTGGGGTAGTATACAGCAGTGCCCCCCTGTGGGTATACACAGCCCCCCCGGGGTAGTATACAGCAGTGCCCGCCCTGTGGGTATACACAGCCGCCCCCCCGTTGCTGCCGCACACCTGTAAAAAGAAGCGCTTTCATACTTATCCTCCTACTGTCACCGCGCGCATCCTCCGCTCTCCTTGCACCCGGCGTCCATCCATATGACCGCGCACAAATAATGAGGCGGTGTTTACCTTGAAATGTCTAGGAAATGTGAGTCACACAGCTGAGGAGTTGTGGTCAGCTCTGGAGACCGAGTTTCAGCAATGGTTGTCTCCACACAACCTGCAGCCAAGGAAGGGCATGTGTGTCAATTCTACAAACCTGGGTGCTGCCCTTTGCCGAGGCAATGAGACACACGTGCCTTGTATGGCTCATGTGTTGAACCTGGTTGTCCTTCAATTTTTAACACACTATCCCAGCCTAGATGGGCTTCTGCAGCGGGCACGGTCGCTGTGTGCTCACTTTCGCCGTTCGCATCCCGCAGCTCAACGACTTGCATCGCTCCAGAAGTCTTTCGGCCTGCCAGTTCACCGTCTGAAATGCGATGTGCCAACACGCTGAAATTCCACTCTGCACATGTTGCAGCGACTGTGGCAGCAAAGCCGAGCCCTGGTGCAATACGTTATGATGTATAGCCTGGGCCTACAAGATCCAGAGGTGGGGCAGATCACGCTGCTGGAGTGGTCTCAGATCAAGAGCCTATGCACCCTTCTGCACAGTTTCGAATTGGCGGCAAAGATGTTTAGTGCTGATGATGCCATTATCAGCAAGACTATTCCGGTCATCTACATACTGGAGCACACTGTAAACAGTATTCGGAGTCAGGTGGTGGGACAAGAGGAGGTGGAGGAAGTACAGGAGGAGTCCTATGCGGAAGGAATAACAAGATTACCAAGGTCCTCACAGTCAGCAGCACCAAGATGGCAGGCATGGAAGGGTGGGGGAGAAGGATTACCGAGGGTGCATGGTATCAGCCAAACTGTTGAGGAAGGTGCAGGAGTCCAAGAAGAAATGGAGGACGAACTGGTGATGGGCATGGAAGACTCAGCAGATGAGGGAGACCGTGATGACATTTCTGTTGTGCGAGGTGGGAGGAAGAGGGCAGAGGAAGGAAGCATGATTCTCACCTCGCCGCCAACAACACTACAAGGACTTGGTCCTCCTAGATGCGCAAGACACATAAGCGCCTTCTCGCTGCACTACCTGCAACATGACCCTCTGATTATCCGAATTAGAAGTAATGCAGACTACTGGGTTGCCACACTCTTAGATTCCCGGTACAAGACAAAATTTGGCAAAATAATTCCTGCCATAGAAAGGGACGCACGTATGCAGCAGTATCAGCAGAAGCTGTTACACAATCTTAGGCTAGGGTCATACTTGCATGCATTTTTTAAGGTGGCTTAAAAAACGAATGCGATTTCGCATGCGTTTTTAAGGGTGCCAAGTAGGTGGTTTTCAGGTAATCTGACGCTTGTGAGTGTTCCTAAAAATGCATGCAAAAATGCATGTGTCACATGTATACCATGCAAAAATGCATGCGTTTTTGCATAGGAACATTTGCGGGATGGGACATGGTAGATTTGTAATGGTACAAATCAATAAACCTCACCCCGCACCCAATAAAAAGGGGAGTAAAAATGGGGGTGTTGCCCTTTGCCATACAGATACTTGGTGTCTCATTTTGTCTGTGTGTGCTGTCAGCTTGTGATGGATGCTTTGGTTTTTGAGATCTAATTCCTGATTCTCTGACGTCGCCAGCTGAGACATCAGCGACAGAGTTAATTGTGGATCCATGAGGTCAATCTGTTGCGTCCTCAGCATGGAGCATTCCATGTGCTCTACAACCAACTCCGGAGCTTCCCTCGCAAGTTTCAGCGCTATCTGCGGATGTCAATCCCCACGTTTGATGCCCTCCTGGACTTTCTGAGTGGGGTGCTGAGTCACGAGGACACCCATTGCCGGAAAACCATCTCACCTGCTGAGCGCCTCGTTGTCACACTGAGGTACGTGTTGCTGGGCTGTTTGGGGATGTGATCTCCCCACATCATACATATATGTTTAATGCTGTTGAGTGGGTGGTCAGGTCCTATTTAGAGTGGGGATGTGATATTGTGCTGTGGGTTTCATGCACACAGCCATGGCACATTAGTTTTGCCAGGTTCACACTTCATGTATCGGGAAGTCATCATGTCTGCTGTTTGGTTGTGAGGCACTCCCTGGCAACCCAATGTTGATTGTGCATACCAGACAGACCTAGTGTGTGCAATTGTTGCCTCAAGCCGTGTGGACAGGAAAACACTGGCTGAAGTGTTGCCATGTCTGCTCTGTGAAGCACACCCTGTGATGCAAGCGGTCTGACTGGTAAACACAATGCCTTGGTGTTTGAGATTGAATTTCTGATTCTGCGACATCGACAGCTGAGACGTCAGTGACGCACTCGATTGTGGGTCCATCAGGTCAATCTGTTGCGACCTCAGCATGGAGCATTCCATGTGCTCTACAACCAGCTCCGGAGCTTCCCTCACAAGTTCCAGCGCTATCTGAGGATGTCAATCCCCACCTTTGATGCCCTCTTGGACCTCGTGAGTGGAGAGCTGAGTCGCCAGGACAACCGTTGGTGGAAGGCCATCTCACCTGCTCAGTGCCTCGTTGTCACACTGAGGTATGTGTTGTTGCTCTGTTGGGGAATGTCATGTCCCCACATCATACATATGTGTTTTCAGCTGTTGACTTGGTGGTCTGCTCCTATTTCGAGTGGGGATGTGATATTGTGCTATGGGTTCCATGCACACAGCCATAGCACATTATGTTTGCAGGGTCACACTTCATGTATCAGGAACACATCATGTCTGGTGTGTGGTTGTCTGGCGCTCCCTGGCAACCCAATGTTGATTGTGCATACCACACACACCTAGTGTGTGCCATTCTTGCCTCAAGCCGTGTGGACAGGGAAAAGCTGGATGCAGTGTTGCTGTGTCTGCTGTGTGTAAACACGCCCTGTGATGCAAGCGGTGTGACTGGTAAATACAATCCCCATTGGTTTGTCACGGCACGCTTAATAGGCAAATCACAATTGTTTAGCCTCCCTGCTTCTTTAATAAATGGCACTTGATCACGGGGAGCTGGAGACTGGAGGATTTGGACCCCAGACCATTACTGATATTATGGGCACATTGTAGCATCTAACACATCCCAGTGTGGTCCACAGACAAAGAAGCTACTTAGCACACTCACTGAGGCTGCATGCACCACACACACACACCTTGCGTGCAGGGATACCAGTGCCCCTTGAAACAACATGTTATTGTTAGGCCTTAACCTCTGCGTGTTGGTTGTGGCCTCGTTATCCCTGCACGCAGCCTGCCATCAGCCTGTGTAGTGTTAACTGTTGTATTGATGTAGTTGTGAACACTTGCAACTCACCATGGTGTGTCTTTTACCGTCCTCATATGCTTAGTGTTTGTCAAACTGTATTAGTAGCTCTGTCCTTGGGGGCATCTGGTCCAATGCCACGTTTTGCACGCAGCCCCTAGTCATATGTGTTGTGTGCGTACTTCATTTTTATTTTATGTTTTTTTAGGTACCTGGACACCGGTGAGAGCTGTGCCTCATTACATTTCCAGTTCAGGATTGGCAGGTCAACGATTGGTGGGATTGTTCCGGACACGTGCGAGGTTTTGTGAGCCAAACTGAAGCCTATTGTTATGCCGCCACCTACAGAG